>CAJHNH020002475.1:10000-12500 GCA_905116865.2 Candidula unifasciata | reverse complement strand
CGAACCTTATTTTCAAAGGGTTACATATTGGGCACATAGACCCGTCTTACATTCGGCCCTTTCAAACACACACTCTTTACACAGCAGTTTAATATTATCAGTAAAGCATGTTATGATCATATAATAATATGCATATTATGAACACCATAAAAAAAACCCCACAAAAACATGGGTGGTAAAACGAATGAGAGAGAGAGAGAGAGAGAGAGAGAGAGAGAGAGAGAGAGAGAAAGAGAGAGGGAGAGATAAATATGAGAGCCATTTGTAGGGCTCGGGATTGCCAGTATGAGCTCCAGAGCCCCATTGTACGTGGACACAAGAATAATATGCCCTCTAACAAGTGTGTCGTCTAAGACAACTTAGTTGTGTGTCCTTTACAACCGGAATGCATCTACCCGAGACAGGAGGAACCACAAATCTGCACACAAGGAATTCCTATTGATAAATATATGCGTGAGGTTCAAGGCATAGTAGCTAAAGAATGGTGACAATATAACGGAGAACAAAAAAGGGGGAGGGGGGGGGGGGGTGACTGCAGTTAGACTAATATCAGGGAATTTCAGTAAAATGTGACTACAAAGCTAAATAAATCGGGGAAGCAGAAAAACGTGCATAAAAGAACACAATACAACATTTCGGCTGATGACTTTTCTCGAGCTACACAACGGTAACAACGAGGAGATTTTTAAAATCTCTAAGTGGTGACGTGAGCAATTGTGTAAAAAATGTGGTGTGTAGTGAATGAAATAAAATTTAAAAAAAAAAATGAAGGCAAAAACATTGGGCGCAAAGAATAAAAATTACTATTGGTAATATATTATATAATAGTTGGAATAAAACAGTAATAGATATAAAATGTTAATGATTCATAATGGTACAGGTAAGAGATATAATAAAGTAGTAATATGAAATAAAATAAAATGAAATCGTCAAGCTTTTAAAAAAAAGGGACCTCTATATTCATGTCAGTTTCAACATGTCTTCGTCTTCTTCTTCTTTTTCTTCTTCTTCTTCTTCTTCTTCTTCTTCTTCTTCTTCTTCTTCTTCTTCTTCTTCTTCTTCTTCTTCTTCTTCTTCTTCTTCTTCTTCTTCTTCTTCTTCTTCTTCTTCTTCTTCTTCTTCTTCTTCTTCTTCGTCTTCTTCGTCTTCTTCGTCTTTTTCTTCTTCTTCTTCTTCTTCTTCTTCTTCTTCTTCTTCTTCTTCTTCTTCTTCTTCTTCTTCTTTTTCTTTTTCTTTTTCTTTTTCTTTTTCTTTTTCTTTTTCTTTTTCTTCTTCTTCTTCTTCTTCTTCTTCTTCTTCTTCTTCTTCTTCTTCTTCTTCTTCTTTTTCTTTTTCTTTTTCTTTTCTTCTTCTTCTTCTTCTTCTTCTTCTTCTTCTTCTTCTTCTTCTTCTTCTTCTTCTTCTTCTTCTTCTTCTTCTTCTTCTTCTTCTTCTTCTTCTTCTTCTTCTTCTTCTTCTTCTTCTTCTCTTCTTCTGTGCGTTCGCGGACTGTTAACTTTAGCGCAAAGTTATGTTTGTTCGTCCGGTTCTAGACTTTGGTTTCGTTCTAGATATAAGCTTTATGTGCAAATCTGTTTTACAGATCTGGCTTACTTGTAACCAGACTGTCAATTTCTCAACTCTCAGGCAGATTCACTTCGACTTCGAAGGAATTACCCTTAATTAATCAACGTTTACGACATGCTTCATTCACTCACTCACTCACTCACTCACTCACTCACTCACTCACTCACTCACTCACTCACTCACTCACTCACTCACTCACTCACTCACTCACTCACTCACTCACTCACTCACTCACTCACTCACTCACTCACTCACTCAGAAACAGGCTATCATCAACTGACGCCTAATTCGCGCTTCGGTGAGGTGGGGACAAAACACGCTCGAAAATGGAGATCACTTACATAACCCACAGCTTGACCTTTATTAATAACTTTGTTAGTTTTACAATATGAACTCTTCCTTTCAATTGTAATCGACAGATGTTGCACAGAAAAAGGGCACAACTGCAAATGTTCTTATACCTTGCTAAACAGGTCTTTACATATGTGTAATCTATACTTGTATTTCAGTTGAAAGACATTTTTCTTTCCTTCTTAAGCAGTACACACATTACAAAATTATTATCGTCATCAAGTACCTTGTTGACTGTTGTGGAAGATCATGCCTCTCCACAATATATGATCTTTAATAGCGTTTATCAGTTCGCATGCTGACACTTGTCCCTGCCATGGCGGAAGGCTTTTACAAATGTGTCTTCCTAGGTCTCTTTTTCCGCGGATCTTTCTAGCGGTCAAAACATGTTCCAATTTCCTTCTTCTCATAATATGAACCACAAACGATGACTGTCTTTTTCTGTGACAAAGCTCTCTTCCAGATATGACCTCTTTACACAATCAGTGTTCTCACCCCATTACAAGATGCTCACCGGGAACGATTGTGGGGGAAAACAAGAATAGACCCACTGCCTTCACAACAAGCATGTCGTAAGAGTCGA
>CAJHNH020002475.1:0-2500 GCA_905116865.2 Candidula unifasciata | reverse complement strand
CTTTTACTCCGACATGATCCAAAGATGTGCTCCACTCTGTTTTTGATGTTACGATTATCTGTTTCCGTGTTGTCTTAGTGGATCCCACACGTTACCTGCCCTTATGTTACATTCTTGTACTTTCTCTGGGTTTATCCCCAGAACTTCTTTAGCTCTACATGTTGTGGTTAGTTGACCATGTATTATCCTTTTTATACTGTTTTTGCTTCTCCTCTTTATCACCAAAAATGAGAGAGAGAGAGAGAGAGAGAGAGAGAGAGAGAGAGAGAGAGAGAGAGAGAGAGAGAGAGAAAAGAGAGACACCACACACACAGAAATAGAGAGAGAAAACGAGTATCTATCTCTCTATCACACACACACACACACAAAAGCCGGGGGGGGGAGGGGGGGGGCGTTAGCCTAGCGTAAAATGTGAGAGCATCCAGTATGCGATTGGAGTTAGAGGTAGCTGAAAATCAGGAGCAATAAATGGACCCGCCACCTCCCCCACCTCCTCCCAATTTTCCTTTATTTCACATTGTTTCTCTCTCTATCACACACACACACACACACACACACACACACACACACACACACACACACACACACGTATTGTAGACATTAACTTGTTGAAATATTCTTTTCTTAAATTCCTTTTTTGAATATTTATTTTCATCATTTATAAAAGTATATGTTATGTTAATTAAAATTTGTGTAACCGTCTGGTCACATTAAACAGTCTACATAGAACGAAAGAGAGAAAGAGAAAGAAGAGTGGTTGCAGGAATAACTTAAAAGAAGAAAAAGATATAGATATATCACGTTCTCAGCTAAAACTGGCAATGATGCTAAAATAAACACGGCTGCTCGGAAACCGAACTACTGCTTCTACTCTGACAGTTACATAACCTATAACCCACAGTAAAGAACAGACACAGACAAAAGTACCAGCGAGTTCATGCGCATATTTTATCCGTAGACACTGGATCGTTATCTGGCGTCATCGTCGAGCAGCTCACCCCAAAACTCAGGTCTGGTATAGCACCCGTACACTTGTCATGTTGTCCGTAGTTTACGACATCCAGTGTGGATAGCCGCCAAGAGAAGCTCCGAGCCGCCACCAGGATTAGGGATGCTAAAATGAGATGTTCTTGTCCTGAGCTGTCGGAGACGCGACGGTATCATTACGGCTACTTACGGGGAAATGAGTGCTCCAGCCCCTCTATCGAAAATAGCAGCCAGAAAAGGGCGAACCTCATCTCACTGCATAATGTCATTACACAGAACATTACACTATAAGTTTTTCCCTCCGTATGTCTTACCATGTGGTTTTCTCGACACTCCTAATGGTTTACACAACGGATCAATAACATGGCACAAGGGTAGTAACCCATAAGTGCTCCGTTCTATTTCCAACTTAAGCAGGAGTCTGATTAATCTCAGATCAGTGCACCAACTCCATAGCACTAGCTACGATCCTGAAATACTGTGGGTAGATTTTCAACTAAAAATTTTGGTCAGGCAGCGCCGTTATGCTACTTGTTTCCGATTTCCAACTGCCAAGAGATTTTCTTACGTGCGCAACAATACACACGGGCGTCCGATCTAACTTCCCATGGACCAGGGGGAAATACTATAAGTCCACGTGAAAAAATTCCAGCCTTCACATGGTCCTGAACCCGGGATCTCCAGCACTCGAGGCGGACACCATGGCTTGAGACCACTCAGCCAAGACCGGCTCCAGCTTATGGGCCATGCTGCTGACATCACCAAACTGGGCTAACGTTACTTTAACTCAGCGATTCATAAACTGGGTGCCGCGGCATTCTGGGGTGCTGCGACAATAATCAAGAATTTGCCCAAGAAGTATTGATTTCAATGTTGAATGTTTAAAATTGATCATCACAGCACGCGGAATACCCTATTAGCGCTCTGTCCCCGTCTTCAGCAGCTGGCGAAGAGTTCTAATTCCGATGACACCAGTAATCACTCAAATATGATATTAAGCACAGCACTCGCATTCCGTAGCTTCGACGATGATTCTCTTTATTATTAAATACAAAATCCATAGCAAAAATTATTGCATTGCATGAAGTAAACGGTCACCATAGTACTGCCTGCCTGCTAGGGAAGAGGCAGGGGGAATGTCCTGACGGAGTCCATACGCGTCGCGCCCCTCTACCCGCTTAACCTGACGTTCCACGTTCACGACTGTATATCCCACAGCCATTCAGCCCATAGGCATGTAGGTCCACCGTAAGCTTAGGTTTTTTAATCGCTTTCGCTCCTCTAAGTATTTGATTGAGGAGAGGTCAAATACTGCGTCCCAGTGTCAGGCACAATTTGTTGTTGTTTCAAAGCCCCACCCTGGCTGTTGCCCGAGACCCTAATATAAACCAGCATATGAGTTAACAGGGTTTCTTGGACTTGTCCCCGTGTGATCATCTTCAGAATGGTGGCTCTATGTGTCATTGAGTAAATATCGCTTGGGGGTGATATCATGGTGGGGTTTGACGTCAGT
>CAJHNH020002474.1:107183-126159 GCA_905116865.2 Candidula unifasciata | reverse complement strand
AGAAAAAGGAAAAAGAATTAATGTTATAAATTTTTAAACTTAAAACCCAAACAACTGTCCCCCTTAAAATGCTTCCTTTTTAAGGGCCACTGACCCAAGAGCACTAACTCTGGTTAATAACTATATTGCAGTAGCAAAAGACTATATAAAAGCAACACCATCTCTCTTTTAGCTTAAATTTTTACATTAGAAAACAATTTATTTAGGTTTAAAATATAGTCGGGTTGGCAAAAATTTGGGCCTATTGAGAATTTTTAAAAAGTTTGTGAGGCTGGTGTAAATTTACATTATAATTTGGCCTTGAGCTCACACAATAACAGAACAAAGACATATCCGTATCCCAAAGAAACAAATAAAAATATCAACATACTGGATAACCTAAACAGTGATAACCAAAACTGATGGACTAGGTTGGAAATTAAAACTATGACCCGCAGATTTTAAAAAAAACAAAAATTCCCAAAAACTTTTCCCACCCCTGAATTAGAACTGTTAAATGAGCCCTTTAATACTGCTTAATTAATCTGACTATTACTACCACATAATTGTAAGCTAGCAAAAAATGTCTACAATCCTAAAAAAAATTTTACATGTCTGAGTAAGAATTGTGCTCTTAGCTTTACTGCAGTTACTTCTGCTTTGTGCTGTACCTGTTTATATTAATTATAGAGATACCACAGCGGTCCAATTGCTTCGTTGTCTGGTTTGTAAATGCCTTTTTGAAACAAGTCCTGCCTTTCTTTGCCAGTTGGCCATTCAAATTCTTCCAGGGAAGTGCTCTTCATGTCAATGGAGTAGCCAGGAACCTGAGAATATCCATTAAAAGAAGAAAAAAAGATAATTTGCTTACTTTTTCACCGTTTTCTGAAATTACAAAATAAGCATCATATAGATTGTACAATAGCAATAACATCCAAGGTATGTTATGCGAAAAATAGTGACTGAAAAATCCGTCTTTTTAGTGACATGGAGCTGTGATGACACAACAGCTAGCGTTTGGGCCTGTCTCCCTTGTTGGTCATAGGTTTCACCCACCTGAATTTTTATTTAAAGTGTCACATTTGCTTGCAGCTCTAGAGCAGATCGAACCATTTAGCTACTTCTCTGGGAAGTACACGATAAAAGAACAGAAGTGGTCATCTGTGTATATAAGCTGATCAACAACCACTTCACATCACTTGGGACATTCTCATATGTACTCTGTCCTCATTTTCAGCAGCCAGCAGAGTTCCGTTCTGACAGTACTAGCAGTAGTCTGATTACATGCATGTGTTGCCTTTCCTCGGACCCCTAGGCCTCCAATCACTTAGATTAAGTACAATTATTATTATCAGACCATCCGCCATCCCAGAATCACTGAGGCTTAGATTAACATGTGTTGAGTTGAGTTGAGTCAAGAATTGACATCACAGCACTCAGGCTTTCCCATGTGTGCTCTTCCCCATCTTCAGCAGCCAGCACAGAGTTCCAATACTGATGGTACCGGTCACATTCTGTTATATGTCTGTCTTGCCTTTCCTCTGAAATGTTGAGCCGCCAGACCCTCTGGTTACACCCAGGTGCCTCATTCTCTCCAGGCCATAATCTTTCTCTACTGATTACATTGCTTGTTTCCAAAGGGCCTTGACCGCATCTGCCTTGTTTAAATTAACATCTGAGTCATTTTGAAATTCGCTCGGCTAGTGCTGGACAGTGTTGCAGCTAGATGCTTGTCTATGAACCCAAACCTTGTGGGGATCAAATCTGCATCAAGCCTTATTTATTTTAAAAATGGCCTTGGCTCCTGGGTCGATGCAGCCTAGAATGGGTACTAGGTAATGTTCTGGGAAGTAAAAACAGCTGGCATGATGATGACCACATCACTTACCGAGTGTCAGTTGGTCTATAAAACATAGGTCTAGCAACATATACCCTATAGGCCTAAGTGCATGGAAAGGGTCCTTTCTTTAAGTGCTTGGCGGTAGGAGGATGGAGACGGTTATCTGTTGAAGAAGTATCTACTCCGAAAAGGATAAGGCACCTTCCTTTAATTGCTTGACAGTAGGATGGAGACGGTTATCTGTTGAAGTATCTACTCCGAAAAGGATGATATGGGTCCTTTTTTTAAGTGCTTGACAGCAGGATGGAGACGGTTATCTGTTGAAGAAGTATCTACTCCGAAAAGGATAAGGCACCTTCCTTTAATTGCTTGACAGAAGGATGGAGACGGTTATCTGTTAAAGAAGTATCTACTCTGAAAAGGAAGATAAGGGTCCTTTCTTTAAGTGCTTGACAGTGGAATGGAGATGGTTATCTGTTGCAGAAGTATCTATTCCGAAAAGGATTATGCCTAGCGTGGTTTAGTTTGTAAAAATATCCATTTTCATTGCACAAGAATATCTCTACAAGTACTGCAACCATCACCCACACATTCCAGCACAGTGTATGAACTCCGTAGCAACAGCAAGGATCCACAAGTGTGTATACCAGAATCAAATATGCTACAAATATATTTTTTTGGATAGCTTTTCAAATCTTGAAATTAAACCTGGCAGTCTGACAGCTTTCATTTCTGACTTCTGAGGGATTTTTAGTTTTCATCTGTGCCAGTTTTTTGCTATAGTTTATTTTATTTTCCTTGTATGATATTCTCACTGTTCACCTGTATAACTACATAACTACAGCTTCAATACTGCCCTCACTGTTAACTTTTTTAATCAGGCCTGCAAAGACTTAGATGGTATTCCTACCCCAGAATCAGATGTTATACCATCATTTATTTGTATAAACCCGACAAAGTTCCCAACCGGAAACATCAAACTAGTACTCTGCGTTAGAAATGAATGTTTAACATCTCACCACATCATTTCAGAATGAAGATTACACTGACAAAAGAATTCATATAATACCAGATTGTAATCTTCACTGATTACATATATCCGAAATTGATTAGTCTTTTTTCATTCCAGAATCCCTGCCCCTTGGAAGTTTAGGATGCAGAACATCACACTGCTTCCATTCACCTCTCTGATTGGCCTTCTCTTCCATTGGTTTCCCCCCAAATTAGGTCAGTTGTTTGTAAGTAGACCCTGTATGTCTTTAATCTCCCCATCATCTTCTTTGGTGTTAACCCTTTCAAAATAGAAGCTAGTTTGTTATTCTACCCTGTGGTTTATTTCACCATCCACAAAACAAAACAAAAAAACGTTGTAAAGTTAGTCAATTACAAAGCCATTTTTTCTTGTTCCTAATATAATCCTACTGCTAAAAAAAAAAAAATTTCAGAGGCGACAAATTAAGTAAGAATGAATATCAGATCAAAACAGCGAGAATGTAAACCGGACCGTCAGGAACACTAATATAGTCCTCCATTTTTTTTGGTCATGGCAAACAAGGGTTCTCAAAATGTTCTCATGCAAGATGACTCAGTGATTCAACCCCAAAAAATCCCCGGGGGGGGGGGGGGGAGGGGGAAACAAAAAACATGGGTTTATGTAATACAAACCAGCAGCAGACAAAATCATCTAAATGTGTTGAGAAAAAGAAAGGCTAAGTCTCAAGACAGAGCTTGGTAATCATTTTATTTTTGGTGTGGTAGTGGTGGTAGTGGTTGTGAGGGTGGTGGTGGGGTGATGTGGGATGTGGGGGGGGTATGGGGGATGTGGTGTGGGGAGGTGGTTGGTGGTGTGGGGGGGGGGGGGGGGGGCATCATGAAAGTAAAGGTAAAATGCTGCCGACAATTGTATGATAACTTGGGAAATACTTTTGAAACTAATGAGAATATAAATGCAATACAACATCTGAGCAGCTACTGCACTTGGAACCATTCCCATAGGTGCTCCCATTTCCTTTCCTCTAGCAAAAAGGAGACCACGTTCCCATGCATGCTGATGATTGCCCTAAGTTGCCAACCTGATGTAAAAGTTCACCCATTTTTTTTTTTTTTTTTTTTTAAATTTTTTCATCTGAGTGTAGGAAAAGGAAATAACAAATACGTTCTTGTGTACAATCTTGACTGTAGATCTGATATCATTCTCTACATATGTGCTCTGTTGCACTCTTGATCCTAGCAAGCCTTCACCAGGTCTGTTTTATCATAAAGTAATTCAGCATTCAGAGGGGAGACAGCAGCTAATCTGTCAGCCAGCTTCATTACCAAGTCTCCGTTACCAAGTCTCCGTTACCAAGTCTCCGTTACCAAGTCTCCGTTACCAAGTCTCCGTTACCAAGTCTCCGTTACCAAGTCTCCGTTACCAGGTCTCCGTTACCAAGTCTCCGTTACCAAGTCTCCGTTACCAGGTCTCCGTTACCAAGTCTCCGTTACCCGTTACCAAGTCTCCGTTACCAAGTCTCCGTTACCAAGTCTCCGTTACCAAGTCTCCGTTACCAAGTCTCCGTTACCAAGTCTCCGTTACCAAGTCTCCGTTACCAAGTCTCCGTTACCAAGTCTCCGTTACCAAGTACACCCTTTAAAGAAAAGTTTCTTGGCAGCCTGCAGGAGTCTCCACGGCTAAGCGGTTAAGCCGCCTGCTTCACATTCTAAAGGCCATGGGTTCATTTCACAGACTTGTTTAGTTCATGAGTGACAGAAATTCCTGAGGATCGTAACTTTAGCTTAATTTTTTTTTTTTTTTTTTTTTTTTTTTTTTTAAGTTTAACACATGCATGTGCATGCACACCCGCATTCACACATGAAGTAAACCTGATTGCTAAAACAAAACAAAATTAACACTATATTTACCTGTTCTCTAATGATCCAGAAACAGCAATGTAGTCAAAGAGGGACAAGTGTTGAATGTACTCACAAAGTCCAACACCTCCTCCATGTGGGCACACAGGCACTGCAAATACAAAATATTCAAGTGTGAGTTAAGCTTAGAGTGGCTGATACTTTACTGCATCAAGTTTTTCTTCCTGATGGCTCCGTCTTTCTCTTCAAAGAAGGCTACCCCTGTAGCTTTAGCAACAACCTCCTGGGGATCTCCAAAATCCTACTCATGAACTAAAGCTTAACTACTTTGCAAAGGAGACCCCAAAGCATTAACCTCTGTAGCTTTAGCAACAACAACCTGGGGATCTCCAAAATCCAACTCATGAACTAAAGTTAACTACTTTGCAAAGGAGACCCCCAAACAGATGTGTGCAATATTTACATATAAGAATAATGATTTGTTTACATGTAAGCAAAAATTTATTTACATATGAACATCAAAATCTGTTTCGTGTTCACCGGCTGTAAAATATAGCAAACAGTTCTGGTTGTTCATCCACTTCTGGATTTGGTCTTGTTACAGAACTTGAGTTCTGCGCTCACATCCATATTACAGATCTGGTTTATTTGTGTGCAGACTGCTGGTTACTCGCCTCAGGCAGATACACTACGATGTGGAAGGAAATACCCCCAATTAGTCACCTTGTTTGCTCGTTAGGGGCTATTCTCCCCCCCCCCCCCCCCCCCCCCCCCCCCCCCCCCCCCCCCCCCCCCCCCCCCCCCCCCCCCCAATGAGGTCCCGGAACTCACACGGGGAATATATTAAAACATGAAAAAGAACTGAAAAGCACACGGAACTATCAGCCATTAAGTATTAAACTTCATTATGAAGATGCTATTTAAGGGCTATAGTTTCAGTCGGGCAGTATTAAACATCTGCATGAAGATGCTATTGAGTTAAGCTGATTCAAAAACCGATATCACAGCACTCAGGGCATTCCCATAAGCACTCTGTCCCCATCCTCAGCAACCAGTAAAGAGTTCCAATACTAACAGTGCCAGTAGCATTCTGATTAAACGTCCGTCTTGCCTTTCCTCTGAGCCTCGAGCATCTGCCAGAACCTCTCGTCACTCCCCGCTGCATCAATCTCACCAGACTGTGGTGATCCATCTGCTCCTCTGAACTGTACATGCTCTCCCACAAGGCACTAACCACGTCTTCCTTATCATGCATCAGTATTCCATCAAGTTGTGCAGAGCCAGCCAGTCTGTCCGTCTGTTCATTTCCCAACACACCGGCATATCCCAGTGGTAAAATTCAGACAATACTCCTCACCCGTGTCCTCTGCAGTGAAGCACGCCACTCTGCACGGAGCATGCCTGTCCTGACCTTCCTCAGCATGCTTTCTGAGTCAATTACAATCACTATGTGTGTGTGTGTTGTGTTCTCTAACCAAAGGAAAGCTGCAGTGACCGCCTCTGCCTCCACCTCCACCTCCATTCTTAAGCTGGATGTTGTATCATACGCTAAGCTCTCCTGCACCAAATGTCGACTATTAACTTTTGCGGAGAAACTCCATTCCTACCAAACATGATCTATACCAAACAGGACATATACAAACACATTTCCCATAAGAAATAAAGGGAGAATAATTCATCTGTTCTCGTGAGAAAAACACTTCGGCTATCCTCCGAATAACGGTCCTAAATTATCAAGGCGGACAATATACCCTAACAGGGCTTCAGTCATGTGTCACTTGCGCACTTCCGCCGTCTTACATTGCGCACTTCTGGCGACTTCCACCACCGCCGAGAGTATCCCCCACACCGTGTTAGTGGATTGGGGCTAAACTAGATGGCTGGGACTCACAAGCAGCAGCTACCACATCTCCTGCAGCTTCCTTCATTTTATTTGCTAGTGAGTCCTAGCCATCTAGTTTAGCCCCAATCCACGCAGCGTGAGCGGCGTGGGGGATACTCTCGGCAATGGCGGTATAGTCCCAGGAAGTTCGCAATTCAGCGGTGGTGTTATAGTCCCAGGAAATGCGCAACTGACACGTGATTAAGGCCCTGTTAGGGTATATTTTTCACCTCGATAATTTAGGACCGTTATTCGGAGGATAGCCAAAACTTCTACAGTAACTGGCATATTTTACACTGATGAGGTCGTATAAAATTATTTGTACATAGCAATTGGATAAAAGAAATTAAAGCCACTTTACCTTGCTGAGAAGAGTTGAGTGCTTACTAGGATGTAAGGAAGGATAGGATGGGCTATTTTTTTGAAGGAGATTCCCCTTCCAATAAAACTGCAGGAATGTGAAATCTGGTGGGTTTTTTTTTTTCTTGGTTTTTTTCTACCTATTTTCCCTACTTGGATATGGATGAGGCTCACCAGGTCTGACTTTTACTAAAAATATGTCCAAAGAACTTTGCTTTTGCAGTCTCCTAAGAACGTTTCAGAAATGTGACATTGTCTGGCCATTCCAGACAATGCTTACGTCTTGTTTGGGCTTTGTCGGGCAGGTATTACTCTGCAAAGTTTTCTACATCCATCTGTTTCTCTGTAAAGTTTTTTTACATCCATCCATTTGTTTCTCTGCAAAGTTTTGGACATCCATCCATTTGGCAAACATTTTCTTGATTATGAGAGAGGTAAACAAGGGTAGAGCAAGGTGTCACGACTAATTTTGACTTATACAAGTTCTAGCACGCAAGTCATATTTCAAAGGTCATGTAGCAAGCAAAATTTTATGTATCTAAAAAGGACGTAAGCCAGGTTGAACAAATGCCAGAACAGACGTACTCAGAGATGCCACTGTATTTAAAATCACACAGCACTATCTCAGTGCTATTCAGTAGTAAAAGGACTGTTTCATTCATTTAATGCTAAATATCATAAAGAGGCTAATTCTGATGTATATATGTATGTGACAGGGCTTACAAGCTTGTCATCTTTAAATGTAGTTGATGGTTTCTCAAACAAGAATGAATATAACCAAAAGTTACATCTACCCTCACCTCCGTACTTCTTGGCCATTAGAATCACCGCCAAGTTCTCATTTACACCACCGAGTCGACAGCTGTCAATCTGACAGAACTGCATGGCTCCAGATTTCAGGAACTGCTTGAACATGACGCGGTTCTGACACTGCTCTCCTGTTGCCACACCAATCCCAAGTGGCTTCAGTGCCTGATTAGACAAACCATCAACAATCCCATTCATCCCGTTCACCCAAATATATTATCATTACACCTTAAACAATAAGTCAGTCATAATTTATACTACCATTCTGTCTCAAAATATTAAGACAGCAATAATATACATTCTCCCTCTAGATAATAAGACAGCATTTATTTATATTATCATTTTGTCTCTAAATATTAAGACAGTAATTACTGTCATCATTATGTTTCCAGTTATTATGACAGTAATTTATATTATTATTCTGTCTCGAAATATTAAAATAGTAATATATATATACATATACAGATACATACATATACATATATATATATATATACATATACATATACATATACATATATATATATATATATATATATATATAAACCATCATTCTGCCTCCAAATGTTAAGACAGTAATAATATATGTACATTACTGTTATGTCTCCAAATATTAAGATAATTATATATATTAACATGAAACTTCCTCGATATATTAAATTAGTAATTATTTATATTATCATCCTTCAGTACCAATACTTCAATGAAGGTGATCAGCAAAATGTATCCATCTCCAGCTGTCTTGGGCTGAGATGCTATGGTATTTACACAACCATGTTGTCAGATGTTTACCTTGACTTACCTTACCTTATCTTGACTTTTTCCTCCGTTTTTTTCCCTATTACAATTGTCTGTTTGCCATGACTATTGTTAAGACAAAAGTTAGACAGGCTGGCTGAAATGATTAATTGTTAAATGAATTACCAGGCATCAGAAGTCAAAGTACAGGCATTCAGACTGATTATCAGTGTGGCCAGAAAGTTGATTTTATCAGTCTGGCCAGGAAGTTTATCAGTGTGGCCAGGAGACTGATTTTCAGTCAGTTAGGGCAGGAAGTTGATTATCCATATGTCCAGGAAGTTTATCGGTATGTCCAGGAAGTGGATTATCAGTGTGGCCAGAAAGTATATTCTTGATATGTCCAGAAAGTTGATTATCAGTGTGGCCAGGAAGCTGAATATTGGTATGTCTGGAAAGTTGATTACTGGTATGTCAGGGAAGTTATCAGTATAGCCAGGACGTATGTCTGGGAAGTTGATTCTCGGCATGTCCAGAAAGTTGATTACTAATGTGGCTAGGAAGTTGATTACCAGTCCAGACAGACGATTACCAGTCTAGCCAGGAAATAACAGTATACACAATGTGCAAGGAGACATCAGATGGGCATAATCAGTCACTGTACACTCATGGATTTACTATGGAGAAAATCAGAACATCTTTGGATTTATCAAATGCAATCAGATCCACAGAAGCATGATATCCTATGCTAGTTCAAAGGGAACTTGGTTGTGAAAACCAATCAAGACAAATGGCACTGACCTTTGATATTTCAGCATGACCCAAAACATCATCAGGGGAAGTAGGTTCCTCTATCCAGGTGATGTTGAAATGTACCAACTCTCTCATCCAATCTATGGCCTCCTGAACCTCCCATTTCTGATTGGCATCTACCATCTAAGGGAAAATGTCACAATATAAACAATAAGACACTTTTAGAGGTCTACATAATATTTATAATTTTAACAAGATCAGTTTCAACTCCTGTATTAGCACAAACACCAATGACTTTTCATAATGCTTTACCATCTCGGCACTGATTTCCTTCGAGATTTTGTCAAGTTTTCATATCCAGTGCCTTTATGTACAACATCTGTTAAGTTTTGTGGCACTCATGACATGTCAGAAATCCTGTCAAGATATCCTTAGTTGTCGTCCTCTTTCTCTATCCATTAATCTTGCCAGTTGTCAGAAGACATTCCAATCTTTGGCCTTTGCAGTTTGTTGCTATTGCTTATGTTCCTTCATTATGTTTTGGGTGAAAACTATTAGAAACTTCTGTTGAAGCTGTAAAGAAAACAGCAGAGTGACAGCAAAATTTAAATAAGATCACTGTGGGGGTTCCAGGGCCCCATTGTGTGGGGAGGGGGAAAATAGACCAAATGTGAGACAACACCCAAAAAAGCATGTCCTAAAAGCCATAAGAGTCGACTAATTAAGGGAGCTTTCTTTGAAGGCAGTTTATGTCCAGAGAGGAACCAACAGAAAGCCAGTTCTATAAAATGGATTTGTATGCAAAACTCAAGTTCTGGAACAAGACTTTAGTCCAGAAGTGGATGAACAACAAAAAATTTTGGCTGGAGTTTACAGCTGGTGAACATGAAAAAGAATCAGGAAGGAAATGTGTATCCATTAATGTACTTTGCTATTTGTCATTAGTTACCACAGCAGCCATGAGATATGAACAAACATTAGAAGAAAGCTTACAAGCAAATGTTCTGGTTTCATAGTCTGACGCAATATTTGGGCCCTTCGCTTGTCATCTTGAAGATCAGAACCAACTTTCATTTTGAATCTAAAAATATGAAAGAATGTAATTACTTTTCTCTAAATTATCAATTTACTCTTAAACTACAGTCTCCATTCATGTATTTTAAAAGAAAGATTATTTGCATTTAATCAGGAACAAAAATTCTTCAAAATTATTTCTTATAGTTGATTTGTGATTCAGGATGTTGTCTAAATACTACATACTAAACATTACAATTTAAATATTTTAGCTGACAAGTTAATATTACATATCAAAATGTTTATGCAGACAACTAAACATTACAATCAAAATGTTTAAGCAGACAACTAAACATTACAATCAAAATGTTTATGCAGACAACTAAACATTACAATCAAAATGTTTAAGCAGACAACTAAACATTACAATCAAAATGTTTAAGCAGACAACTAAACATTACAATCAAAATGTTTAAGCAGACAACTAAACATTACAATCAAAATGTTTAAGCAGACAACTAAACATTACAATCAAAATGTTTAATTAAACAGACATACATTTAAAAAACAAACAAAATTACCTTGTGAATCCCTCAGCCATTGCCTCCTCGCACAGCTGTAATGAAGAATCAGAACTGTTTTAATATGGAGTAAGTCTACAATGAGTTTACAGAACAACATTAACTCTGACAAAATTAGCTATGATTAAAGGTGAGAGAAATGGCTTTGTCTCTCTCTCTCGCTCTCTCTCTCGAGAGAGAGACAGAGAGAGAGACAGACAGAGAGAGAGAGACAGAGACGCAGAGAGAGACAGAGACAGAGAGAGAGAGAGAGAGAGAGAGAGAGTAAATGAAATAATTGCACCCATAAAACTGAAAAAATAATACAGCCATATATTTTATACATTTTATACTGAACAAAGACTTCTTATGCTTAACCAGTATCACTGATGTTCTTATTTATTTATTACAAATTGGCAGAAGTATAGATTCAGTGCAATTCTGACTTACCCTGATAATTTTTTCATCAGAATAGCCAAGCCAGGCACAGGATGTTGTGTACGCTGGATAGCCATTCTCTTTCATTTCTTTCTCTGTAAAAAATTTGTAAAATTTGTAACTTTTTTTCAATATTATATATCTACACAGACATTTAACATATCCAAGCAACTGTTTTATACAAGCTTTAAGCTAACAGTGCTACCGCACATAGCCAAAAAACTGCTTTTAATATACATCTAGCCAATTTGATATTTCACTTATCTGAGCAATTCATAACAATGTACAAAAGTGTCACTGTAGAACTGGAACTGTCATAGCAATGTAAAGCAGGTTTTTTTTTACAAGAAGGAAATTATATTCATCAATAGAAAAAGCGATTTGCAGTGAAAATAAATTCTACATAGAACCTATACTGCTGTATGCATTTTAAAAACGTTGACAAGCAGACAAACATTGAATGGCAAAAGATCTATGGCTCTGAGGATAATCAAAGAATTATCTGAGCAGACAGAAAAAACAAATTAGAGAAAAATAAAATTAAAAACTAATATCTCTAACATGCATATTTTAATTTTGTACTGAATATTTTAACTTTTAGTTCCTGAGTTAAATCCTGCAACACATCACTCAGAACATTCTCATAAGCGCTCTGTCCTCATCTTCAGCAGCCAGAAGAGTTCCACTTCCGATGTTACCAGTGGCAGTCTGATTGTATGCTTGCCTTGCATTTTCTCAGAGTGTTGAGTGTCAGTCAGATCATCTGGTGACTCCCCGCTGCATCATTCTCTTCAGACCATGATCTATTTGTTCAAGATCATCTGGTGACTCCCCGATGCATCATTCTCTTCAGACCATGATCTATTTGTTCAAGATCATCTGGTGACTCCCCGATGCATCATTCTCTTCAGACCATGATCTATTTGTTCAAGATCATCTGGTGACTCCCCGATGCATCATTCTCTTCAGACCATGATCTATTTGTTCAAGATCATCTGGTCACTCCCCGATGCATCATTCTCTTCAGACCATGATCTATTTGTTCACTTACATCCAAAGAGCTTGGACAAAATCTAGCTTGTCATGCATCAATTTACCACCTACTGATGCAGAACCAGCTAAGCTCTCTGCCTGTTCATTTCTCAACACACCTGCATGTCATGGAGAAAACATCCAAATGATTCTAACTACTTCATCATCAGTCATCAGTTCTCATTATGCTTAGTGGCACATGAGGCTTCAGAGAGGTCTTTCCATGCTTTCCTGTCCTGTGCAATCTTCAGTAATATTTTCCATGTCAAAGATGCTGCACTCAGGTCACTTTCCATCGTTCGTCTCCAGGTTGTTTTTGGGCGCCCTGTTGTCTCTTTCCCTCTGGTGTCTATGTGAGAGCTGTTTTGGCAGGTATATCAGGATTCATTCTCATAATGTGCTAATTACTTGGGACCCTCTAAAGTGATGCTTGCCAATCTTCTAACTTAACATACACATAATGTAAATGAAGTGATTAGAATTAACACATAGCATACCTCGTTCTGCTTTGCCTTCTTGCATACTTTTCAGGATAGCTTTAAAAAAAGAAATGTAAGATAATATAAACAGCAATGACACAGGGAACAGATTTCATCATTCATTGGCTTAGTTTAATTTTCTTATCTTGTATACATACTAAAGAAATAAAGTGAACAAAGGATACTGTTTGGCTGAAATTCATCCACATATAGATAGTTTGCCTCAAGTTGCACTAGTGCACACATTAGTTCTTAGTTTGCATTTTTGTGTGTGTGGTGTGTGCCCGATTAAAATAGTGTAACACAATCTTTACAATAAAACTGAGGTCTGATAACAGCTGTAATGCTAAAAGCTCTTTTTTCTTCTAAATAGTGTAACACAATTTTTGACAATAAAACAGAGGTCTGATAACAGCTGTAATGCTAAAAGCTCTTTTTTCTTCTAAGCATTTACTGAATGTAAACTCCAGCAGACAGTTCTCTTTGTTCCTCCACTTTCAGACTTTCATCTTGTTATAGAACATGAGTTGTGTGTGAACAGCTATTTTACAGATCTAACTTATTTGTATGTGGACAACTGGTTTCTAATATTTCAAGGGCCCCAGAACTCAGGGAGAAGGCTAGAAGCTCAAGAAGTAATCTGGTTTTTATACTAGTCTAGAGCTAACACAGGTAGACTGCTTTAATTGTTTAACATCTGCCTCTAACTTGAGAAGACCATCCCTGGTGAGGATTTTGACTGGTCTTCTGCAGTGCCTGCAACATGTCGGCATCATGCTGCACGATGTCAACACTAAGCTGTGCAATGTCCACACACAATGTTATGGAATGTCAACATCTGCAGCAAACAGACTGACTGACTTTCTTCCCCACCAGGACATCACACAAGCCATAAACACCCGATGACGCAAAATGCCACCATGTGGGTGAGGATCACTGTAGAGAGGTCCCAGAAATTGCGTTCAGCCTTTAGGCCATATTAAATGGCCAGGCTATATTGCGGCCCCTGGCAAGAGCCAGAGTAGGGCTTCAAATAACGAAAAATTTCATCCTAAAAAGGACGGGAAGCAATATTTGCAGCAAACATATGTAGCTTCAGCAACAATTCCCAAGGATCCCTAAAAATCCTCCTACTCACAAACTAAAGATCTCTGCAAGGACATGCATTTAACTTCATCTACAAAATACTCCTGGATAAGTGGACACCTCTGCAGTGCTATCTGCTATTACCGATAGCATTACAGAGCAAGGAACTCACTAACCCTAGCAATAAAAAAAAAATCCTGAAAGTCAAAGCACTCAGTCGGTGGATGTGGAAAGCAAGCGAGACTACCACATTATATACATTCCAAGAAACTCATAACAAAAGCCGGTTACAGAAAAATGCTCACAATACCAGAGACCAAGAAGAATAAAAACATCTACATCCTATATGATCTTAACATTGGGTAGCATTGGCTCACAAACATCATCCTGTCCTGAAAATTGGGCATGTGAGGGTCTTGTTAAACATAGTGGCCTGGGAAAACTAGGTAAGAAGGGTACAGTTTCATGAGAAAGAGGCAGAGGCTGATATTCTATGAAAGTATATACAAGACAAAGATGAAATGGCTTTGAAAGCACATGCGGCAGGATATAACAGACTGGAGTAATCAACTACGAGTCCTACATAATGTATTTACATCACAGCAGGATGATGGTAATTCTTCTTCCTCAGGTGTTTGTGCCAAAAAAGGGTCATTGGCACATTGTGTTGATTACAGCTAGGCTGGGATCTCTGTACCTTGCGGGTCAACACACTAACTTCAGCAAATCCCTTAATTGGTCACTTATAACAACATGCTTGTTGTTGATGCAGTTGGGAGTGACGAGAGGTTCTGGCAGAAGCTCGAGGCTCAGAGGAAAGGCAAGGCGGACGTTTAATCAGAAAGCTACTGGCACCATTAGTATCGGAACTCTTCGCTGGCTGCTGAAGATGGGGACGGAGCGCTTATGGGAATGCCCCGAGTGCTGTGATGTCGGTTCTTGAATCAAATTAAATCAACATGCTTGTTGTGGGCAGTAGGTCTGTTTTTGTTCTCTCAAAAACTGGGTTCCAAAACCCACACATCCAACATATATACTTCTGCCATCCAAATCTTATTCTATCATTGCTAAAGGATAAAGAGTATACTTTAAACAGAACAATTTTTTCAGCACATGCTTACCAATGGCTTCTTCTTTTGTTAAAGCATCCTCCCTGCATAAAATAAAAGTATATTACCAGGTGTGAGGAAACACACATAAAGTTAATCTACGAGAAAACTCTTCCAGTTACATAATAACATTTATGTAATTTTCTCAGTTTTTGACACATCACCTTAGATTTACTATCCTCTAGATAAATGTGTTGCAATTTAACTCTTTAGAGTCCCAGGGGGTTTAGCATCAAAGGCCTAAGGGGTAGTCAAAGGAGATGTAAAATGGGCGCATCTTGCGTTCATGGGGCCTCTAGGTGGGAACCTATGAATGTATGATGCGTTCCTTGGGACTCAGAGTTAAACATGGTTTTATTTCCACCAAATGACCACTTGATTTCTATAAACTGTACCTGCACTGCAACTTGGCAAGCAAAAAAGTCAATTCTATTTTGTATGAATAAGTGCAACAATAAACTATAAACATTCAACTAGCCTAGGCAAACCAGATGGGAAAATAAATATGGCAGAATAAGAGCTAGACAAATTCCAGCAAATCTGGAGCAAACAAAAAGATGGCACTTGATAGAGATAATAGATTAACTAAAAACACAGCACTGAAAAAAAAAAAGAATTATTAACATATGCATAAGAGAGAGGAACAATGAAAAAGATGTAAAGGAAGCTACAGGATATACAAATGAATTAGCTCACAGCCTATGCTTCAATGGAGGTAAAAGACAAGAAGCGTAACAAAATGCCAACTATAAGATTATATCTAGCAGTTTAGGGTGTACAAATGAAAACAGTAAATTACATTAACAAATAAAGACACGATGTCAAATAATACCTACAGGTAACGGAAGTCAATAGTTGAAACAAGTTTCTCTGGCTCCTGTATTTGAAAAGAGGCAATTTTAAAAAAAAAAACATGTCAAAATCTCAAATTACAGTTCAGCAGAAAGTGTACCTACAGTGCATTACAATATGTTTTTATATATTCCTACATACAAGCACACAAGCGTTGGTGCACACATACACATATAAGCATACACACACGCTCAGAATGGGGGGGGGGGGGGAACTGTAGTTGAAAGGTGTGCATGTACTGTGGCTGTTGAGTGTGTGTGTGTGTGTGTGTGTGTGTGTGTGTGTGTGTGTGTGTGTGAGTTTGAGTGTGTGACAGTGTGTGTGTGTGTGTGAGAGAGAGTGTGAGAGAGTGTGTGTGTGGGAGAGTGAGTGTGTGAGTGTGTGTGAGTGAGAGAGAGAATTGAGAGAGAGAGTGAAAATTGAGAGAGAAATGAGAAAGAGAGAGAGAGAGAGAGAGAGAGACAGTGAGAGAGAAGAGTGAGAGAGAGTGAGAGTAAGAGAGAGTGAGTGAGAGAGAGAGTGACAGAGAGTGAGAGTGACAGAGAGAGAGAAGAGTGAGAGAAAGAGAGAGTATGTGTCCGTGCCTGTGTGTGTGCATGCGCTCTCACATACATTCACATGTTTAGTATCTAGTGAGGTTAAGAGTAGTTTGGCAGCGTGAAGTCTGTAGCTTGCAATGTTCTGGTTTTTCATTATAATTGATAAATGTAAATTATTTTCATCACAATAACTGACAAAGAAACCTAATGTTATGGTGACTTGTTATCTTTAAGTGATGGGTCAGACCCAGTCTTTTCAGGCATGTGATAGATAATTCCTAGAAAATTATGAATCAGGGGCTATCCCAAACTGTGGCAGTCAGAAAGAATAATTTGCTAGCTGGGAACTGAACCAAGATGGCTGTCTCAGTAAGCAAGCCCACTAACGACTTTTCCACTCTATAATCTCATACATAATAAAATGTCCTCTGACCCTAGAATACGTATGTGATACCCCACCATATGTGATACCCACCATATGTGATACCCCACCATATGTGATACCCCCCCCCCATATGTGATACCCCCCCCCCATATGTCATACCCCACCATATGTGATACCCCACCATATGTGATACTCACCATATGTGATACCCACCATATGTGATACTCACCATATTTGATACCATATGTGATACTCACCATATGCGATACTCACCATATCTGATACCCTATCTGATACTTACCATATGTGCTACTTACCATATCAACAAGAAGTTTCCAAAGAGGCTGAAAAAGAAAAGTAAAAAAATTAGCTTCTGCACAAGAGATGAGAGCAAGCCACAGATTATACAGCATAAAAAGTCTTATGGTTAATTACCTGCAAGGATAATTAAGGTTAAAACTGAGGGCATGCAACTTCCTGTAGCAACATATGAATATGAGTTATGGACTCAGTCATTAAGGAAAAAAAGAAAGATTATCAGAATACCAGAGACCAGGAAGAAAAGAAATACTGACATCCTAAAAGATCTGAACAGCAAGGGAGATTGGCTGGTAAACAGCATCCTGTCTCTGAAACAAATATTTTCATCATATCAATCATCACAGTGGACTGGAAAGAATAATAGCAAAAGGCATAGTGCCAGAAAAGATTGACGGGGGGTGGGGTCAACCAGCATGAAGATGGGCACAGGATGTTAGTGATGCTTTGGGTAGGAAAGTGCATGAAGCAGGAGCGCTGGCAAGAGACCAAGTTTCTTTCAGGCAAGCGGTGATGACTGACGTTCTGCAAAGGACCTGCTACATGATGACAAGAGGATAAAATATGAATTAGATGTTTCTTAATAATTCATAAACCTTTGAAACAGATTTCATGAGATTTACTACAGGTGATGAGCCTGCTAGAAAGTCATTGCAAAGATATAACTTAAGGAAGTGGAAGTTTGAAACATCTAGTCAGCACCTGCAAAGTTTGCACATTTGAGATAAAAGGTGCAGCCCTGGAGGATAAGCTACACATTTTCAAACTGTCAAGCAGAATCAGATGTGAAAAGTAAAGTAAAGGACCCTTTTCCCCGCATATAGATATAGTGGACATATAGCACTAGACCTATATTTTATAGACCAATCAGCACTCAGTGGGTGATTCGGTCAACACAACATCATGCCAGCCATCCATCCTTCCTAGGACTTTTATCTGGTACCCATTTAAGACTGGGTCAATCTGTGAGTCAAGGACATTTTTGCAAACAAAAACCAGTCTCCACCAAGACCTGAAGCCATGACCTTCGGACCCCCAGGTGAGCAGAATGAACAACACATTTTTGTGTGTGTGTGGGTTAAGTGTAGGAAAAGAAGCTGTAGATATCGAGCAAAATTGTCATCTAAACTGTGTTTGTGTAGTAAAACTTGAAATTATCCACATGATTCATGGTATGTCTCTAGCTCCACAGCCAAATCATTGCAAGATAGGTACTTCTGTGTTTTTATTTCCCTGTAAAGCATAAACCTCTAACCAGCTCGTGGCAAGCCATTTTTAGCCTTGTTCACATTTGGGGGTGGCAGGGGGTTGGTAGCAGCCTCGGGTGCTTCTAGGAAGCACTGTATGAAAATAATACAGCAGTATAGAGAGAGAGAGAGAGACAGAGAGAGAGAGAGAGAGAGAGAGAGAGAGAGAGAGAGAGAGAGAGAGAGAGAGAGAGATGGGGGAAAGAGAGAGAGAAAGAGAAACTGGATAAACTGTTTGTACCTTTCTCAACATAGTGTCACAGATTAAAATCCCAGATTTTCAAAAGAAACAAAGTAGGTTATAATCAATCAGATTCATCCTTATTAAATAATATAATTTAAATGGATAGCCTGTGAAACTATAGCAACTATTCATCTGTTTAATCAGTTAGAGAAGGTAAGTAAGTCTCAGAGAAGTGTAAAAGTGAGCCAGGCACATTGCAGTTTACATATCTAACATTGCTAGATGTCGCCGGCCAGATGTCGCCGGCCAGATGTCGCCGGCCAGATGTCGCCGGCCAGATGTCGCCGGCCAGATGTCGCCGGCCAGATGTCGCCGGCCAGATGTCGCCGGCCAGATGTCGCCGGCCAGATGTCACCGGCCAGATGTCACCGGCCAGATGTCACCGGCCAGATGTCACCGGCCAGATGTCACCGGCCAGATGTCACCGGCCAGATGTCACCGGCTAGATGTCACCGGCTAGATGT
>CAJHNH020002474.1:93405-107166 GCA_905116865.2 Candidula unifasciata | reverse complement strand
AATTCAATCGGGGGGAAAAAAAATTTGTGAATTAGTAAAACACCTGTACTAAAAAGGAGTTTAAATAACAATTCATATGAAAATTAACTATCTTTAAATAGAAACAAGAGTTAATAAAAATACCAGTTCGCACTGGTAATGTCTTTTCATAAGCCAAAATAAAAGAACCGGGAGAAAAAACCTGACTTAAAAAGGTTGCAACACAGTAAACTTATAAACGAATCTTTGAGGCATATCTTTACAAAGTCAATTATGGACAGCTCCAAGTCACTGGAAGAAAGTAAGAAAAGTCAATTACCCTTTTCAAGACTAGCCCTGACCCTACTTCACAAGAATTGTTTATAGACCCAACCCTGGTACCTGATCTCTGATGTGGTCGACTTCATTCAGCCATCTTTTTTTACTAGGACAATTAGCAGTTACTAATATATAGACCAGGTTAACCTAGAGAGTCACTTCTGAAAACCATTTACCATTACATCTGATCTGGTCTTCACATGGTGAGTGACCTCACAGAAACCGGCAAAATCAGAAAAGATGACCTCAATGTCTGGTCCAAATGATGAGGCCACTCAGCAACTTTATGGCTTCACATACTGTAAAAAAGACAAGTCCATTAAACAGGAAAACTTGCAACAAACTGCATGCAATCAATTAACCAAGCGTCATATCTACAATGAAATCAGGGATGACTGGAGTCAACTGATATTTAAAAAAAAATGAATTCCATCAGTAATGGAAGCTCAGTGAGGATGAGAGTGAGGTAAAAAAAAAAAAAAACATACACAAAAATAATCTTTTAACCAAAATGTTTATCATAGAGCAACACAACAACTAGAATCTTAAACACCAGCTCCAATAGGGACAGTCATCTGAATAACTATAACAGAATATCAAATAAAGGAATAGGAAATCTCTTCCTATATTTTTATTTCCATTAGTTTCCTATATGAGGTCTAGGATTGTTCTTCTTCTGATGCTCATTGATAACCAGTAAATTCAGATATTTTGAGCATTTTTTTTACATATATATTAAAAATATAAATACATGAAAGGGAGTAGTCAAAAATGCATAGAGCAAAGAATTAAATGACTATATTCCTATTTGACCAAACAATTTATACAGTGACTCATACTGTGACCCCATAGCCCTGTAGAGTCCCTGATTTACACTGACAGAAGAGTTTGCATGATAAAATGTACCATTCTTTAGAGCTTCCCTTTAGTCCTATTCAACTCAAGTTTGACACTGAATCACTTGGACAATATTCCATTCTAAACAGTCCTTAGGACTAATTTAGCACTAAGGTAGTTGTAATATTTCTTGTAGAACATTGACAACATTTTGTCTCAACCATAATGCTAGTGGTTGTTAAAACATGTAATATAAGATACAGTAACAATTTAATAAAACTCTGAGTCTCAGAGGTTTTAGCATCACAGGCCCAGGGGGTACTAAAGACAGTAATAAAATTGGCGTATCATGCGCTCATTGGGCTTCTAGGTAGGAACCTATGAACGTACGATGCGTTCCTTGGGACACAAAGAGTTATTAAAATCAATTAATCCTATAAAACTAAATTGTATAATCAATTGCTCCTCCTCCCACCCCTCACCCCTTTTTCAACCATATTTAAAAAAAAAACTGCCAGTTTTACCAGGGCATGGGTAGGTTCACGGCCATGTTAAAACACTGAACATTGCATGGAGCATTGATGCTTTTTTTTGCCTAGAAACTTGTGAAAGACCCAAAAAAAAATTTCTTCTTGTGTTTGTATCCCTGATTTACACAGACAGAAGAGGTTGCATGATAAAACTGACCATTCTTTAGAGCTCCCCTTTAGTCCTATTCAAGTCTGAGTATGACACTGATTCACTTGGACAATATTCCCTACTTAAGGGGGCTGCGTGGTCTCGAGGCATGGTGTCCGCCTTGATTGCTAGAGGTTTGGGTTTCAATCCCTGGTAAGGCCTGAGATTTTTTTCAGGTGGGCTTGTACTTCTAGTAATTCCCCCTGGTCTCTGGGTAGTGAGATCGGACGCCTGTGTGCATTGTTGCGCCTGTAAAAAATATCTTGGTAGTTGGAAATAAAAAAAGAGTAGACTCAGACTTGAGTTAGAAGAACGGAGCGCTTATTGGTTACTACCCGTTTGCCATGATGTTGATCCGTTGTTCAAAACCTTAAACCTCCCTTCTTAACAGACTGTAAAAGAAACAATCTTGCATAACATGTTATGTGATTTATACACACAGCCCACAAGGACACACATCCATTACCTATGTTGTTTCCACGACCCACAGTGAATGTGATGCCATGTCCAATCAAACCTGCCTGAGTTGTTACTGTCACGTAAGGGCTGGAGTAGTCAGGGGCTTTGTTCTGTTAATATGCAACAAAGTTATTAAATTAAAACAAGGCTGTAAAAATGAGATTTCAATTTATAAAACTAAGTCAGTTTATTTCAATGTTCTCAAAATTTGCCACACATAACTAAATGCTGCTTTTGCCTGTGTTGCCACCGGTGACTTAAGAGGAAATAAACACAGTTTCATAATTCCACCATTTCCAGGAAGGCTGGCCCAGTCAACAACCGCCTGCAGAAGTCAGATGTGACGGCCAAAAGGCTCCAACATTGCCAGTCATGATGTAAATGGGCACAGTACATTTACACTTTAAACCATTGGATGAACGCAGAAGACATACCAGGGTTTGATTCAACATCAAGCAGTTTGGTAGCAGACTGGAATGTACTGATTTGGACAAAGGTAAGACATGCTTATAGGACACACATTGAGAAAACTGGAGAACAATATAACTAAAATGTCTTTGCATTGGAACCCACGAGCGCATAGGAATACAGGAATGCTAAAAAATACATGAAGAAGAGAGCAGGAGAATGAAGTTAGAAAGATGGGGAGGACATGGAGAGAGCTACATGCGATAGCAAAGGATAGAATGACTTGGCGTGAGTTGGTTGAGGGCCTATGCTTCACTGAGGGTTAGAAAGGCGGAAGAAGAAAAAAGAAGTCATACTTAAGTGGCAATACAAATATTAATAAGGTGCTAAATGGTAAAAAAATTGATAATATATTTGATATAATTTGTATATGTATAAACAAAAACTTAAGAGAACTTATTTACATTGTTGGAGAGTGGGAGCGACTCAGACCCTTAACAAATTGGTGGGTGCCATTAAGGAAGCCTCTCGCCACTCCCAAGTTGAGGATGTTGAGGTGCCTAAACTCCCAGGTTCCTGCAACCTTGCACAGCATTCGGCCTTGTTCAAGGCCGCTGGAATATGGAATTAGTAGCAGCAGCAGCAGCAACTGGAAGGTGTGCATTTGACAACAGGTCTTGTACACACAATCAGTACAGGACTGGAATAATTAGTATCAACACCATCTGCTTAGTAGACGGACCACCCAGAGATATGTCCTGAGTGCTGATGTGTCAACTCTTAGTCTAAGTGCATTTGGTCAGAGGCAAGGAATCAACAATCAGCTTACAGATAAGTCAAAGCTGTTTTTTTTTTTTTTTTTTTAAACGTATCCAGAAACCATGAGTTGTAAACCCTTTGGCTCGGTACTATGGATATCGCAACCCTTCGGCATTGATTCCATTATAGGTACCGTTAATCTGGGAGAAATGTGGCTTTTCTGCCTACCCCCGGGAGTGAACCCGGACCACAAGGAGTTCGTCACCCGGCCGCCGCGAAAGTCAGGTTTAACCAACTTCGCTAGAGAGCCGGGCAACACACTGTTCTCAAGATGAAACTCCAGAGGTGGACAAACAAAACTATTCCCTGGAGTTTACAGCCAGTGAATGTGAAGAAGAAGAAATAACCAGACAACAAAGAAGTTTTTTTTTTTTAACTTTATAATTCTTTTTTGTAGTAAATTGATACATGACAAGGCAGATGTGGTCAAGGCCCTTTGGGAACAAGCAACGGAATCAGTAGAGAAACAAGATTATTATGGCCTGGAGAGAATGAGGCACCTGGGTGTTACCAGAGGGTCTGGCTGGCTCACTACACTCAGAGGAAAGGCAAGACGGACATATAACCAGATTGTGACCGGTACCATCAGTATTGGAACTCTGCGGTGGCTGCTGAAGATGAGGACGGAGAACACATGGAATTGCCCCGAGTGCTGTGCAATTCTTGACTCAACTCTTCCTTGTAGCATTCACCAGCTGTAAACTCTTGCCAGAAAGTTCTGGTTGTTTATCCACTTCTGGACATGGGTATTGTTCCAGAACTTGAGTTCTGTGTGCACATCAGTTTTACAGATCTGTATGCAGACTGTTGGTTACCCACCTCTCTGGGTGATTCACTCCTACTTTGAGAGAACTCCCCTAATTAGTTGCCTCCTGTGTCATGCGTGTTAGGAGGCAGTGGATCCATTCTTTGTTTAACCCTATTTGTGGCTCTGAAACCCACACTGGAAACTACAAACTACATAAGATTTCCCAAAATGAACCTGACCAAGGATGGAGTTTATCTTCTTATAGCTTAGAGCATTTATTCCCAAACAGTGCACTGTGGCACCCCGGCGATCGGCGACCTCTTCACAGGGGCGCAGCAAAAACATTTTACTTGAAAAAAGGTGCCGCGACTAAGAAAAGTTTGGCAAACACTGGCTTAGAGTATAGTCCCGAGTCAGCAGGGTCAGTATATGTTTCAGAAGGAGACAGGAAGTCTGTTGGTGACTGCATATTATCTTTCCCTAATCACTATCATCATGTGCTATGCCAGTAAGCATAAGCTGTCATGTTTTGCCATCTCACGAGCTCACCAGGTTCATGAATCAGTTCAATGTTCTTGTCTCACCCCATGCATCTGACCAGGAGACCCGGGTATTTATATCTCTACCTTCCTCCTGCTGTCTTTCTGTCACTCTTGCCACCAAGCTCAAGTGCATTCCTTCTCTAATGTCTAAATGCCAAAGCTCTTTGTGGGTACTCATCATCATCAGCACTAACTTCCAGTTTTGCCCTTAAGCATCATGGGAAGAACAGTTTGCAGTAACAGTCAAACAAATATATTCATCACTGGGTCGGCTGGACCTGTCTTAGGCTGCTCCTTTGAAGAGGAGGACTCTGTTCTGCAACAAAAGTGTTAGCCAACTATAAACTTTTTCTGCTTTTGTTTTTACATATCCTGACACTGCCAAATAATCATGAAATGACACTACCAGTTGTCATCATCATGTAGCAGGTCCTTTGCAGAACGTCGCTCTCATCACAGTCTGCCTGTAAGAAACTCAGTCTCTCGCCAGTTCTCCCACCTCATGCACTTTCACACTCAAGGAGTCACTTATATCCTGTGCCCATCTTTGTGTCGGTCGGCCTCTGCCCCTCCTTCCTGGTACCATGCCTTCTGCTATAATTTTTTCCAATACGTTGTGGCGCTTGATATGACAAATATTTCAGCTTTCCAGAAAGGATGCTTTTTATTAGCATATCTTCCTTGATGTTCAGATCTTTTAAGATGTCAATATTTCTCATCTTCTTTGTCCAAGATATTCTGAGAATCTTTCTAAAGCATTTCAGCTCAAAAGCCCCTATTCTCTTTCTTAAGGACAGAGATAGTCCATGACTCACATCCGTATGTAGCCACAGGGAAGACGCATGCTCTCAAAATTCTAATTTTTATCTCCTTGCTGGTGCTTAACCATAGACTTTTAAGGCTGTTCAATCTTTGCATTGCTATGGCCATCCTCCTTTTAATTTCTGTCGAACAGTCTCCATTGTTGTTTATTATAGAGCCTAGATATTCAAAGTTTGTGACATTTTCAATTTCTTCATCATTTATTGTTATTTTTGAGTGACAGCCAGTTTTATCTGTGGACATTATTTTCGTTTTCTTTAAATTCAAGAACAGATTTTGATCTTCACTGTGCTTTTGGACGGACAATATTAAATTTTCTATTCCCTTCACGCTGTTCGAAAGGAGGACTGTGTCATCTGCGTAGCGGAGTTCCAGAATAGGGTTGCCACCAATTTTGAGCGGATTATAACTGTCACAAGTCTGATCATTTTTGACATTTCTCATTATATTTTCTGAGTATATATTGAATAGGTATGGTGAGAGAATGCACCCCCCTGCCCCCCCCCCCCCCCCCCCCCACCCCCCCCCCCCCCCCCCCCCCACCAGTAGTACCTAAATGAAAATGGTAATTAAATACCAGAACTTAATCAGAACTATTACCATCGCATCGGAACCATCTTTCTCCAAAGAAGTTGGAAACCGAATATCTTGAACTGTAACGGATGCAATTAGATCAGGCATTTCTGATGGCAGAAAGTCTAAAGACAAATAAAGAAAAAAAATTAGTACATTCTGCCTAACAAATTAAAATTCAATTTCGCCCATCAAGTGAAAATTAAGATTTAACTCTGCTGCTTCAAGAATAAAATCTAGTCACTTCCACTTGTGACACAGTCCAGTAAATGCGAAGACACTGGCCTGTCTGCAGTGATCTGTCCGCAATAAAAAGGTAAGTTAAATTCCCGTAAACCTCAATAGTAGTGGGGTTATGGGGTACAGCATAAGTCACCTGATACATGTTTAGGCCCCTTGGGAATGTATTTTTTAAATTTTATATTCAATACCCGATTCTGATCATGTTTACTCATTATCCCTTTTATAAATCTATATACTTCGAACAATTTTTAAAATGCACACACACATATATATATAATATACATATATATATTATATATATATATATATATATATATATATATATATATATATATATATATATATATATATATATATATATATATTTTTTTTTTTTTTTTTGAATTTATTAGTGACCTCTGAACAAAAATGTGTTTTCCAGAGATTTCTACAGGTTTCTGTGAGTCCCAGCCATCTAGTTCACCCCCAATCCACGCCGCTCACGCGGTGTATGGGATACTCTCGGCGGTGGCGGAAGTGCGCAATTTAAGTCGCCGGAAGTGCGCAATTGATACGTGACTGAGGCCCTGTTAGGGTATATTTTCGGCCTGGATAACTTGGGACCGTTATTCTGAGGATAGCTAATTAAATATTTAATATGAAATAATCAATGTAATAAGCAATAAAGCAGCCCCCTTATGGGAAAAAACAAACTTAGAACATTCTTGCCAAAATTACAATTCAGAAGGGCTGAACAGGGTATTATTTTATATAACATAAATACTATTTCTTTTCCTGACTACGGCAAACTAACCTAACTGTAACTAACGGTAACCTGTCAGTAGCACTAAGAACTGAGATCACTGAAACAACATACAAAAAAGGTCACCTGCTTCTCTTCTGAAAAAAAAAAAACTCAGTCAAGACAAGGCCTATAAATAAAACAACCACACAGTAGTTGATATTCACTTACGTTTCAGTTTCAGCATGTGAGTTCAGTATTTATGTATTTCACCACTTTATCGAAGTGTTTTGCACATCAACTTACTTTGCACGTTTCCCACGTCTACGTCTATGAACACAGAATTATAAGATTTTCAAAATGGGATCAAAGGCCAAAGATCAGGTCAAAGTTCATAGGCTAACTAGCTTCTTAGGATACACGGAAAAGTACACCAGTAATGGACAATTTTCCACGCCTTTCAGGAGTATTGAGTATATAGGGCTAGACCTATATTTAATAGACCAAACGGCACGAGGTGGGTGATGTGGGCAGAATTATTGCTAGCCGCCTTTATTTTCCAGGACTGTACCCACTTAAGGCTGGGTCAACCTGAGAGCCAAGGTCATTTTTTAACAAAAATCCTGCCCTCGTCAGGAAAAAACCCACGACCTTCCGATCCGCGGGCTAGCGTCTAGCCGCTAGACCACGACAGCTAACATGACACTGACAATGTTTCTCGAATGTTGTACGTTTTCTGGAAGTCCCAGGTTCATGCCCCGGTGAAGGCTGGGATTTGTTTACGTGGACTTCTAGTAATTTCCTCTGGTCTCTGTTTAGGAAGATCAGACGCCCGTGAGCATTGTTACGCACGTAAAAAAAAAAAAATCCATTGGCAGTTTGAAATCGAAAAATGTAGCCTAACGGCGCTGCCCTGGCAAAATTTGGAGTTCTAACCAAATATTTTCAGGTATCCTCGCCGGTTTCTACAGAGTTCGTGCACGGCGCTGAGATTCTTCGGACTCGAGCTTGAGTTAGAAGTAGAACAGAGCACTTGTGGATTACTCCCCTTGTGCCATGATGTTGGTCCGTTGTATAAACAATTGCTATACAATCCCATTTAATGTTGCAAGTCTAGAAAAGAGTTAAACTTTAGATAAAACTAACGCTGGTCTCCGTCTCACGAAGTAACAATGAGGATCAGTAGATTCTCATGAACAAGTATATTTGGTAACCTGGACTCCAAGTTCCGGAAAGATAACTCATTGATGCATAGCTGACCAAGCCCCTGTCCCAGTTACTTGAATTTTTATTTCACAGATAGCCTGTTTTCATGGTTAGAGAATATTCCATGGGAATATAAAGTGCGTGTTGATATTAGTAAATCGTTATTATCAAGTGTTGAATGCAAATAAGTAATATATGAGAAATAACATGAAATGCACGATTGGAAGGAGGGGGGCTTAGTCCCTTCACAAATTTTCTTTGGGGGGGGGGGAGGGGTCGGGAAGGGAAGGGAGTGGGTGGAGGGTCAACCCCCCCCCCCTTTCCCTCTCCTGAAATAGTTTGGAGGCCGCCAAAGTGCCTGACTCCACACCCCCCCCCTTCCCCCCACACACACACCAACCTAACAGTTTCGGTGCCCCTGCTTCTGTTTGCCATCATGAGTGCAGAATTAAACTAAGGAGGCGAAAACTCCCTACGTTCCCTTTTCATGAAGCCTAGAAGACTAACATGGATAAATATGTCAGAGGGCGTTATCTGTACACGTCAAACACACACTACGTGGTTCGTTACATCATTATCAGTGTTCAGGTAATTATCTGTACTTCACAAAAGGAATTTGCCTTCTTCGCGTTCACCCGATTAAACTCCGGTGAAATATTCTGGTTATTCGTCTACGTCTAAACTTTGATCTTGTTCCAAAAGTTAAGTTTTTGCGTGTATATAAGTTTTGCGGATCTGGCTTGTGTGCAGAATTCTGGTTACTCGCCTCTCAGGCATTTGATTGATAACTGCTGGCAATGTGTCTGTTTCTGTTTGTTTTTGTTTTGGTAGTCTTAAAGGCGTAGAAACCTGCTTCACTGAGACATGTAGAAGGAAAGGCAGAAAAACTAATTTTGCTTTATCAGCCAAGACTTTGAATTCATCTTTTAAAAGCAGCCAAAACTCCAGCACATTTTGGTTTTTGAAACGCTTTTTCTTAGTTTTCTGTAAAAGGTAAAAGTAAACCACCCCTTTTCGGTTCTTTAATATCCTACCCCAGATGACGTTGCAGGACAGTCCAACATTTTAGAGGGTGTTAAGACTGGGTTTCCCGGCTTTCTGATGCTTTTATCGACCCCAAAATAACCAAAACTGGCCCTAACCCCGACCCAACTACGTCCCAGGAGAGAGTGCAGTCAAGGTCTCAGGAGAGAGTGCAGTCAAGGTCTCACGACTGCATGCAGCCTATCTACCACCCCCTGAAATATTAGACTGCCCCGTGACCTGTAGATTTCCCGTGTTTGGGTTAGGATATTAATAAAGCACCCCTTTTTTATCGTCTGCATGCGTAATGGGCATATAAGCCTAGACGTATATTTTATAGACCAATCAACACTTGACGAGTTATGTGGTCAACATCAAACCGACAGGCATTTACTTTCCAGGGCGTTTAATTCGCTGTGAGATTTAAGATCTATGAGAATCTCAGTTTTAGCAGGCTGATTTTTGTGTGTGTTCTTTTACACACAGAATACATTCAGTACCCAGTGCCCATTTAAAGTCATCGGGAGCATCTTTCTTGAGCCGTTGGAAATTTATAGACTAGCGCTTGCTAACCGCTTGTCTGTTTGTCTGGCTCTACAATAGTTTTGGAGCTAGTAGCAGCAGATTGACCACGTAATTCGATATTGCAAATTTATGTTCGGAATTTATTATCTAGTTTTCTTGGTTTGCCCCCCTTGCCCCCCACCCTTTTCCCCCTCCTTATCTTTAATTTCGTTTAATTTTTGTTTTATTTTGTGGGGACCCAGGAAGCTCAACGGAAGTGTACGTGGATCCGCTAGGGCTACTGTGTCCTTCACTTGAGAACCTCTGCGCTAGACAGTATTTTAAAAACACACGCAAACAAGTATGAAAATATCAACTTACTGTAAGGACCAGCGTCTCGCTGTTATGTTTGTACGATCGATGCTTAAGGCATTTCCACTGATGCTCAGTTTTTCGGTGCAGCAGCCAGTGTCCGTCTACTGAGATAGAGTTGCTATTAATGACTCCTACATTGAGTTTAACGACTACAAAGTTTTTGTTTTGTCGTGCTGTACTTTCAGGTAACGAAGTGGGTTTAGCGTTAGGAGCGTGTCACCTGATTATACCAGTTACTGACCCTGAACAGTCAGCCAACGAGCTTCCATCGGTGCATAAAAATATTGGTCTCGCTTCTTCTTTTTCTTTTTCCTAACTTTCTTCAATTGTAAACACCGTAGAAAAGTTTTGGCTGTTTGTTTACTTTTGGACTTTAATCTTGTTCCAGAACTTGATTTTTGTGCGCACATCCGTTTTACAGTCTTACTTATTTGTGTGCAGACAGATGGTTCCTCGCCTCCCAGGCGAATGCACTCTGATTCTGAAAGAGTGTCTAAGAGCTTTTAGTTTAAGGAACACAAGTATACTCTGACAACCGAAAAATTAAACATTTTAAAAAACAAGGGATGTCACTTGCCAAGCTTGAACCCGCTTCTAGGAGGTTCGAATTTAGGAATTTAGATTTTCTTACTTCCTTGCGGACTATAAGGCTCAGAGTTTAATGAAAGCTGTGTCAATTCCAAAAGTAGACATAAGCAGTTTGATTGGAACAGGGGCAGACTGCAGAAGTGATCATATTCCAATTATACTACAGGTACAGTTAGTCTCATGGCAGATACTGCCCGCTGAATTGGAAGTATTGGGCTTCAACACGACAAAGGAAGTGGGATGAGGTTGCAGAGGTGCTACTACACCAGCAAGCGCGGTAATTATATCTTTCGAGTTTTTTGTTGTCTGGTGTATTTTTCTATCTTTTTACTTCTTTCTATGAGTGCCGATCAGTACGTTGTCTGTTTATATATATATATATATATATATATATATATATATATATATATATATATATATATATATAATGGCATCCGTCAGTCCGGGGGATTATGGAGATGTGTCGCTGGCTTTGGGAACAGCATCTGCTGTGACTGTAAAGTCCGATGCGGGAATGGCAGTCTTTGCCACACATAATACACACAAAAGCAGAAACTCTCTCGTTGTGAGGCAGTTTTACTCTCCGGTGTCTCCTCTCCACAGCTCGTTGTGTTCGGTTTCTTTCAAAATGTGACAGTCCGTCTTTCACTTTCTGTCTCCATAGTAGTCGATCTGCAGCTGATTTTTCCCATGTCTCTGTGCCTATGTTGGTATCTATTAGGTCACGTTTGCATACATCTTTATAGCGCAGCTTTGGCCTTCCTGTAGGTCTATTCCCAGTTACCATTTCACCATATAGGAGATCTTTTGGAATACGACCATCCTCCATGCGGGAGACATGTCCCAGCCAGCGCAGACGTCTTTGCGTCAGTATACAATACATTGATGGTATTTTTGCTCTTGTGAGCACACATTCGTTGGAGACAAGGTCTCGCCATAATATACCAAGGATGCGTCTCAGACAGCGCATATGGAAGGTATTCAGTCTTTTTTCCTGTAGAGCATAGAGAGTCCATGATTCGCAGCCGTACAATAATGTGCTCAGGACACAAGACTCATAAACCTTCATATATATATATTTCTACGACCTCAAGAGTTCCCACACTGTTTATACATGTGAATGACATGTAACACAATGGAACCTACCAATCGAATATCTTTCTTAAATGTTCATGTATTCCAGACAAAGCATTGTGATCTGTTGTGTTTGTAAACTGTTGCTGTGTATTATTCGACCTACGCTTGATTAAAATGAATTTATGTAACCTATGGCACCATTTCAATGTTTTGAGATGAATTCTGTCCGTATTCAAAATTTGTGGATTTCAAACTGTACGATAGAATGGCCAATGAAGACACCTTGTTCGGGGGTGCCTATTAGTCATGTTCTTGGTATACTTATTTCCAAAATGAGGCTCACACCCGGTTTGGAGGTGACGGGTTTGATTTTCTGCACGGTAACGATAGCTTTCGATTTGTTTATTTTTATTTTCTGGTCTGGCGTGTCCTTCTGTTTATTTCTTGCTAAGAGTGCCGATCAATACGTTCCCTTTTTGTTTAATATATATATATATGTGTGTGTGTGTGTGTGTGTGTGTGTGTCATGCCGGTCACTACTCAACTACACCTCTCGATGGTCATCCTCAACGTTCCTCCGAGGTCAGAGTTCATCTGCCCAAAAGGCAAGAAACAAGTGATGAGGACCATTCTTTCTTTCTTCCGTTATGAAACTGCAGCTGAATGTTTATGAATCCGGAGGTGACTTATAAGTCCAATACAGGCCAGGAAGAGTCTAGGACAATGAGGGCACGGCACAGTGTCTGTAGACAAAGGGCTTGTTTAACGGTTATTTCTGGCCTGTACTCGCTGTTCAGTTGCCCCTATTCTAGATGCATCGCAGATCGATTGCGTATATATAACTAAAGGCTTTCAGTGATGCCTTAAGTGCATTGCAGCGCTTTTCTGGCCCATGAGAACGTCGACCTTTTTCAAAATCCCATAAAGATATTTTTGGGTCGGGCATTCGAACAAATCCCCAGCCCATCGAATCTGGTTGCGTCAGGAGGGTTTTGTTTGAGAATTAAAGCTCTGTCCGTACGAAAAGTCCCGGGGGGGCCCGGGCCCTGGTTGCCCCTCAGTTCAGTATCTTTCCCCTGTATTTCCTCATCATTATCATCATAAACCCCTTCGCTTTTAAGCGCTTGGGGGGGGAATAATTTTCGATCCCGTGCACTTTTGGGGGCCCCCGGCTATGTCTAAGATGTATAAAAGTGTTTTTGTTTGTTTGGGTTTTCACAAAAAACAAACTGTGCGGAATGTGTCATACACTCGGTTGTAAACTGTAACCTGTCTTTCCGTAATCTGCACAAAATTCAAACTTTGGGTCGCCCCGAAATTAGTCCCCTTTTTCTATTTATAGGCCTGATTGGGCAACATATTTTTCGCCTTTTTTTGGTTTCTTTAACTAAAAATCCCTTTTAAATGTATTCTTTTGGGGATTTAAAACGGAGTAAATTATGTTTTTTGGAAACCGATTTACCCTTTCCCCCCGTAACAAGGGAAATTCTTTTGACCGACGCCTAATTGCAAAGACGCCCTTCTCCTGCCGCTCCAACCCCAGAGGTTAATCTGGCCCGATACTGTCAATTTTCAAGGCAATTGGAAATGTTTTTGTTTTAATATGCTTGGGTAATTAATCATGTTTTCGAGTACCTAGAAATTTTTCGTAAAATAGCATGCTGTAAGAAAACCATATCGGGTTTTTTGATCTCACTTAGTTTCCTTTTTGATCGTAGAGTACGGGTTCGAATAGATCTTCCCCTTACAGACTAAATAGTTAGCCCCCAAAAAAACCCCCTATGATAAACATAATGCCCCTTTCAAATTTTGTAGGTTTAAACTACTTTTTAAAAACTTAC
>CAJHNH020002474.1:60000-71516 GCA_905116865.2 Candidula unifasciata | reverse complement strand
ACGAGCCGGGGCCCATTAAAAGGTTTGGGGAACTATTTGGTTAAACACTTAATTACGTCTAACAGGGGGCGTTTTCATCACCAGCTACAGACCTCTGTAAAAAAAAAAAAAAAATTTGGTTGCTTCCTCTTTACTGGTTTTTTATTAGTGAACTCTTAATTTGGCAGCAAAATTTTGAGGGGGGAAAATAAAGATCCAAATATGAAATTTTTAAATAATCCCCCTATGGTCTGGACCCTTTCGCTTTTTGGGGGTGGGGGGAAGGGGGGGTGGGGGGAAAAATTCAAAATTTTAACCCCACTCCCCCTACCAGCATGTCAAAAAAGCAAGCAATTAGATGTTTTTCCCTTTTAAGGTTTTGAATGCCGTAGGCGGGGGCCCAACAATTTAAGCGAATATTTTAAAGGGATGGGGGAAACGAAACCAATTTAATTTTTCTTTTGATCACTCGATCATTTTTGTCCCTCCAGGTGCTTCTTAAAGGTTTCCCTAAACCTTTCCGTCGTGTCACAAAACCGTCCTAAGGGAAGGGAAGGGAAGGGAAGTCACTGTCTTTCTGGAGCGAAAAAAGTTTTTGTGTATACGTAGTTTTGCACATGATGTCACGATAAAAAAATAATGAAAATGGCACATGTTTTAAATGTAAATTATTAAATCTATTTGCAGAGCATGGAACATCTCAAAGAGAATCATCTCGATCTATCTCAGTGCAGCACCAAGCCTCGGGAAAATGGCGAGGTACTTTCACCTACTCAAAGCTGCATACTTTCCATGAGCGATAGTTTCGTATCCCAAGCACACAGCCTCTCTGAGAGAAACTACGGTCTGACCGGGCGCAGCTCTACTGTTGACAGCTTCAGAAGTGCTTCATCTTCAGAATATGAAAGTTCAACACCGACCCCAACGGGGACTATACGACATAGACCGGTAAGTAGCCTAATTAACTCATTTAAGGGGAAGCCTTTAAATACTTTCACTCTTCTCTCTGTACCTCTAACTCATCACACTCATTTTTATCTCTCCCTCACACCGTACTCACACTTACATCATCTTTGCACGAGGTTTGAGGTTTGAACAACAGATCAACATCATGACACACGGGTAGTAACCTTAAGTGCTCCGTTTTTCTTCTAACTCAAGTGTGAGTCCGAAGAAGCACAGTGCACAGGCTATGTAGCACCGGCGAGGATCCTTATCTTTGCATTAAAAAAAAAAAAAAAATCTGAATTATTTCGGTCATATCAAGCGCCATAGCGAATTGAAATAAAATAACAGCAGAAGGCATGGTACCAGGAAAAGGGGGGGGGGGGGGTATGGGGCAATCAACACGAAGATGGGCACAGGATATAAGTGACTCCTTGAATTTGAAACTACACGAGGCGGGAGAAGTAGCGAGAGACCGAGTTTCTTTCAGGCAGACCGTTATGAGAGTGACGTTCTGCAAAGGACCTGCTACATGATGATGAGTGGTCAGTTATGATAATCTTCACAGCACTCCGGACAGATCCATGGGTGCTCTGATCTCCTTCCAGAAGTGTAAAACGACTAAGAACACTTGTTATAAACTGATTAATCAAAATCTCTAGCCCCCTTGGGGAAATATTTATTTTTTACAGCTCCAGGTTGCACTCTTGGACAGCCTGGACAGAGATACGGAGTCATGTCCCTTGTCATATTTGCCCTCGATGTCAGTGTTGCGCATAGCAGTGATAACATCGCTGAACGAGCGATAACAAACACAGCGTCTGCAAGATAATCTGCCTGCTCATTGCTTCGACCACCCCATAAGCCGACCCAAATTATCGTCGGCAACCAGGTCGATGTCTGGCTCGCCGGTAGCCGACTTCGTCCCTTGTTGGGACAGTTTTGGGGTCTGTCTCCTATAATCGCATCAAACACCGCAGGAGTCCTGTTTAGGGCTCTTGTTGGTGTGCAGTGCTAAACCATTTTTTGTGGCGCACATAACCTAGTCACAATTATAACCTAAACCTCCCCCCTTTAAGGGATGCTGGTTGAACATGGCGATTGTTTTCTCCAGCAAACTAACGGTACGGAACGGAACCACCACAAGGATTCTCGTTGTTTGTCTCTGTCCCAAACAACGCTTCATGTATGTAGGTCTAGCCAAGGACCCTGTCTACGCCCCTAGCGCATCGGGCTTATAATGCCGGGCCCAGTCTAGAGCCTTTGGCCTGTTTTAACAACGTTCTTTTTAGGGTTTCTCTTGGAAGTCCTCGTTTCTTCAGTCCGTATGTTTCCCATTTCCCTGCCTGTTTAGTGATTCTCACTTCGTTTCTGCTCATGGAATAAATGATGATAAGAGCGGTTGTCGAGACATTTGTTTCATCTTTTCTTTTCTTCATTTCTTACTTATTTAGTGTTCTTCACTTTCCTTAGGCATATGTTTATGCAGCCTGTGTTCGACATTGTTTGTGTTCCGGTTCTGCAGTGTGTGACAATGAAATATCAGGTTCTAATTCCACTGGCACCTTTCCGTCCTTCCAGACGATAGTGTTCTACTGCGCTGTGAGGAGACATGAGACTCACAGCCCATGGCGAGTGTCACTGTCAAGACCAGCCCGCGTTAAGAACAGTTCTCTACAGTGATAGAATGTGATTGTCAGTATTTGTGTTTAATTTGTTTCTTCTCAGACACTCAGCTTGCATTCTTTCTGTAATCGTTTCTTCCTTTATTCTATTTCCTTTCCTGAAGTGCCCTCCTAAACAAAACATGGTTCATGGCCTTGTGTTCATACAAGTCCACCTCAGTACATGTATCATTCATGTCCTGTTTGCACACCTTTTTATATCGTAGTAGAGGTCGGCTTCAACATCTTCACTATAGAGCCTGCCATTAAGGCCATCCTCTATTTTTCAGGTGTGGCCCAGCCACCTGAACCTTCGTAGACTGAGCATTGAGAAAACTGTTTTAGTACCTGCTCTTTCCAATGCCTCAGTATAAACGATTTGAAGCCCTACCCTGGCTTTTGCCAGGGGCCGCAATATAGACAGGCCATATATATGGCCAAATGTCTTAACGCGGTTTCTGGGACCTCTCCATGGCGATCCTCATCCATATGGTGGCACTTTGATTCCATCGGGTGTTTATCGATTGTATGATGTCCTGGTGGGGTAGAAGTTCAGTTCAGTTCAATGCCTCAGTGTTTGTGATCTTGTCCTGCCACTTTATATTCTTCTTAGGCATCGCATGTGAAAGATATTTAGCCCTTTCTCCTGTTGTTAACCAAGTTTCACTACCGTAAAGCAAAGTGCTGAGAACACAAGCCTGATGGACATTGCTTTTGTTTTATTAATCGTAAGCTTACTGTCCTCATAAACCCTTTGTGGTAATGTACTCATTGTTGTTGATGCCTTACCTTTCCTGATGTTGATTTCTTAGTTAGGCGATAGTGTTTTTTTCGCTGTAGATTCCAGATAGGTAAATAGGTCAATGAATCCCAGATAGTTAAAATGGTCTCCAGTTCTTCGCCGTCAATGTAAACTGCAGGTCTATCATTACCACCTGGCACCATAACCTTTGTCTTCTTCATGCTGATTCATAATCCAAATTCACTGCATGCATCAGCAAAGGCAGACAGTCAGCATTGCAGCTTCTCCTCTGAGTGGGTGGTAAACAGCAGCTCTCTGCTAAATATCTTTCTTATCCTAGTTTTGAAATTCAGCTGCAGTCTGATCGATAAGTGACAAAGACATCACCCTCCTGATTTCGAAAGGCATTTTTTGAAAGTGGGAAGTCTATTCCAAAGAGAGTAGGAGCAAGTACACACCCCTGCTTCACTCCATTGTTGATTACAAATTCCTCCGATGTTATCCATCAAAGTTGACTGTGCCTTTTATACCTGTGTGGAACGACTCAATAATATGTTGATTGCTGAATGTTTAATTAAGAATCGACATTATTGCACTTGGGACACTCCCATAAACGCTTCGTCCCCATTTTCTGCAGCAAACAAAGAGTTCCAATTCCGATGGTGCCAGTAACTGTCTGATTGTATATCCGTCTCGCCTTTCCCCTGAGTGTCGAGCGTCGGCCAGATCCCCTGGTAACTCCTTGCAGCACCATTCTCCTCAGACACTACATAATATGCATTAGGGTAAGTAAGGTGGACACCCAATCTTCTTCAGCCTGTTGAACAGACCAAGTTAGAGTTACTGTCAATAAAACACCTACATTCACCAAAGCAAATGTTACCAGTCCGGACCTAATCCTATCCGTTCGTTATTTTGTCATTGTTAAAAAAACGGTCGGCTGTCCATGCCGTTGTCGAGGTCAGCGTAAAGCGGTCTGCTGCCACAGCGACCACAACTGGAATCAAATGGGTACCTCGGAACTAAAAACCGCGATTGCAACGCCTAAGTCATTGCCAAACTTCAAATAGTGAGGCGTTACCTTCATCATGGCCGCCGTGGTGTAGAGGCTAAGCGCTCGCCTGCAGATCAACAGGTTGTGGGTTCAGGTCCCGATGGAACTTTTTCAAAAATGGCCCCTAAGTCGATCCAGTCTTCAATGGGTACCACCTACAATTCCTGGGAAGTAAAGGGGGCCGGTGCTATGTTGACTATATCATCCATCAAGTGCTGATTAGTCTATAAAATATAGGTCTAGCCCTATATGCCCAGTGGACCTAAAGGCGTGGACATGGTCTTGTTTGACCTTTATCTTTGCCCATTGACATGCGGGAGTTGTTGGCAATGACAGAGCTGATAGGCTGTCTGATTCTGCCTTAGTTGCAGACGGCCAGACTATATATAGTGCCGACATTGGTTAAAGTGTGCCGTTAGATGTCACACTTTTCTCGCATTCTATTTCTCCACTTCGCTCTGTTGCATACAACTCTGTTGATTTCAGACATAAAGTTCAGCCCTCATTTTTAACCTCTCGCTGTAATGTTCTTCTCAATGTTTCCCCTTGACTTCCTGTTGTTCTCGACCATTTGTATCTCATTTATGTGCATGTTTTGTAATTCTTTGCTCATTACGTTTCAGAGTGTCCAATATATCTCCGCCTTCTTTGTCTTATTGCTGTCGATACAGGTATTCTGTTGACCTGAACAGCGTTCTTTTCGGCGAGTTTCTGTAGCAATGAAAAAATCAGGTGGTAAGGGAGCCGGCCGGACGTACAAGCCCTACTTCTTTGTCACCCGGGCTTTGGACCGGCAGTGGCTTACTTAACTATTTTTCGCCTGTTGCCTATGTTTTACCTGAGAGCTACTTACGTCTGAACCATGTATTACTTAACATTTATTTATAATATCTTACTCATTTAGGACTCATATCATCAACATTGTCTTGCTAATGTTTACCCGATGTCTTATTATTACCTAACCCATGCATACTAAATTTAACGTTATTTACCATGTCTCGCGAATGTCTTATACCATTACCTTACCCATACAGACTAATTTAATACATTATTTACTCATATATCGTAAATTTTTTATTCATACTTTACCGCAGAACGTCGCTCTCATCAGTCTGCCAGAAAGAAACGTGGTCTCTCACCAGCTCTCCCGGCTCGTGCACTTTCCTTCGTGTCATTTATAACCTATACCCATCTTCATATTGGTCGGCCCCTGCCCCTCCTTCCTGGTACCATGCCTTCCGCTATTATGTTTTTGTCCAGTCACCATGGCGCTTGATATGACCAAAATATTTAAGCTTCAGAGACAAGACGCTGTTTATCAGCCAATCTTCCTTGATGATCAGATTTTTTAAAATGTCAGCATTTCTTCTCTTCTTTGTTTATGATATTTTGATAATCTTTCTATAGCATGTCAGCTCAAACGCCCCTAATTTCTTCATTAAGGACTAGAACCACTCACATCATATGTTGCTACATGGAAGATGCAGCTTACCCTTTGATCATCATGTAGCAGGTCCTTTGCAGAACGTCGCTCTCATTACAGTCTGCCTGAAAGAAAATCGATCTCTCGCCAGCTGTCCTGCCTCGTGTACTATTTTCTTTCTTAAGGACTGGAAGGGGTCCACGACTCACATTCGCATGTTATGTGTATATGCTTACCCTTTACATACCGATAATTTACACTTTATTATCATCCATATCGAACCACTATCACACTCCAGCAGTGTCGTCTCATTGTAGACGTAACTCTTAATACCTGTCAATCGTATCGGGTTATCTGTCGCAAATGGGGAAATAACTGCTACCACCCACGTACATTCCCTTAACGTTCGATGTTCCGGTACGCAGACCTACATTATGTTGCCAATAATAGATACACGTTGTGCGCGATCGTGTTTGTGAAAATGCCAGCATTCACAGGGAGCTCACGAGTTTGTCATGGGGAGGTTCCCGATGGGATAGCTCATGACACACTGTGTGAGTTGGGTATCGAGCTCATCTTCGCTACATCCACGTGTGGGTTCCATGGCCCCATTGTGGGAAAAACAAGAATATACCTACTTCTTTCCCAACAAGCATGTCGTAAGAGTCGACTAACTGTGTAGCTTCCTTCGAAGTCGGAGTGCATCTGCCTGAGAGACAAGGAACCAACAATCTGCAAACAAATGAGTCAGATCTGTGAAACGGATGTGCTCGCAACATTTAAGCTCTGGAACAAGACTAAAGTTCAGAAGTGGACAAACAACCAGAACTTTCCGCCGGAGTTTACAGTCGGGGCACCTGAAGAAGAGGCAGAGCTTTCCCACAGTTGGTACCATTCGCTCCGAAAGGGTTTATATCAATTGCTCGCTGTATTCCTCAGCCTGTCGCCACCGGCTATCCCACTTCTGATGTATCAGATAATCATAGTTGCAACTTCACTTTGTGACAAGTACCGGCAACTATTTTAGACACTTTGCGACGAGTACCGGCAACTATTTTAGACACTTTGCGACGAGTACCGGGAACTATTTTAGACACTTTGTGGCAAGTACCAACAACTATTTTATATACTTTGTAGTGAGTATCGGCAACTATTTTAGACACTTTGTGGCAAGTACCGGCAACTATTTTAGACATTTTGTGGCAAGCACTGACTAGCTCCAGCTGATGTAGACTTGTTGTGGCATGTACCAGTACCCTTTTTCAAAAAGAAAAAAGTTGATGGATGTCCCAACTAATTCTGTCTTTATACTAACAACAGATCGTGCGCCAAGACCCCGTGAAAGAGCCCTATGATGAGAAACAACGACTGCTATCGAGCCCCAAACATTCAAGCTCCTATCCTGTGCTAAGAAAGCTGTCGGTCAGTGAAACGTCCAGCAAGCGAGACGACAAGTCGAGCAAGAACCAGATCAGCAACTCGGTGACACATGGCACCAGTGACACGATCCTCTGTCGCCCAGAGGAGATCGCCCCCAGGAGAATCACGACTAGTAGTTCCTTTATGAAACAGCTGGGTGAGAGACTTTTTATATCAAGTCCCATTTAGTTCCTTCATGAAACAGCTGGGTGAGTGACTTTTTTATAACAAGTCACATTTAGTTCCTTTATGAAACAGCTGGGTGAGTGCCTTTTTTATAACAGGTCACATTTAGTTCCTTTATGAAACAGCTGGGTGTGTGACTTTTTTATAACAGGTCACATTTAGTTTCTTTATGAAACAGCTGGGTTAGTGGCTTTTTTATAACAGGTCACATTTAGTTCCTTTATGAAACAGCTGGGTGAGTGACTTTTTTTATAACAGGTCACATTTAGTTCCTTTATGAAACAGCTGTGTGAGTGACTTTTTTTTATAACAGGTCACATTTAGTTCCTTTATGAAACAGCTGGGTGAGTGACTTTTTTTTATAACAGGTCACATTTAGTTCCTTTATGAAACAGCTGGGTTAGTGGCTTTTTTATAACAGGTCACATTTAGTTCCTTTATGAAACAGCTGGGTGAGAGACTTTTTATATCAGGTCCCATTTAGTTCCTTTATGAAACAGCTGGGTTAGTGACTTTTTATAACAGGTCACATTTAGTTCCTTTATGAAACAGCTGGGTGAGTGACTTTTTATAACTGGTCACATTTAGTTCCTTTATGAAACAGCTGGGTGAGTGCCTTTTTTATAACAGGTCACATTTAGTTCCTTTATGAAACAGCTGGGTGTGTGGCTTTTTTTTAATAACAGGTCACATTTAGTTCCTTTATGAAACAGCTGGGTAAGTGACCTTTTAAAACAGGTCACATTTAGTTCCTTTATGAAACAGCTGGCTGAGTGCCTTTTTATAACAGGTCACATCTAGTTCCTTTATGAAACAGCTAGGTGAGCGCCTTTTTATAACAAGGTCACACTTAGTTCCCTTATGAAACAGCTGGGTGAGTGCCTTTTTATCACAGGTCACATTTTATTCCTCTATGAAACAGCTAGGTGAGCGCCTTTTTATAACAAAGTCACACTTAGTTCCTTTATGAAACAGCTGGATGAGTGTCTTTGTAACACAATTAGCACTTAGTTCCTTCATGAAACAGTTGAGTGAGTGAATTTGTGAACAGTTACCACTTAGTTCCCTCATGAAACAGCTTGGGTGAGTGTCTTTGTAACCCAATGCGCACTTAGTTCCTTCCTGAAACAGTTGCGTGAGTGTCTTTTTAACACAGTTCCCACTTAGTTCCCTCGTGAAACAGCTGGGTGAGTGTCTTTGTAACCCAATGCGCACTTAGCTACTTCATGAAACAGCCAGGTAAGTGTCTTTGTAACACAATTCACGCTTAGTTCCTTAACGAAACAGATGGGTAAATATATATTTTTTTAACATTTCCGAGAGGTTAGTGTCTTTTTTCTAATATTTTACGCTTATTTCGTTCATCACACAATGCAGCGTATTAAAATATATATATATATATATATATATATATATATATATATATATATATATATATATATATATATATAATATATATATATATATATATATATATATATCATTTATAAGCTTGATTAAACAGGTAGATGACTGTTCTTTTTGTTTAAAGAGTCCACACCGTGTGGCGTCGGTAGTCATGGATGTCCACAACATTTGTCCCGCGCACTGTCAGTCAGTTCCGACCTGTGAATGTTTTTCTCCTCCATGATGACAGACTGCTCAGTTATATTCTCCCTTAGTCTGCCTTTGCCCCTTTTTCCCCTCCAACTTTCCTACTGTCACGATGTAATCTACTTATTTCCTTCTTCTGATATGAGCAGCAATGTAGATTATCGCCTTCTGAATGTTGAATGTTGAATTAAAAATCTACAGAACTCAGGACTCACATAAGTGCTCAGTCCCAATTTTCAGCAGCAAGGGAAGAGTTTCAATTCCGACGGTATCAGTAACCGTCTGATTGTATATCCCTCTCATCCTTTCCCTGAGTATTAGGCGTCGGCCCGACCCCCTGGCAACTCCTCGCAACGTCATTCTCCTTTTTTTTTTTTTTAAAGTGTGCACGAGATAAACACTAATCGTTTCAAATTGATCAGTTCGACTAACTCACTGACACAAATCACAAGTTTAGATGCAAACGTTATGTTCAGTGGTTGCTCCATGCTGCATGTGTAACCACACACCTCTAATTTGCTAAACAAAATGGCGGAATAATAATCTTCTGACTTGAATTTTACCAGTTCATAGATGAATAGGACCCAGCCTAAAATGGCTCCCAGGATGGCTGTCCTGGGAAAGTAAAGACAGCCTGCGAAATGCTGACCACATCGCCACCGAGTGCTGATGGTGTGTAAAAATATGGTGCTCTTCCCAAATGCCCTATACACCTAAAGGCGTGAAATTGGGATCTTTACTTTTTTTTCGATAGTTGAATATAGTTTGTAGCTTGTTTGAATGATGTACTTTGTTAAATAGATGACGTGTTTTCTCTGTCTTGTAATAAAATTTGACTAGCGCTTTCCTAATATCCTAACCCAAACAGGGGAAAACCACAGTCACGGGAGAGTCTAATATTTAAGAGGGGTGGTAGATAGGACTGCATGCAGTCGTGGGACCTAGGCTGCACTCTTTCGTGGGACGTAGGTCGGTTGCGGTTTGGGCGATTCTAGACGTTTTGGGGTTGCTAAAAGCACCAGAAAGCCGGGATACCTACTCTTGCCAACCTGTAAAATGTTCGGCTGTCCTGTGACGTCATCTGGGGGTAGGATATTACAAAAGAACCTTTCGACTGAGTAGTTATTCACGGGTGGGTTATTGTTTGTATCCTGTTTATCCAGATTATGTGTCATTACTTTATCGACAGGAGACAAGCTGAGGGCTCCGCTGAAGAGAGGAGCCGATCTGACCCTGGCTTTCAGACGTTCTGCCGATCATGGAGACAGTGACATGAAGTCTCCTTTGACTCCGCCCAGGTGAGTCTGACTTTGTTCTACTGCTGCTATTTTATCTCCTTCCTTCCTTCCTTCCTTCCTTCCTTCCTTCCTTCCTTCCTTCCTTCCTTCCTTCCTTCCTTCCTTCCTTCCTTCCTTCCTTCCCTCCTCGCTTCCTTCCTTCCTTCCTTCCTTCCTTTCCTTCCTTCCTTCCTTCCTTCCTTCCTTCCTTCCTTCCTTGAAGGACTTCCTTCCTTTCCTTCCTTCCTTCCTTCCTTCCTTCCTTCCTTCCTTCCTTCCTTCCTTCCTTCCTTCCTTCCTTCCTTCCTTCCTTCCTTCCTTATTCCTTCCTTCCTTCCTTCCTTCCTTGCCTTCCTTCCTTCCTTCCTTCCTTCCTTCCTTCCTTCCTTCCTTCTTCCTTCCTTCCTTCCTTCCTTCCTTCCGTCTTCCTTCCTTCCTTCCTTCCTTCCTTCCTTCCTTCCTTCCTTCCTTCCCTTCCTCCTTCCTTCCTTCCTTCCTTCCTTCCTTCCTTCCTTCCTTCCTTCCTTCCTTCTTCATTCCTTCCTTCCTTCCTTCCTGGTTCCTTCCTTCCTTTCCTTCCTTCCTTCCCTTCCTTCCTTCCTTCCTTCATTCCTTTCCTTCCTTCCTTCCTTCCTTCCTTCCTTTCCTTCCTTCCTTCCTTCCTTCCTTCCTTCCTTCCTTCCTTCCTTCCTTCCTTCCTTCCTTCCTTCCTTCCTTCCTTCCTTCCTTCCTTCCTTACCTTCCTTCCTTCCTTCCTTCCTTCCTTGCCTTCCTTCCTTCCTTCCTTCCGTCATCCCTCCTCCCTCCTTTCCTCCCTTCCTCCCTCCCTCCTCCTTCTTTCCTCCTTCCGTCCTTCGCCTGCCTGCCTTCTTCATTCCTTCCTTCCTTTCCCTTTCCTATTCCTTCTTCTTCATTCCTTCTTTTTCTTCTCTTACTTCTTCTTTCTTCCTCTTCTTCTTCATCTTCTTCCTTCTTCTTCTTCTTCTTCTTTCTTCTTCTTCTTCTTCTTCTTTTCTTCTTCTTCTTCTTCTTCTTCTTCTTCCTTCTTCTTCTTCTTCTTCTTCTTCTTTTTCTTTCTTCTTCTTCTTCTTCTTCTTCTTCTTTTCTTCTTGTTTTTTTTTCTTCTCCTTCTTCCTTTTCTTCTTTCTTCGGTTGTAAACTCTGGTAGAAAGCTCGAGGTTGTTTATCCACTTGTGGACTTTGGCCTTGTTTCAGAACTTGAGTTTTTATGCAC
>CAJHNH020002474.1:17500-55000 GCA_905116865.2 Candidula unifasciata | reverse complement strand
TGACCGAGCCAAATAGAATATTATGTCACAACGATTTTTGGATTCATGAGAGCAATCAGGCAAGTCTGATGGGGAAGCTCTGCTGTCATGTGGAAAATTGAAAAACTTAAGAAGCTGGAGATGTGATACTGAAAGCTGACTGAATTGGCAAGTTTATGGAATCATGTTTGGGGGATTGTGGAGAATGGGCTGTGTCTAGGATTGTCCCTCGTGGGGCTAGTTATCTGTCTGTCCGTCCGTCCGCTTGTCCGTCTGTCCTTCAGTCTAAGAGAGTCAGTCTGACCGTCTGTCCATCCATCTGTCTGTCGTTCTGCCTGACTGTCTGAACGTGTGCTCGCCCGCCTGCATACTAATCATGTTTACTTGTCTACCAACCTACACACCTACCCAATTACTATTCTGCCTTTCTTGTCTACCTGCTGGCCTGTTCCATCTACTCGTCTGTTTTGTCTATATCACATCAGGCCGTTCGCCCGTCTGTCTGCCTTTATGTCTCTCTGTCTCTCTCTCTCTCTCTCTCTCTCTCTCTCTCTCTCTCTCTCTCTCTCTCTCTCTCTCTCCTCTCTCTCTCCCTTTTGTCTGTATAACTTATTTACCTTGTGACACTCTTATCTTTTTCTGTTGTCTTTATTGAATGTTCTGCGTACAAGCCTTCTACAAACAAATCATGCAATTATAGCTTTGCTGGAAGTAGTCACTCAGACTTCTGGAGCGGATGTCAACGGCAATCTATCGACTGTGTTCATTATAACTTCAAATTTTAAAAGGCAGCCTATTGGTTTAACAATGAATCGTTACAGAAAAGTTCTGTCGAAATGAAAGCCACGTTTCGTTTTTGTTTATTGTTGCTTATCCTTATTAATTTTTTTTAAAATAAATTTCTGGTTGATTTGTTTTTGTTTTCGTTCTGCTTCTGCTTCTTCTTCTTTTTCTTTTTCCTTCTTCTCTCTGATAACAGGTTGTAGCCCAGTGTCGTGGTTTTGTCGTGTGGCTGATACCAGCTTGTAGCCCAGTGTCGTGGTTTTGTCGTCTCCCTGATACCAGCTTGTAGCCCAGTGTCATATTTCTGTCGTTTCGTTGATAGCAGCTTGTAGCCTATTGTCGTGGTTTTGTCGTCTCACTGATACCATTATGTCTCACTGATGCCAGCTTGTAGCCCAGTGTCGTGGTTTTGTCGTCTCCCTGATACCAGCATGTAGCCCAGTGTCGTATTTTTGTCATGTCGCTGAAACTAGCTTGTAGCCTAGTGTCGTGGTTTTGTCGTCTCACAGATACCAGGGTTATAGCCCAGTGTAGTTTTTTCGTCTCACTGATACCAGGTTGTAGCCCAGTGTCGTGGTTTTGTCGTCTCACTGATACCAGGTTGTAGTCCAGTGTCGTAGTTTTGTCGTCTCAGTGATATCAGGTTGTAGCCCAGTGTCGTGGTTTTGTCGTCTCACTAATACAGGGTTGTAGTCCAGTGTCGTGGTTTTGTCGTCTCACTGATACCAGGTTGTAGCCCAGTGTCGTAGTTTTGTCGTCTCATTGATACCAGGTTCGTATTTTTCTATATTAGTCCTGCGGTTTTTGGGTGGCTTGAGTGATGGATTTGTTTGTCTTTTTGCAGGTTTCAGCGTCACCATTTATCCATTTCTTTCTTGGTCGTCCTCTTGATTTCCTACCACATATTCTGCTGTGAAAAGTCTCATATGCAATTTTTTCTATCTGCATTCTCACTAGATGACTGAACCAATTCATTCCTTGTCTGTCAACATAATCCAGACGTGGTCTTTTTCCAAATTTTCTCTCTAATGCTGGTATTCGTAACCCTGTCTCTTCTTATGTTGTTAGTGACTTTGCGGAGACGGCGCATTTCATACGTAGTTATTTTCTGTTCCAGTGGCCTATTTATTGTCAATGTTTGGCACTGATAATGTGGTTTTCTGACCTGATTTAAAAAAAAAAAATATTTTTGCACTTTGAATATTTCTGAAGCATACCTGCGACTCGAGCCATTGTGTACTGTAGGAGATAATTGCCTACACACATTGGCCATAATTATAATCTTATTTTTACTTGTAATTTTCGTGTTTTGGTAGCCATGAGTATCCACAGCCTTCTGCCTCGTGTACTTTCAGTCGGCTCTGACACAATAATCGTCCCTTCGATGATGCCAAACTGTCCAGCAGTTTCTCTCACTGTCTCCCTCTGCTTCTGTCATTCCTCCAACTTTGCCACAGTCACGACAAACTCCAGTTTGTCTGTCTACTCAGGGCAGAACTCAGAAACGTTGTCTCCTTGCCTTGTGTCCAGATGCTGGCAATCAGTTCTCTTCAAGACATATTCTTACTCCCCTTTGTAAAAAAAAAAAAATCAGTCTAGAGAATTATCGTCATGTATCTATAAAATCGCATCTCCGTCGCATCTCCGTATTTTTTCCTAATAGTCCACCTGTCCATGATTCACTTCCTTATAGCAGGATAAGGATTTATTTAGCTCTTACAAATTACATTTCTCGTCCTAATGGACACAGGCTAGATTGCATAGAATATTCCTTATTTTGTAAATAGTTCCGTTGCTTTAGCTCTTCTTATATTTAACTCATTTTAAACATGTTCTATCTGCTGTTATCAGGGTGCTCAAATTGCTGAAAGATTGCCTCACTAACATTGATGCTGCATTTTGGCCTTCAGGCGTGAACGGGGATCTTTACTTTTTTTTTTTTTTTTAAATGTAGTTTTAAGTTACATAAAAAGACAGTAGAGGAAATATTATTGTTGGAATTAAATGAGTAGTGTCAGGTACAATTTTATTTATGATAAGTCACTTTACATACATCTGGCTAATATACATTACTAAAACCTATGACAGTGATTCTCAAACTGGGTGCCGCGGCAATACAGAAAAATTCATCCAGACAGTTTCCTTCATCGCATTAACGACAGCTGAACATTAAATGTGCACTGTTTTTCTCTTCTTTTCCTAAGTATTCAAAACGCTTTGAGGGCAAGTGGGAAGCGGGAAAAATGATAAGTGTGCCGGGAGAAAAATGTAGCTTGATAAGGGCCGCGAGAAAAATGTAGCCTGATAAGTGTGCCGCGAGAAAAATGTAGCCTGATAAGTGTGCCGCGAGAAAAATGTAGCCTCATAAAGTGTGCCGCGAGAAAAATGTAGCCTGATAAGTGTGCCGCGAGATACATGTAGCCTGATACGTGTGCCGCGAGAAAAAAGCAGCCTGATAAGTGTGCCGCGAGAAAAATGTAGCCTGATAAGTGTGCCGCGAGAAAAATGTAGCCTGATAAGTGTGCTGCAGCAAAAACATGTTTGAGATCCACTGACCCATGGTACGACTTTAAAGGTTTGAAACAAGTTCTATCTGCATTCCATAGTTGTGGACATCAAGCTGTAAGATAGACACCTTCATTAGGGATGCCTAGTTGGTCTTGTACACTTGTTTCCGCAGACAGGCGTATGCGTCGTTTGGAGGTCACAGCTATGGCTTAACATTTTTTATGTTGTCTAGTGTGTCCTTCTATCTTTCCGCTTCTTTCCATGAGTGCCCATCAATACATATATTTTTTTTCTACGGCCACCACGGTTTTCCCCTGATGAAAAGCACCGAACATCTACTCTAGACGACCTTTCATTGATACCTTCTCAGGCTGGTAAACGTTGCTCAAGGTTACAGGGGTATCACGGTGTATTGCAGTATTCACAAAGATTTATGTGGCATTATTAGTGTTTGCTGGTGGGTATACGACAGCCGTCTAGGATTTTCAGTAGGAATTGCCTTTATTCCAGGGCAAGAAGGGTAGCGTTGCGTATCTGCAGCAAAACAGCGTTTTGCAGGCCACCGCAAAATGTTAGGAGGAACAACACCACGGGACGTAGAACGCACTCTCTCATGTGACCTAGGCTCAGTGTGTGGGTTAAGTTAAGGAAAGGGGGTTGGGGTTAGGGCCAGTTATTCATGTTATGGAGTCGTAAAAAGCGCTCACATCCTGTAATATAGAGAACGCTCAGTGGTCGGCAAAAGCGTCAGAGCAATAAAACGTCGCAGCAAGCTGACACCCCTCCAATTAAAATTGCGTGTCTCAAAATGAATGGTAACCTGGCCTTCGTCACTCATAAGCGTGTAGCTGCGCCGGAGTTCGTTACCTGTTCCCCCTATGTTTGTTTATGTGTAACACACATATTAGCTAGCGGCCCTTATGTTGGTGCGGCCCTTGCGAAAGTTCCCAGCGGACGAATGCGTTAAGACGGCCCTGTAGATGTCTTCCATGGAGGAACCCCTTAATGAGTTGCTTCTTGCTGCAAGGGAAGTAATTTCATAAATTCAAAAATTAAACATTTGTATCTATAACTTCCCCTTTAAAATTAAAAAAATAAATAAGAGAATCGTGTGAACACACACATATATAAACCGTCCCAGTTTTGCCTCATCTCCCCCCCCCCCCCCCTCTTCTTCCCCATCCGAATTTTTTTGTTTTTGTTTTTTTTTAGACATATTATCCACGTTCCCATGTGGGCGTAATTTTTAGTTATTTTGAAGCCCCACTCTGGCTGATGCCGGGGGACCTAATATAACCCAACTGATGGGTTGAACGTGGTTTCTAGCATTTTTCCCCATGTAATCCTCATACGCATGGTGGCACTTTGGTGTCGCCGGGTGTTTATCGCTCCGTTTTATGTCCTAGTGGAGTAAAACAAAGACAAGTGTGCACGCATAGTCACGATTATAACTCCAAGCTGATCTGATGATGCGAACAGGAAAGTGATCTGTCGGAACCAGACTCTCAGAGGCCGTCTCCACAATGAAAGTTGGCTGCAGTTGATTTTCAACACACACTGTCATTACCACTGATGTGTACATTCACAACAGAGAGAGAGAGTATGCTTACGTTTAAATATTATGAATTAATCAAGTAACATAAAGTGTATTGATCGGCACTCATAGAAAGAAGTAGAAAAATAGAAGAACACACTAGACAACATAAAAATCTAAAGCTATATTTACCGTGCCGGGAATCGAACCTGTTACCTCCAGACGGAGTGTGCGCCTTGCCATGGATACAAGTGCACTAAGAACATGGTCAACTGGGCACCATCCAAAAAAGGTGTCTTATTGGCCATGTCTATCGTACAGCTTGGAATTCGCAACTATGGAATACAGACAGAAAGCATTTCAAACCATTGCAATACCTTACGCTTGAAGAGTAATTTATGGGAAGGGGGGGGGGGTAAGGAACTTTGAAGATTTTCATTATTGAAGGCTGAAAACATTGCGGATATTTCATTGAGTTGCAACTGTACTAATGACGTGACCAATTGTTGGCTACTGAAGAAGGGGACAGAGCATGTGTGGGAGTATCCCGAGTGTAGTGATGTCAATTCTTGTTACATTGATTTATTGATTGATTGATTGCCTGATTAATAGATTGATCGACTGATTGATTGATTGAATGATTGACTGATTCATTGATTGATTGATTGATTAAATGATTCATTGATTGATTGATTCATTTATTCATTAATTCATTCATCCAGTCTTCTCGTTTTCTTACTCTTAGTTAATCCTGTCATTTGCATCAATGTCTGCTTCTTGGACTCTTGTCTTTAATTTTTCACCCCTGGTATAGTTTTTATTGGTGTATTGTTTTGTTTTTAAATATGGCCTTACCTGTCACCTGTCCTTTTTAATTGTTTTGTGTGTGTGCTGATTTCGGAGACAACCAGCTTGGAAGCGCACCGAAAAATTCAGGATCCCAAGCACATCACGCTTCAGGATTTTACGCCTTAGAGCAGAACACAATCGATTTCGCAGTCACATGTACACACAATTTAAATCTGCAAATCAGCCATGTTCACATGTGGACTATCACCTGAGATAACAGATCACGTCCTCCAAGGCTGTCCCAAATACAGCACATCAAGGCAAAACTTTTGGCCAAGAGAAACATCGGTGCAAGTCAAACTTTACCGGTCACTGAGTGAATTACAAAAGACAGCGAGGTTTATACTAGAGACAACATTACAGATTTAGTTAATCTATTTCAAGCGAACAAAAGAAGAAGAAGAGTCTTCAAACAATCAATCTTTAACTATTGTTTTTTTTCGTAGTCTTTCCGGAGCCAATGTATTTGATTGTTTATGCTATACTGAATATATCTTATGTACATCGAACGAACGAACGAACGAACGAACGAACGAATGAACGAACTTTATTCACATCTCATCCACACCTCACAAGACTTGATTCAATTTTCCAGCTCTATATGCCACTACCTGCTTCACCACCACTACGACGACCCCCACCACCATCATCATCATCAATCATCATCATCATCATCATTATCATCATCATCATCATCATTATCAGCATGTGCCTTGCCGACTGCCATAATCGAACACGCATTTCTAAGTCATGCCGTCTGCGGCAGTATACACCAGGTTGTGTGCCAATACATGTCCAAGTCATGATGTCTGCGGCAGGATATACCAGGTTATGTGCTGACACATGTTTAAGTCATGCCGTCTGCGGCAGTATACACCAGGTTGTGTGCCGACACATGTCCAAGTCATCCCGTCTGCGGCAGTATATACCAGGTTGTGTGCCGACACATGTCCAAGTCATGCCGTCTTCGACAGTATATATCAGGTTGTGTGCCGACACATGTCATGCGCTGACAAACATCTGCCTTTCTCTCTCTCTGTATTCTACATCTTCTTCCTTGTTAGTTGCGTTTCCTTTACAGGACGAACATGTCCTGAGTCATTTGCAGAAGTATAACCCTAACAAGTCTGCCGTCTTCCTGGCTGTTGTATGGTTTCTCTAGGCACATTTACAGTCAACTAGTTTTGCCATTGCTTCCTGGACGATCGGCTTTCTTGATACCACTGTCGAAACCAACGCAAGGCGCATTGCCCGCAGCTGGGATCGAACCTGGCATCCCGGCATTACGAAGCGAAGCGTTCGCATCGACTTAGCCACAAAGCCGACCTTCTTTTTCCTGTACCCACTGGAAAGGGATTGGCACATTGTGTTTTGGTTTACAGCTTTTCTGTGATATCGCGCCTTTCGATTGCAACACCATTCAGAAGAGGGAGAAGTAGAAGAAGAAGGGGAGGAAAAGCACGAGGAGGAGGAGAAAACGGGAGGAGGAGGAAAATGGTGAAGAGGAGGAGGAGAAGAAATAATAATATTAATAATAGTAGTAAGAAGAAGACGAAGAAGAGAAAGCAGAAGAAGTGGACGATACAGCAGCAGCAGAGGGGTAGGGTGGGGGAAAGTGATAATAATAAATAATAATAATAAATATTGATAGCAATAATAGCAATAGTAAAAATAGTAATAATAATAATAATAAGAAGAAGACACAAACTCTTTTCGCTGGTAGAAACAAACTGTATTATTGACAGGGGAAGTAATAATTAAACAGGACCAAGTTCACTGCTAACTTGTGTTATATCCCTTGACATTAGTTTGTCAAAATCATCATTGCCCTTGTTATCATCATTCATATGCAGTTATAAGCAAGTATAGTTTAATATCACGCACCAGCGGGGACCAGCAAAGCACCGGGGTCAACTGACCCTAAGACTAACTGGTAAACTGTGGGATTTATTCTTTATTGGGTTTCAGTATATATATATAAAATTAGCTCTTCCATTTGTGTGATGCCATTTTTCGTTTTTTGAAGCCCTACTCTTGCTAGGCAAAATTGCGCTCACTTTAACATAGTTCAGTTTTGTCCTTAGGACGAAATTTTTTGTTATTTAAAGCCCTAACCTGGCTTTTGCCAGGGGCCGCAATATAGGCAGGCCATAAATATGGACAATTGCCTGAACTCGGTTTCTGGGACCTCTCCACGGTGATCCTCATCCACATGGTGGCACTTTGTGTCATCGGGTGTTTATCGCTTGTGTGATGTCCTGGTGGGGTAGAAAGTCAGTCAGTCAGTCGGCTAGGCAAAACGTCGCCAAGCTTTTCCTTTTTTTTTTTCTCAAAAGGACTTGGACTCTTGCCAGGGGCCGCAATATAGCCCGGCCATAAATATGGTCTAATGGGTGAACGTGGTTACTGGGACTTCTCCATAGGTAATCCTCATCCACATGATGGCACTCTGTGTCATCGGGTGTTTATCGCTTGTGTGATGTCCTGGTGGGGTACAACAAAAGAGAGAGAGAGAGAGAGAGAGAGAGAGAGAGAGAGAGAGAGAGAGAGAGAGAGAGAGAGAGAGAGAGAGAGAGAGAGAGAGAGAGAGAGAGAGATATCATCAACAGTTTCCACTTTTGTCGTTAAGCGGTGTGGGCTGAAAAATTTGCTATCCATTGCTTGATGAGCATCAATGGAATATTGTCATTCCGCGTCCATGTAGATGCCCATTAGTGTCATCGGTCTATAGACTTCTCTCAGGCATTTCATTTCACAAGTGTTAATTTGACATAGGTTAGCCTTTAATAAAGTCAAAGTCTGGCACTGGTAGCACAATGTTTGTAAGAATCATCATCATAAACTACTTCTGCCGTAGGGTGCCGTGGGGAGGAATAGTTTGCGATCCAGTGCACGTTGGCTGCCACTGGCTATTGTGATGCCGTAAAAGCCTAGAGTGTCTTTAATGTTGTCGATCCATATTCCGCGGCCGTCCTCTTGCTCTTGTAGCCGATGTAGTGCTTGTGATGGCACCTGATCTTGCTGCATTATAACGAGATGGCCAAACCAATTGATCTGCTGTTTCTCGATGAATCTAGTACAAGGTGTCGTTCTCATAATTTGCCTGATAATTTCATTATTCACCCGATCTCGGATGGTTAGGGTGGCTGCTTTTCTCAGACACCTCATCTCGCAGGTGGTGATTTTGCGTATATGGGCTTTAGATAGTGTCCATGTTTGGCACTGGTAGCACAGAGTTGGTATTAATATGCTGTTTATAATTTGTTTCTTGGCGCTCATACTTGTGTTTGTATGTCTGTGAAATCTATAAAGAAAACCGTTCGAGTTTTGTTGACAGTACTGGGCCGTCCATACCCAAATTGGTCCATAGATTGTTTCGTAACCAGAGGATAGCTTACTATACCTGAAACATGGGTTGATGGAGAAGAAACACGTAGAACAGCCAAGGCAGTTACTAATAAATTTCAAACATTCATTATCTGGTGTCGGCGCAGAGTATAGGGAATTGAATAGTGTGATAGAATCACTAATACAGAGCTTTGGGGGACAACCAAACAAGACCCGTGGATCAAGAGGTGAGGAAAATACACTGGCGTTGGATAGGACACAAATTGAGAAAACCTGAGAACAATTTAACGAGAAAGTCTTTGCACTGGAACCCAGAGGAGCATAGAAAAAAAGAAAGACATTAAAACACCCACACACACACACACAAACACACACACACACACACAACACACACAAACACACATGGAGAATGGAGCTAGACCGTGAAATTAAAAAAAAATAGGGATGACTTGGGAAGAGCTGCATGCGATAGCGAAGTATAGAACGCCTTGGCGTAAGATGGTTGAGGGCCTATGCTCCACTGGGGAGTTACAAAGACAGAAGAAAAGCAGCCATTCCCTCTCTCACCAGCCTCGCCTGCTCGGAGCATCTGGTTATAGCACCAGAGACCTGCTTTCACTCCATTTCCTGTCTCGGTTGAAAGTCCTCCGCGAGAAATTCACCAGTTGGACTGTTGCTTTCAGAGAAGCACCACTTGAGGGTTATTTCTTGTAGACTAAAAGCCTAACCTCAGCATCTCCCTCGGCTTGACATCACATGAAACCACATGGATGTTAAACCTATATAATAATAATAATAATAATAATAATAATAATAATAATAATAATAGTAATAGTAATAATAATAATACCAATAATTACAATCTAATAATAAAGTAAAGGACCCTTTTCCACGCCTTCATGCGTATTTGGGCATATAGGGCTAGATCTATATTTTATAGACCAACCGGCACTTGGTGGGTGATGTGGTCAGCATCACGCCGGCCACCTTTACTTTCTAGGACTGTACCTGGTACATATTTAAAGTCATTTCTGAATAAAGGTCGGCCCCTGCCAGGACCCGAACTCCCGACGTTCCGATCCGCAGTCAAGCGTCTAGTCGGTAGACCACGGCGGGTCCCAATGTTGAAATAACAAATAATATAATACTAATATAATAATAGTACTGTAATCTAATATAATAATATTAATGATAACAACAACAACAACAACAACAACAACAACAACAACAATACAACAATACAAACTCAACTAACTCTTTTAGCATCTGATGGTGTCGATGGAAACCCAATTTGGCACAATAATCAGAGTGAAAAGGGCAGCAGTGTATGACTTTCAAAGATACAATATTTACTGTGTTGTTTTCATAATATTTAGCCAGATTTTTTATGCATACTTCGACCAAATCTGAAACAAATAATAAAACACCATATGTTGCGTTGATGCATGTAGACATAAGCTGAGAACACATGGTGCGGTGTTTGGGGCAGAAAAAAAAGGTTAATGTCACATTTTGAGAACGTCAAAGGGAAATGTCACACTTTAATAAGATACAGGGGAAACGTCACATTTTGAGAAGAAAAGTGGAAACGCCACATTTTAAAGAGATAAAAGGGAAACATCACATTTTAAAGAGATAAAATGGAAACGTCATATTTTAAAGAGATGAAAGGAAAACGCAAAATGTTAAGAGGATAGAAGGGAAATGTCACATTTTAAGAAGATAAGGGGGGAAAGTCACATGCATTTTTTAATAAATGCCACTCCAATGTCTGTATGTGTGTGTCTTTAGGACGGGGTGGGAGGGGGGGGGGTGGTTAGGGAGGAGAGGGGGCACTTAAAGTACTAATTTTCCGGAAAATAAATAGACTGTTTGAAGAAGTCAAAGCGTCTTATTTAGGAACAAGAAGACATATATAGCAGACATAAAATGAGACATCACAAGTGTAAAACAAACAGACTGTCTGAGTGAACCATTCCAAGCGTGGCTTTTTAAAAGTGTCGGCTTTGGCCCTAACGCTGTCTTGAAGCGACACCCAAGAATGGACACATGAGAGAAAGACAAACAAGATGGCGAAATACTTTCGATTTTCAGTCAGTATTTATTTTTCTATGTGTCTAGACAGATTTGCCTTGTCTGTTATTTGCGTGTTCCTTATTTAGGATGGATTAGTTATTCTTTGTCGCATATTAAGACTTCTTGTGGGCTCCATTGCCCGTCTGATGTAAAGATGGACGTGGGTGAGGGGAAGTAGACTGGGTTTTATTTTTCTGCTCTGTGGCGTAGGCAGTCATATCGCGTGCACAGCCTTCTGTCTCGTGTACTTTTAGTCAATTCTGACACAAATGAACTTCCATAGTCTATGACGTGTGGCGTTGGTAGTCATGTCTATCCACAACCTTCTGTCTCATGTACTTTCAGTCGTTTTTGGCACAAATGATCCTCTATGCCATGATGATAGAATGTCCAGCATCTTCTCTCTCAGTCTCCCTCTGCCTTTCCTCCTCTAAAACTTTCCTACTGTCACGATGTACTCCAGTTTTCTCTTTCCCATGATATGACCAAAAGAATATAGATTTGTCTCCCCTGATGTCGGCAATCGGTTTTCTTCATGAGTCATTTTCTTTCAGACGTCTTCATTCCTCGTTTTATCTGTTTATGTTGTTTTCTTCACTGGTCTATAAAAGAACCCCCTCATCGTTTTCACATAAGTTTTCGCTGTTTTGCCAACTTTCCATGATTTACTTCTGTACATTGTGATAGCATAGGATTGTGCTGGAAATTATCTTTTTCACCTCACTTGAGAATCGACTTACTATCCCGTAGTAGGTTGTCAAGACCACTAATTAGAAGTTTTCTGAAAAAGGATGCCTGTGAATACCGCAGCCCAGCTGCAAATCGCAAAACATAGTGCCAGACGTCATTGTAAGTGTGAACACTGAAACGGAGAAAAAGGGGAGGGGGATGAATGGAGTCTCCCGATCTTGGGACAGTGCATGTTTACTCGGGCATCTCGTCTCACATGTGTTCATTTTACCTTTGTCTGTCTCGCAACACCAAGATCAAAATATATAAAACGTTGTATAGACCAGTCGTGTTATATGGCTCTGAGACTTGGAGCTCAACTAAAAGAGATGAAGCCTTTTTGCAGGTTTTCAAAACAGAGTCTCACGAATAATTTCTTTGGACCCATCGAAGATGCAAACAGCGGTGAATGGAGGGTAAAAAGCAACAACGAAATTCATAATCTGTTTAAATCACAATTGATCGTTGGCATCAAAAAGGAGCTAAGAGACTGAAATGGTGGGCATATTTAAAAGAATGTCAGATGATACAGAGAAGAAAAAACTGTTTACATAGGGGAGATGAATGGTCGTAGACCACGAGGCAGACCAAGAAGACGATGAAGAAATAATATCCAGACAGACCTACAAACACTAGATGTTACCAGCTGAATAGAGAAGGCCAACCAGATAGATGAGTGAAGACGGGTGATGTCTGTAGCAATGAACCTAAAGGGCTCGGAATGCTGGAGAAGAAGAAGAAGAGCTTTAAGTAATATCCTCTGTCTTATGGTGAATTACTTCTTGCTGAATGAGCTTTAAAAGTCAGTATTTTAATGCCAAAATACCACTCAGAATGGAAGAATGTACTTATAGATTATAGAAGAATATCTGTGTGGATTGTGCAAGAGTTTCCATACGGATTGTAAAAGAACATATTTAAGGAATGTGGAAGAATTTAATTAACATTTATAGAAGAATGTCCTTATGGATTACTGACGAATTAGGTTATGAATTATGGAATGGATTATGGGAGTTTTCACTAAAGGAATGTGGAGGAACTTACTTATGGAATGTGCAAGAGCTTCCAAATGGAATATTGAAGAGTTTACTTACGGAATTTTAAAGACCTTACTTATCGAATACTGGAAGCATATCCTTTGAAATATGGAAGAATTTACTTATCTTTAAATGGAAGAGAAAATGCATATCCCTCCAAAACATAACACATTAAATAAACAGATTATACTACCGATTCTGATTAATGTTATAAGATGTAGCTATGTGCGGGGAACAAGTCACAGTTAAACCATTTAATGAAAGAATGTGTTTGACTGATAATTCTTTTACAGAATGTTGATGTAATTTTCTAAATCAGTTAAATTCAGCTTTATTTTAAAATGGGCGCTATAGTAATTTTGTTGATGGGAATATTATGTGCGGCTGCTGATGCACAAAAAAAAAAGTAATATATATATATATATATATATATATATATATATATATATATAACTATTATGATATATATATATAACTATATATATATATATATATATATATTATATATATATATATAGAAGCGAGGAGGCAGAGAGGAGTAGGGGCGCGTGGGATGGACGCGAGTGGCGGAGGGAGAGAGAGGGGAGAGAGAGAGCAGAGAGACAGAGACAGAACAGACAGACATACAGACCATGGGGGAAAGAGGAAGAGATGGGAAAAGAGATAGCGTGACCGTGAGCACAAGTACACACACACGCACACACAAACAACACAATATGGATATCTATCTATATATATTATCTATATCTATATCTCTAATATATATACATATCTATACATATGACATATACATATAATATAGGATATATATATATATATATTATATCTATATTAGATATATATTATCTATATATATATATATATATATTATTGATAGTGAGAAAAGGAGGAAAAGAAGGGAGGGGATATGAAAATATGTAGTTGTTCTCTTACAGTGAGAAAAAGAGATGGAGAGGGGATGACAGGAGTGAAAAGGAGTGTGAAACAGAGAGAGGAGAGAGAGAGAGAGAGGAAAGAAATGAAAGAAAGAAAGAAAGAAAGAAAGAAAAGAAAGGAAAGAAAGGAAGAAAGAAACGAAAAGAAAGAAAGCGAGAAAGAAAAGAAGAAAGAGAAAGAGAAAGAAAGAAAGAAAAGAGAAGAAAGAAAGAAAGACCGAAAGACAAGAGAAGACCAAGAAAAGAAGAAAGAAAGAAGAAGAAAGAGAGAACAGAAAGAAAGAAAGAAGGATATTTAGGGGAAGACCGAAACAGAATAATAAAGAGACAAGATAAAAACAAACAAAAGGGAGAGAAAGAGAGAGAAAAGGAGAGAGGCTTACAAGAAGAAATATAATTTGAACCATGAATGAAAAATGAGAGGGAGAGAAAAGAAAGACTTACAAGACAAAATATAATTAAAGAGACAGGTGGAAAAAAAAGACAAGAGGGGAGGGAGAGAGAGAGAGAGACAAAGAGATGAGGGGGGGGGGGATGTTCAACAAACGATCTGTGACAGAAAACCTGAAAGCAGTAGGTTCTTGCAGAGACATACGTAAATAGTTAGGCAGTATTATTGCAATCAACTTCCCATCCTTTTTAGGATGACATTTTTCTTTATTTGAAGCCCTGCTGTGTATCTTGCCAAGGGCAGCATTATAGCCTGGCCATACATATGACCTGGAGGCTGAGCGCGGTTTCTGGGACCTCTCCACGGTGATCTTCATTCACATGGTGGCACTTTGTGTCATCGGGTGTTTGTCGCTTGTGTGATGTCCTGGTGGGGTAGAAAGTCAGTTAGGCAGAATATGTTATTGAGATACTGACCATTATAGGACGGACGGACCTACAGACACACAGACAAGACAAACTGGCAGGCAGAGAGGCAGGTAGGCATACAAACACAGAAAGACTGTACTTTTCGCTTTAAGACCCCCCCCCCAACCCCCCTCCCAAAATGAATACGTTAATTAACTAAAAATAATACACGCGGCAGTAATTTGTTCAATGTCTAGTAAAATAATTGTAATTCACATCTAATTGAACAAATGAAGATGAATTCCAAAAATAGAGTAGAATGTTTTAGTGCAGTGCGATACATAAATGAAATTTGGACGGGAAAATCGGAAATGAAGGAAACGTTAAATTAAAGGAATTAGTGAAATAATTCCGCCCAATAGAAAATAAAAAAAAAATTAAAAAATGGAGAAGAAGTAAAAAATTTAATGCAGAGAAAAGGCTTAAGCAATGTTGAAGATAGTGAAAGGTAAAATACACAATGTAAAATATAAATGATAATAACTGCATTGCGTAATAATGCATTGTCTAAGGCTATGTGTTTTTTATTGAAGACCACCACAACGCTTTGGGTAAGGACCACAGGCACCTGAGGGTTCATGTACACACTTTGATTCCACCCCCTCGCTCCCCCTCCCTCCATCTTCCCTCCCCCCTCCAAAGAAATGTTTAGGTTGAAGGAATCCGTTGTCTCACTTCTCATCTGTAATATTATTTGTAAAGGCGTTTATCATCCCTCCATCTCTCCTCCCCCCCCCCCCCCCCCCCCCCCCTCCCCAGCCGCAACACGGATAGAAGAAGTGCGGCAAACATTTACGGCGCTGTTAGGCGTATTTTATACATTGTAACATCATTTTAAATACACCCTTATTTGTCCACGCAAATCCCCTCTTGAAATTTGTGAGAACTAGAAACGAACTCAGGCCCAGCTCCGCCCATATACACGCTAGGTCACCTTTCATTGATGCTTTGTCAGGTTGGTGCACGTTGCTCAATGTTACAGGGGTGTAAGGATCTACTGCTGTAGATTGTACTTTCTCATGGGACCTAGGTTCAGTGTGTAGGGGAGGGGGGTCTGGGTAAGGGCTAGTTGTAAATGTTACATGGTCTTTAAAGGCGCACACATCCTGTAATATATTGCACATGTGGTCGCTGTAGGTGCGTCGACCAAGCTGACGTCCCTACCACTTACACTTGCGGGTCTTACAGGTTAAGACGGAAAATGAACGTCCAATCACAGTGTCGTGATGGGACTCCTTCAATTATAAGGATGTAGATAGGCGGAGCTGAGTCTGAATTCATTACATGTACCAAAAGTCAATATTCGTCCAGTCTCCGACGTGGCCGTAAAGTCATCGAACGAGGAAGTAGATTATGACGGGCCGGTTGCAGGTGCTGAAATTAAGGACATGATTTCCAGTTGGGCAGAAATGCGGGTATTCTTCTAGAAATGGCACCCAAATATAGCTATAGCTCATAAGCGGATCAGTTCATTTGATTACGATGTGTTGGGACACTTTCGGAAAATTTTACAACACAAACGACACAAACAACATTGGATAATTTCTTTAAAACAAATGAATAGGGATAAATCGCCTTAAAATGCTGAGGAATTATTGGGTGAGGAATCATCACAAGTGATTTTACCTGATGTGATAATGGAAAGTAACACGCCTATCCAAATGACATCAGTTTTTTAAATCATCATCATCGTGTAGCAGCTCCTTTGCAGAATGTCGCTCTCATCACGATCTGCGTGAAAGAAAGTCGGTCTCTCGCCAGCTCTCCCACCTCTTGTACCCCCCCCCCCTCCAATGAGTCAGTTTTATCCTGTGCCCATCTTTGTACTGGTCGACCGCTGCCCCTCCTTCCTGGTAACATGCGTTCTTCTATTGTTTTATTTGTCAGTCCCCCATAGCGTTTGATATGGCCCAAACATTTCGGCTTCCGTTTTTTTTCACTCAAAGAGGATATGAGTGTGAATACTGTGTGAGGGAGAGATAAAAGTGAGAGTGAGAGGCACAGTTTGAAGAAAGAAAGTATTTAAAGGAAACAGACAAACATAGAATGCGTGCCTCCAAGAGAGAGAGAGAGAAAGAGAGAGAGAGAGAGACAGAGAGGATGGAGAAATAAGACGAGAAAGAATGCGAGGAAAGAGAAAAAAAGGGAAAAATATAATCAACTTAGTAAAGGAAACATTTACTATCAATGCAAGCCTGTTTAAACGACAAGTTTAAATATTGCGTCCTACTAAAAAAGACATTGCACTGGCGATAATGACAAAATAAAAAATAAAAATTAAATTAAATAAAGACAGGAGGAAATAGAAAATGGAAGACGCGAAAAACCTAAATCCGGACCCTCTTGATCGACCAATAATCTCTTTGTGAGCCAGAGTAAAGAAGACTGACGTGTGTGTTTGCCAGTACGTCCGTCTGTCGGTATGAATGTGGACTCTGCTTGCTGAAATCCACAAATCGAATAAATCTTCTCTTACAGGCAGACAAGTTGAATCAGACGTCGATAGGACGCCATTTTTATTTTCTATACATGGCCCCAGCATTCACTGCCTGAAGGCAGTTCAGTTCCGGAGTTTTCTGAAAAATAAGAGGGATAACTCGATATTCTGCATTTGTTTTAGCCGGAGTGGCCTGCCCATGTTGACAGAGTTACCCGGTGTAGAGATATCCCTCGCTGGCATGTCTTTTAAACCCTCGACTTTGCTTCGTTCCTCTGATGATCTTATTTTATCGAGCTACGGCCGTTTCTCCCCGAGGGTCGAGCTTTGCGAAATAAAATTAGCCGGTTCATTGTACTGTTTGTGTTGCGTTTTTTTCAAACATATTTAAGACTCGGCCAACTCATTTATGGGTGCAGAGTAAGGGGAGTAGCTATGTATTTGTTTTGAACTGCTCAAATATCTGTCGTGGATGTCTTCGGTTCGTCTCATCATCAAGACCGATTTTGTTTTTTAAATTATTTTTTTTTACAAATGACATATGGGTGCTAGACATGGGCAATGACAACAGATCACAGAAGCCAGCCTCAGGCCTCAGAAAATGAGGTATCTAAGAAAGTTGACCCAAGTGACAAGAAGGAACGCAGTTCGCAATAAGACGTTCGGCAAGGAACTTGAGACACAGGCCTTACAAACTCGAATCATCATCATTCTCATCATCATCATTATTGTCATGCTCTTTTGCCTTTCAGTTTTAGGGGTGGAACCGTTTACTATTTATTGGTCCTTACTCCATAGATCAACGTTTCTCAACCTGTGGGTCGCGACCACATTAAGGATTGGAACGAACATTTCAAAGGGGTCGCCAGAGACCAGCGGAAACACGTATCCACTGAAATTATGAAGAAGCAACGAAAAAAAATGTTATTGTTGGGGTCACCTCAACATGAGGGAACTGTATTAAAGGGTCGCGGCATTAGGAAGGTTGAGATCCACTGTGTTATGTTTGCGAACCCTGTTAGCACCAATCATTACCACAAACTGTGGATTTTTCTCGCCAACTGGAATTCGTGGTAATAATGAGGTTATAGTGTAAATAGAAAAAAAAAAAAAAAAAAAAAAAAAAAAAAAAACATGTCAAGCATTAGAGAACAAGTGACAGCTAGATACTTAGCTATAAACCACAATACATAACTCGTGCAACTATTACGGATGGAAAACCCTTCTCAGAATCTTCTTTCTTGTAATTACGCTAGACCGCGATCTGGCTCGTTTTGGCCTGGATCGGTGGATGGGTGTATGGATGGCTGGCTTGGTAAATGGATGAATGTGTAAATGGATGGATGGATGACTAGGTAGATGGATAGGTTGCATTGAGGATGGATGGAGTGATGGATGTGTGGATGAAATTATAGATGGATGGATGGATGGATAGATGGATGGATATATTGATGGATGGATGTTTAGAGGGATGGATGGATGGATGGATGGATGGATACACAGACTGACTAATAGTCCGGGCGGATCGACGATTTAGGAGGTAGGAGTATGGACAGACAGTCAGAAACACACAAGGAAGTACAGTAGAACCTCGCTTAACGAGTACCTCTCATAACGAGTAGTTCGCATAACGAGCAAAATAAATTGTAAAAAATGACTCGCTTAACGAGCGACGTTTCGCATAACGAGTGGCGGGGAGAGGGGAAGTCCCGGATTGTGCGCATGTTAGATCAATCTGTGTTCAGCACTCGTTTAAGTTGTATCGTAGTGTCGCTTGTGATCACATATTTACTCAAATTTGTGTTCTGTTGTGATATATGTACTTGAATCCCCCAGGCCTACAAGATGACCTCCCTGAAGAATTTAAATTGCTCAAGATCCAGTTTCTGCCTCCCGACACCACTCCGTTACTTCGAGCCCATGGACCACCAGTTATTATCTAACTTTAATAAGCTCTACACTAAAGACACTCTTCGAGTCATTGTTTTTCGATGTGACCATACGGGACCAGACCTCACTCTCAAAGCATTTTTGGGAAAGATGCACTTTCACATCGTTGCCTCCCTCAGATGATCGACCGAACTGCTGGAAAGGGGTTACTAAGAGAACCCTAATTCTGTTGGAAGAAGCTTTGGGCCGTAGAGCGGTTGTCGCTTTTTGATTTTGAGGGGTTCGAGACAGCACCTGCGGAACAGTGTAGTCAACGGAGATTGTAGTCTTTGGGCCACTATCATGTGATTGTAGTGGATAACAGTTGATATCGAAGGAGCTTGTGGAAAGTAACACAGCCAGAGACTGACCGATAATAGGCTTATGGGGGGTTGCATGTGTTTCACAGCACAAGTTTTGGAAGGAAAAGTTTGTCAGGAGAGAAATGAGGAGGTAACAGAACAGCACAAATCTTCGAGGCGAAAAAATAAAGAATGCTGAAAGCATGGCAACTGTTGCATCTTACAATTGAGAAGCTCACCCTAATAAGGAGTAGCTGTGCGCGTTGCCAATTTATTTAATGATAATGCTGTGTCGCATTTTCGCAAAATTGTGAAGCGTCGGCAAAAACAGATGTCTCTGGGCATCTTTCTAGTAAACAAAATAATTCGCTATGTACCATAATTATTCAGATTTTGTTTTTCTCCAAATCGAATTCGCATTCTAGGCGAGTTCGTTCCACGTTTGAAGAAAAGATGAAGATGATTCAATCTACTTAACAATATGTATATCATTTTCTTTGAATAAACGTTATACAAAGCATTTTGGAGTATTTGTTTTTTTTTTTTTACATGGAACGCATTATAGTATTTTACAATAATTTATATGGAATCACAATTGAGAGCCAGACACTTAGCCACACACACACACAGACAAACCCCCAAACATAACTCATGCCACTATCACCAGTTGAAAACCCCACTAGGAACTTCTCTCTTCTAATGACGCAAGACCGCGATCTGGCCTGTCGAAGCTCGGAGGCAGAAACTGCACTCGCTGAAAGCAAATCGAGGTTTGCACGTCTCATTCTCCCTAAAGACGTCGTTTTTTATTTCTGTTTACGGGCTCTTGCAGCGAAATCCTGCCCTCTTTGTCTCCTGTCAATTTGATATTTTTTTTTTTCAAACTGAATTCTTGGAAATGAAAATCATAATTATTTTTCAGCTATTGTATTTTTCCTCTGAGAATAGGAGACATTAATGTCTGTTGTATATGTGGAGATTCTGTGGCCATTATTTGATGGCACAAAAAGGGTACAGGGAAGTGGGGACGGAGTGATAATTCGAAAGCAGTTTTGAAACTGAGTAAATGGGTACTTGTGATAATCATGGAGTCGCCGTGGTGTAGCGGCTAGACGCTAGCCTGCGGATCAGAAGGTCGTGGGTTCAGGTCCTGCCGTAACCAGGCTTTCTGAAAAAAATTATCATGGCTTCCAGGTTGATACAACATAGGGTGGGTACCACGTGCAATCATTGGCAGTAAAGGCGGCCGGAGTCATGCTGACCACATCATCCAACCGAGTACCGATTGCGTCTATAAAATTCTGGTCTAGCCATATATCGCCCAATACGTTTCAAAGCGTGGACAAGTATCCTTGACTTTAAAAACAAAAAATTATGATTTTCAGCTTTAACAATCATGAAAACAAAACAGCGCTGCCAGCTTGGTGCGGAGAGTGATCTCCGTTGTGTCTTGTTCAAAGTCAGACCAAAATTGGCAGACATTAAGACCAAACAATGTCAACAATCATATGAATATGTGGACACTAAATTACCAGCACAATATGCGCAATACGACTTTCACTTTATTATTATTGTTATTATTATGCAGTTACCAAGGCTGTGGCCTCTTGAAGTCCCAGCCTGGTAAATATTGGGGTGACTGGGAAGATCAACAGTAGAAGAGGGAGAGGCAGACCGAGAGAGATGATGACGAAGGGATTGCCACAGTGGCACTGAGGGATATCATCGGTGGAAATGATCCAGAGGACAAGAAGCTCGAGATCTGTGTAGATGCATGAACGCCTCCGCCGAGTCGACACGGCACATGATGATGATGATGTTGAAATTACCAGTTGTTGGTGATTGTGTCTTCCGTTCTTTGACATTTTTGCGTTATCATCCTCATCGTCAATTCTCTCTATGCCTAATAGCAAAACAGGCTTCAGAGAGGACTGTCCATGCTTTCCTGCCCCGTGCAAGCTTTAGTGCAGTTTTCCATGTTAGAGATGCCGCACACAGGTCACATTCCATCGTTAGTTTTGAGTTATGAGCATGTTTTTCTTCCAAGTTCGTTTTTTAACAATACTTGAGATTTTTCTTTTGACATCTTCTTTTTAAACACATTTCATATGCTTTGGGTTGAGGTAAGTCTTGCCATATACGAAAGAGGGGCGCTATATGAGAGAGGGCGCTATACGAGAGAGGGGCGCTATACGAAAGAGGGGCGCTATACGAAAGAGGGGCGATGCACGAGAGAGGGGGGCTATATGAAAGAGGTTGGAGAAAATTTTTCGTTACCTCGTGTGCAGCTTTTTTTCCCCCAGTCTTGGATACGTGCGCATGCGCACAACAGCCAAATACAGTATTGTTGGAACTGGCTTTTTCTTTTTCTTGTCACTACTCGTGGAATACATCGCGGCGTCGGGTTAGCAAAAGATATCTGAAACGGGCCCTTCTGTTCGCTTGGAATAAAGTGCTTTTCAGTGACTGATATTTCTGCGGTCTATGTTCTGCGGGTTCTACCTCTGATCTGTTACAGTTGTAACTATAACATGCCTCTCTGTGATGCCCTGTCTGATGCCAATCTTTGGTAAAACAAACGTTAGTTTCCCCGTGTACACACTAGCTCACTTTTGGTTGGTCGACCTTGGGCCACGCTACTTGCCCTTACCTTACGGGTGCTTGCCGCAATGCCGTTGACATCTCATGTTGTATATTAACCACGCCAGCGCTTTTAATAAAAAAAAAACATAGACAAACTGGGTCTAACACACAAACCCTTTAGGGAGTCATGAAACCTATGTCACAGGCATTCTCCTTCTCGGAATAGAAACGTAAATGCAAGACAACACAGATAGCAAACAACAGAACGGATCGCCCGTAACCCCATGCACGGTAGACTGGTCCAACAAAGTTTTCATTGGTACTTGACCTACTTTATGTGGGAAGATTAACGTTTGTTTGATCTTATCTTTTTACATGGCCAAATCATTTGATTTCTATACCTTTAAAATTCAATATTGGTTCTTTGCCGACTGTCCTCTTGATATTATCGTTCCTTAGTAGATCTTTCATCGTTACACCTAGCATACATATTTCATTTATGTCGAGACTATTTTCTGTCTGTCTTATGAGGACATTATCCCTGTTTGACATTTATAGCATAGCTTTGGTACGAATATTCTGTTGAGCAGTGTTCTTTTGGTGTTCATATTCACATACTTGCATTTCAGAATTGGCGAAGCTTGGCCTAAAACTAGATTGGATTTTTCACATCTTTGTTGGTCATTAAAAACAATTTCTGGAGGCCTCGGAGATGTGGTTTTACAGAAAAATGCTTAGAATACCTTGGACAACCAAAAAGAGCAAATAAGAGGTTTTGAAAGAGGCGGGAGCCCGAAGACAACTTATCACAGACATCAGAATGAGACAGTCATCATTTTTCGGCTATGGAATGAGAAGAGGGAAAATAGAACATGTTGTGACCACTGGAAAGATATGTGGAAGGGGGGATAGAGAAAGACAACGAGAGAAGATTCTTGACAGTCTTGTTGCATGGCATGGAGGTGTGTCGGCACACGAACTGATACATGCTGCAGGAGATCGCAGATTGTGGAGAGGCATAATCGCCCACGGCCAAAGATGATGGTCATTAATTTTTCTGTCTTCTGACAAAATGCTCTCCAGAATTGTAAAATCCTTCGCCTATTTTAACTGATGTTCATCAATTTTGAAACTGTTGGAACTATGAACTTGAAAAATGCCTACTGACATTTAAGCCTAAATATTATATAACATATAAGTATAAATAGAGAACACAAAAAAAAAAAAAAAAAAAACACACACACACACACCTACATACACACAGAAGACTTTTTAAAAATAAATGTTCTTCATAATTTGGAGTGAATGCAGTGGTTGAGTCAGTTTTTTAGTGCCTATGTCTGAGTCGCCATTAGAAATCTGATGACCTTGTCAGATCCACACAGCAAAAATGTTTACCGCAAAAGTACAAAAAAAAAAAAAACAGTAAAGGACCCTTTTCCACGCCTCTAGGCCTATAGGACATATAGGGCTAGACCTATATTTATACAGACCAAACGGCACAAGATGGGTGATGTGGTCAGCATCACGCCGGCTGCCTTTACTTCCCGGGACTGCACCCGGTACCCACTCAACGCTGGGTCGACCTGGGAGCCAAGGTCATTTTTAAAAATAGTCCGGCTCCACCAGGGAGCGAACTCACGACATTCCGATCCGCAGCGAGCGTCTAGCCGCTCGGCCACTACGACTTTCTGTTTACCGCAGGCTGTCACTAAATTTGAAAAATTTGGTAATTTTAGTTTGAGATGCGCATAAAAATGATGTAACTACAACATACCTCACTGGTCTCCTCGTTTGTAGACTGCCTTGTCGATATCAACAGTACAAATAGTAACGGCCCTTTTCTACGCCCTAAGGCGTATAGGGCATATAGGGCTAGACCTATGTTTTTATAGACCAATCGGCACTTGGTGTATGATGTGCATCACGCTGGCCGCCTTTACTTCCTGAGACTGTACGCAGTACCCACTCGAGGCTGGCTGGGCCAGGGAGCGAACCCACGACCTTCCGATCCGCACGCGTGCGTCTCTGTACCGCGAATAATGAACACCAGACGTATGCTAACATTTTTTAAATGCTTTATAACTGTTACTAAAGCATGCAGGCATTCGCTTGCTATAAAAAACTATAAGTTGCGCGGCTTCATTTCAAACCATGAAACCCCTAGAATTTAAGACTTTTCTGGGATCTCTTGGATTTTCTTCCATTGGGTGAATTATAATTAAAGTACTGAAAAAGCCTCTTTACAAATGTAACAGGGTTCAGTCGCTCCTATTTATATTCGGGAAAATAGGAAACACACCTACTGCCTTATTTACAAGCATGTCGTAAGAGTCGGCTAATTAGAGGTTTCCTTTGAAGCTTCAACCTGTGTGGATGTTGATTAAGAGGTGCAGCCATGCATAGTGATTATTCTGATAACCTACTCGACATACAATGAAAAATCCCGTAACAGGCTGGAAACTAATGCTGGAGGTGACTTCGAGAGAGCGAAATGCCCGTGAAACGCGTGCGATTTGATATTTGGAAACGTTTCTGTTGCTCATTTTCTCTATACCGCAAATAATGAAAACCAGACGTTTGCTAATATTTTTTGAATGTTTATAACGGTTACTGAGTTACAGATTTTTATAGATAGGCAGAACTTCTGGAACAAACTGTAACTGTATGAGCGTCTATCTCATAGTAACAGAAAATGTATTGATGGGCACTCATAGAAAGAAGTAGAAAGATAGAACAGCACACTAGACAACATAACAATCACAAGCTATAGTCACCATGTTGGAAATTAAACCTGTCACCATAGTTAACCATGTTCTTAGTGCACTTGTTTCCGTAGCGAGGCATACACGGCGTCTGGAGGTGACAAGTTCTATTCCCGGCATGGTGACTACAGCTTTCGAAAGGTGTCTAAATTTGACATGACTAAATGTAACCGGGTTATGTTCCAGCAATGTTCGAAACAATGCCGGCTTTTGATATCTAAAGGGCACACGGGGCAAACATCCATTTTAGATTACTAATAATAAGTCCGCCTCACTAGCGCAGTTTTTTAAACCTGACTCCGCGGCGACCGGGTGACGAGCTCCTTGTGGTCTGGGTTCACAGCCCAGGGGTAGGCAGAAAAGCCACATTTCTCTCAGATTTACGGTATCTTTCATAGAATCAAGGCCGAAGGGTTGCGTTTTCTATTGTATTGAGCCAAAGGGTTAGCAACTCACGGTTTCTGGATAGATCACTAATATTGGTCAGAATATGTGTACACAATATTAGGCGTGTCCTTAGAGAATTAATCAGGTAACAGAAAGTATTGTGAACGGCACTCATAAAAAGAAGTAGAAAGATAGAAGAACACACTAGATAACATAAAAATCGAAAGCTATGGTTACCGTGCCGGGAATTGAACCTGTCACCTCCAGACGGCGTCTGCGCCTCGCCATGAATACAAGTGCACTTAGATACATGGTCAACTAGGCGCTCTCAAAAAAAAGGTGTCTCATTGGCCATGTCTATCGTACAGCTTGAAATCCACGACTATGGAATACGGACAGAATTCATTTCAACCCATTGAAATAGCACCATAGGTTACAGAAATTTATATTAACGAAGCAAATGTCGAATAACAATCACAGCAACAATTTACGAACACAGTAGACCTTATTGCCTTGTCCTTAGAGAATAACCTTAGTGATTTGTATTTCCCGCCCATCGTCACTGGATCGTAAATGGTTCGCGGGGAGTTAGTTAACCCCCCCCCCCCCCCCCCTAAAAAAACACATGGAAATTGAAGCACCTTAGAACCCCTCCTTTTAATTGTTCCGAGATCTTTCCCGTCCACACTGACATCTTCCAACATTGTTATTATCTCCTCCTGTTTAACTGTGTCAAATGCTTTGGCATAATTTATAAAGCACAAATATAAGTCCTTTTGTATGTCCATTGATCTTTCCATCAGTGTTTATAATATATATATTTTGCATTACTTGTCCCCTTTACCTTCCATAAGTCCATGCTGCTTTTACACTCATTGCCATTCTTATTTTTCTACTTGTTTTTCTCAATATAATTCTAAGTAGTTAAAAGAAGAATGATACATGTGTGTATTCTTGTTCCTTTTTGTGGTACTGTAGTCTTTTTTTTTAAATCTGCTGATGAAGTCTATCTAGCCGTAACGTTTATGTGTCGTTAGTAATATCGTGAAGCTCATTGTTGTTTATGTGTCGTTAGTGATATCGTGAAGCTCATTGTTGTTCTACTTTTAAAAAAAGTATCCTTTACAAGACGTTGCAGAACCAACCCCAACATTTTTAACTTTGGCTTCTTTTTTTCCAGGCAAGTTTACGTCCAGTAGTTTGCCATTCCCTCTCGACGGTCGGCTTCTCGATACCTTTGTCGAAACCATCGCAAGGCTCAAGGCCCGCAGGTGGGATCGAACCTGGCACCCCGGCATTACGAAACGCGTTTGCAACGCCTAAGCCACAAACCCCGACTGTTCTAAAGTTTGAAAAAAAAATAGTAGTTACAAATATATTCTAAACATTTACCGGACATTGAAATTTTCGCAAAGAAACAACGTTAAGATACATTATCATGACCGCCATGTTTAATCCCGAGATAATTATGTCCTGACAAACTAGACCGGCTGTCTCGCTGGTTGCGAGGATCTCACGAAGATGGATTGTGATAGTTTGATGTGTGGGGATTTAATTGTGTGGGGATTTAATTGCGTAGGGATTTAATAGTGTGAGGATGAAGTCTTTGATGGAGATAAGGAGTAGGTAGTTGGAGGGGTGAAGTGGTAAATTGGCTAATAAAGACACTTGGATGAGAGGAAGAAAACTGGCAGTATGTACACTGTGATAAAATGGGACACGTGCAACAATAGGCGGCTATATACTTGGAGATATATACTGATGGACAGGAGTTGTACAGTGAGAGACTTGGGGAAAACTGGAGCAGTATATTGAGAAAATACGGGGAGAAAAGTTGCTAATTGGCATGCGAGGGGAAAACTGAATGTTTGCACGGAGCATGCATTTGGACGAAGTGCAAATGGAATACTGTGCATAGACAGAATATAAATTTAGAGCTATGCACAAACAGTACAACTCTGAAGCTGTTAATGAGGGAATGAAAAGATAGATGGGTAGATAGATGGGCAGATAGATTGAGGATATGAGGATAGATGGACAGCCAGACACACAGACAAACTGACAGACAGACAAACAGACAGACACACAGACAAACACAAGGACAGAAGGACAGACATAAGACAGACAAGGGTACTGGAGGTGAATAGATAGATTATAGTCATGTAGACAGGGGGAATGTGTTTAGGAAGGGAGGAATCGATCAATTCTTTTGACAGACACATAAAGACATAATCATACGGGTTGACAGAGATATCGACAGACAACCTGACAGGCAGATAGACAGATAAATATCGAACATAAGACAGCTCATGTACAAAGAAAAAGAAGAACATGAATCTGAAAAAGAAAATTGCGGGAAATAATCATGACACTCTTTCTTTCAAGCGAACAGTTTCAAATCTGATGACGTTCGGCCTGTGGCCAAGATGTGTACGTTTTTTGGCTAGTTGGAGACGTCGGATCGAACGCTCCCAGAGATTGCCCGGTGTTGGAGATGGGTTAAATTTAGTCGTTCAATATGAAGAGCTCTGGGAATCAATAGTCCTCTCCTGTGTCCTTCCTTGTAATTGGTGCAGATTCATCGCCGTCGATTTCCCGGGAATATCGAAGCTCTTGCTTCCATGTAAACCTTCTGCTTTCTTCAGTTGTCCAATATTGTGGGCGTTTTTTCTTTCTTTCTTGAATGTATGTCTTTCAGAATGGTTCAAAAGGGAGCTAGCTATATGGTGAAAGTGACATAAATGTAGAGCCCAGATCATAATGCCTGCACTTAGACACACATAGAACTTCTTCTTCTTCTTCTTCTTTTCTTTCTTTCTTTCTTTCTTTCTTTCTTTCTTTCTTTCTTTCTTTCTTTCTTTCTTTCTTTCTTTCTCTTTCTTTCTTTTCTTCTTTCTTTTCTTCTTCTGTTCTTTCTTTCTTTTCTTTCTTTTTTCTTCGGGATCTTTCTTTCTTTCTTTCTTCTTTCTTTCTTTCTTGTCTTTGTTTTTCGTTTTCTTTCTTTCTTTTTCTTTCTTTCTTCTTTCTTTCTTTCTTTCTTTCTTCTTCTTCTGTTTTCTTTCTTCTTTCTTTCTTTCTTCTTCTTTCTTTCTTTCTTTCTTTCTTCTCTTCTTTCTTTCTTGCTCTTCTTTTCTTTCTTTCTTTCTTTCTTTCTTTTCTTTCTTTCTTTCTTTCTTTCTTTCTTCTTCTTTCTGTTTCTTTCTTCTTTCTTTCTTTCTTTCTTTCTTTTTCTTTCTTTCTTTTCTTTCTTTCGTTTTCTTCCTTTCTTTTCTTTATTTCTTTCTTCCTTTCTTCTTTCTTTCTTCTTCCTTTCTTCCTTTCTTCTTTCTTTCTTTCTTCTTTCTTTCTTTCTTTCTTTCTTTCTTTTTCTTTCTTTCTTTCTTTCTTTCTTCTTTCTTTCTTTTCCTTTTCTTTCTTTCTTTCTTTCTTTTCTTTCTTTCTTCTTTTTTCTTTCTCTCTTTCTTTTTTCTTTCTTTCTTTCTTTCTTTCTTTCTTCTTTTTTCTCTTTCTTGTTTTCTTTCTTCTTTCTTTCTTTCTTTCGTTTTCTTCATTTTTCTTTCTTTCTTATTTTTCTTTGTATTCCTCGCTCTCCTTCCATCGTCTTCCCTTTCCTTTTCCTGCCCCTTGTGGCTAAGGTAGCGGAGACGCTCGTTCTTCCAGTTCCAACATCGGTTAGTGAAATCCGCCACCAGTCAGTTGTTTTACTTTAGATATAAGTTGAGCTTTCATGTGGACCCAGCCTAAACGGATACTCGGTAAAAGTTGTGGAAAGTAAAGTCGACTGGCGACCCAGTGCCGACTGGTATTTATTTATGTTCTGCAAACAGGATCAGGTATCTGACAACAGAGGCTTCCGATAACGCTGTGTAAGTGACCAATGTCGGCGTCTGTGGCTTAGGCGTTGCCAACTCGCTTCGCAATACCGGGGTGCCGGGTTCGATCCCGGCTGCGGGCGAGTTTTCTTGCACTGGTTTCGACAGTGGTTCTGAGAGCTGACCGTTTAGAAAGCAGTGGGAAACTGCTGAACATAAAATGTGTCTAGAAAAACCGCAACAGACAACAAATGCTGGGCTCCATAGCCGCAACGTTAACGTTTTGTTTGTTTTTGTTATATTGTGAAGCTCGCTGATATACTTTTCGTTCGGTTTTATATCTTTCTTTTGCAACTTCAGTGACAACGTGTTTTTGGGATAGTCTTTGAAAGCTACCCATATCTGAGAACTGCCGAAACAATTGTTGAAAAGAGGAAGGGAGGGAGGGTGGGGTGGGGGGCTGGGGGGGGGGGGGTGGAGGAATCTTATCTGATAAATTAAAGTTCGGAGATGCGAACCAGCCTTATGTCACACGGTTATAAACCATAAGTGCTCTGCCACCAGTGCGGACAGCTGATAAGAAACTGCCCGCCTGTGTCGCCATCCGCACGAAGCTCCGTAGCTACAGCGACGTTTCTCCATTTACCCCAGAGTTTTAACTCTGGTACCCATTTTCTAGAGCCTGGGTGAACCACGGGAACCGTCCGGTTTCGAACACCGGCCGTGTGCTGCAGCGAGTCTCAGCTGGATTTGAAAGCGAGTCTTCTATCGACTGCACTAACGCGGCACCCTCCTGAATCCAATGCGTTGAGGAAGTTAATATTCCTGTCTGTAATGTTATTATTGATGTTCCGTTTACATGTGTGCAAGGTTTTCCCATTATTTTTATTCATAATATGTTTAGTCGCCGCTGACCACTGGTATCATGGGGGCTAATAGACAGATCTGTTTAGGTATTATAGAGAGAATGGCAGACAACAGACAGCTTTTAATATTGACAAACTGTGTACACGTTGAGTTTGAACTGTGAACACAAGTTCAGAGTTGAATGGGTACACAGTTTTTTTTACTTGATGTTTGAATGGGCGTCGACCACAAGGCAGATCAAGAAGGCGATGAAAGGATCCCTTTTTCAGGTCCTCAGGCGTATTGTATTATATTGTAGTCCAATATTTGATCAGTACCCAGTGGATCACGTGCTGACATCAGACCGGCTGCCTCAGGCTTCCCAGGACTTTACTTGGTACCTCTTTAAGCCCGGATCGACCTGCTTCGTCAGGATCTGAACCCACTACCCTCGGATCCGCAGACTAGCGTCTAGCCGCTACACCACGGTGGCTCCACAAGGAAAACAGCGAATCAATAAATACCCACACCTACATACACTTGGCGTCCACAACTGGAGAGGAAGAGGACCAATCGCAGAGCTGTCTCCACGGAGACTGCTTCGTTGTTTTCTCTTTATTCTTTTACGATCACCATCGTCATCAGGTGCCTTGCCGACTGGCGTGGACGATCATGCCTCTCCATAATCCACGATCTCCTGCAGCATGTATCAGTTCCGGTGCCGACACACCTCCATTGCATGCAACAAGACTGTCAAGAATCTTCTCTCGTTGTCTTCCTCAATCCCTCCTTCCACAGATCTTTCCAATGGTCACAACATGTTCTCCTTGCCGAAACATTCCACGATATTCTTTGCATTTTTCGCAGAAACCACATCTCTGCCAAGAGTAGATGTTTTCAACTTGTCTGCTTTTTATCCGTGTTGCACATACATATAATTTCATATGCATTTAATTTCCCATACATTTAATTTTACACACATATAATTTCACTTAACATAATTTCAACTAATATAATTTCACATAATATAATTTCACATACATATAATTTCACTTAGTATAATTTCACATAATACAATTTCACATAATATAATTTCACATACATATAATTTCACATACATATAATTTATGTACATATAATTTCCCATACATATAATTTCACATACATATAATTTCACTTGAATATAATTTCACATAATATAATTTCACATACATACAATTTTACATATATATATAATTTCCCATACCTATAATTTCTCATACACATAAATATACATATAATTTCACATAAATATAATTTCACATAAATATAATTTAAAATAATATAATTTCACATACACATAATTTTACATACATATAATTTTCCATACAAATAATTTCACATACATATAATTTTACATACATATAATTTCACATACACATAAGAACAGAGGTTCTACACAGCACTTCAACGGCCTCTTTCTCAGTGCGTGTGTCATTTTCTTGTTAGTGAGAATATTTTGCAACTTTCCTGAGGCTACCTTTGCCATTGCGATTTTTTCCCTTAACTTCTGCAAGGATTGGATTGGATTTTTTAACCCCACCAGGACATAACACAAGCGATAAACACCCGATGACACAAAGTGCCACCATGCGGATGAGGATCACCGTGGAGAGGTCCAGAAACCGCGTTCAGACATTTGGCCATAATGATGACCTGCCTATATTGCGGCCCCTGGCAAAAGCCAGAGTGGGGCTTCAAACAACAAAAAATAACGTCCTAAGAAAGACGAAAAGTTTATAATAATCTGCAAGGCATTTTGCATCAGATGTTGTGGCTGAGGCAACTACTAATAAACTACAGACATTCATTGACTGGTGCCTGCGCAGAATAGAGGGAATAAAATGGTATGAGTCACTAATTTAGAGCTTTGAAGAGAACTAAACAGGTGCCAGTGGACCAAGAAGTGAAGAAAATATGCTGGTGTTGGATAGAATACACGTTAGGAAAACTTGAATACTCTACTGGCAAATTTGGCCGGTAAGCTGGACTGCTTCGGCCGGCTTAGCGGGGCTTAGTGGGAGTTATGTCCCTTCGCGTCCCTTCGCCAAACTAAAAACAAGTCGCGGAAAAAGTCACGAATCAAATGACATACTTACCTATTATCATTCGGGTGCGTGTAGGGCTGCGTAGGGTTGCGTCTAGGGGTACCTATCATCATACGGTTGCGCGTAGGGCTGCGTAGGGTGTCTATCATCATCATACGGTTGCGTGTAGGGATGCGTAGGGTGTCTATCATCATCATCATACGGTTGCGTGTAGGGTTGCGTAGGGTTTGGGTTAGCGGTAGGGTTAGGGGTGTGGGTTAGGGGTAGGGTTAGGGTTAGGGGGTAGGGTTAGGGTTAGGGGTAGGGTTAGGGTTAGATGATGTAAAAATATTCACGTAGGAGGTGGAAATACTGGCCGACAATCTGATGCTTGTGGGAGTGGCGCCACTGGAAGTCTGCCAAATATGACGGCAATAGCGCGCGTCGGCTGGTGCCCCAATTGGTGGCGAATTGTCCGTGTCAGTAGCATCCACCGTCCGTCGACTGTTTGCGCATGCATGCGACTGTGCGCGATTGTAGGGAACTACGGCGTCACAATAGTCACATCTAACGCTACACCTAACCCTAAACCCTAACCCCCTAACCCCTAACCCTAACCCCCAACCCTAAACGCTAAACCCTACACCCTAACCCCTAACCCTAAACCCGAACCCTAAACCCTAACCCTAAACCCTAACCCTAAACCTTAAACCCTAACCCTAAACCCTAAACCCTAACCCTAAACCCTAAACCCTAACCCTAAACCCTAACCCTAAACCCTAACCCTAAACCCTAAACCTAAACCCTAACCCTAAACCCTAACCCCTAAACGCTAACCCTAACCCCTAACCCTACCCCCTCATCTATCTTACGCAAACAACCAACCCTACACCCCTACGAACGCAATAAGCCAGCCCTACACGCAACCGTAGGACGATGATAGACTTTCCACCCCTACGCAACCCTACAACGCACCCGGATGATGATAGGTATTGTTGTATGCCGTTTGATTCGTGACTTTTCCCGCGACTTGATACTTTTTGAGTTGTTTTGAGTTTGGCCAAGGGACATAACTCCCACTAAGCCCCGCTAGGCCGGCCGAAGCAGTAAAGCTTACCGGCCAAATTTGCCAGTATAGCCAACTTGAAAATAATATAATTAGAATGTCTTTGCACTGGAACCCACAGGGGTATAGAAATAAAGGCAGACCAAAAAATACGCGAAAAGGGAGCTAGAGAGTGAAGTTAAAAAGATGGGAAAGATCTGCATGTGATAGCGAAGAATAGAACCTCTTGGCATGAGTTGGTTGAGGACCTATGCTTCATTTGGGGGAGGGGGGAGGGGGTTAGAGAGAAAGAAGAAGAAGAAGAAGGAGGAGAAGAAGAAGGAGGAGGAAGACGAAGTCGAAGAAGGCCAAAAAGAAGAAGAAGACGAAGAAGACAAAGACGGCGAAGAAGACGACGGAGACGAAGAAGACGAAGACGACGACGGAGAAGACGACAAAGACGAAGAAGAAAGAAATTATGACTGTTCCTAAAAAATTGTATCTATCAACTTGTTAAAGAAATTTGCGTTTGCAAAATTTGAACAAATGGTAGCATAGAGTTGACCAATAGATAGTTCTTATTAGATGTATTCACAAACCAATATAAAACGAACTAAGCAGAAACTAATCTGAAAATCAAGCGTAGGATGGAAATATTATCGACACAGATGAGTGCAGAAAATCAAAGACCTCATGAGGACATGGTTATAAATTAATTTCCTGCCCCCCCCCCCCCCCCCCCGCTCCTCCATATTGTAGGCTCGACTACAGATCTTGAGGAGGGAGAGAATTCATAGTTTCTTTTATCACAGAACATAAAAGACAATTTCTATTAAATGTATTTGTGAACATTCTTGTCGTCGTCATTACCGTCATCATCAACATTATCATCATCAGTATCATCGATAACATTTTCATTAACGCTACTATTGTCAGCATTAGTTTTATCAAAATCATCATCAAAACTATCATCATCAGCACTTTTATCATTACCCAATATCTTTACTAATCATTATAGTCGTCATCTTCACTGGAACCATCATCATCCCACTACCACAACTATCATCATTTTCATCGTCTGTTTCCGTCGTCATCATCAAAAACATCATCGCTTTCTATCTTTATCATTGTGATTATCGTATTCAAAAAAAATATTATAACTATCATAATCATCATCGTCACCTCTTCCATCGTCATTAGTACGAGTACCATGTATGTTTTTTGCTTTTTGTTTTAACATTCTTAGTCTTAGTCGAGGTTTTAACTTTACTGTAATCGGAGTTCCCCCGTACTTGATCCGTGCCAGTGAAAATCAAATGAAATGCCCCCTCACTTTAAAAAAAAAAACAACCTGGTGAACAAACAATTAGCCCCGGAACAACACAGAAAAATGCGCAAGCAGCAAATGTACATTTATGTTGCCAGAGCCGCTAAAAGCTAACAGTCGCCACCAAATATTCAGTCCTTCGTTTTAACCTGCTGATTACGTTTATGTTATTACATAACACAATGAGAAGGCAATTAGTAGGAGGACGAATAGAAAAGAGAAGACAAGGAGAAGATTAAAGAAAAGATCGTAAACTCCCTCTCGCCTTCTTCTTTTTACCCCATCCCCGTCCCTGACATCCACCCCACTCCTATATACAATAATGTACAGTCATTAAAAAATAACAGATTCAATACCTCTGTAGACAGACATGCAATCAAAAGCTCAGATATTTCATGTGGAGTGGACGTGTTTACCCTCAGACAGAGAGGGAACCAATGTTAATGGGAACATTTGAGAAAGGGAAAGTCGCGACAGAGGCAAATGGCTATCGACCTAGCAGTCTACTTATTTGTGTAGGAAAATAAATGGAAGGGGTTGATCAATGCCAGACTAATGTGGCACTTTGTTGAAGAAAACAGCATCCCAAGTCTACAACTGTCACTCAGAAAGCCATGAACTTCTTTCCGCTTGTTATGCAGAAATATATTCATAGCAAAACGAGCTTAGGGGAAATGTGATTTTTTTTTAGGGAAAGATATATTATTTTAACAAGTGTTTTCAATTTTATAGCATAACTTTTGAAAAATATTCAATGGTTGAAGAACTTGAAGAGGAAGAAGAAGAAGAAGAAGAAGAAGAAGAAGAAGAAGAAGAAGAAGAAGAAGAAGAAGAAGAAGAAGAAGAAGAAGAAGAAGAAGAAGAAGAAGAAAGAAGAAGAAAGAAGAAGAAGAAGAAGAAGAAGAAGAAGAGATAGACGACGACGAGACGACGACGACGACGAAGAAGAAGAAAGAAGAAGAAGAAGAAGAAGAAGAAGAAGAAGAAGAAGAAGAAGAAGAAGAAGAAGAAGAAGAAGAAGAAGAAGAAGAAGAATATAATTAAGAAGTACAAGCAGAAGAAAAGGAGACAGAGAAAAAGAGAAAGGAGAAAAAGGAAAGAGGAAAAGAGAAAGACGACGATATGATGATGATGATGATTGCGACAAAGCTGTGGAAGAGTAGGAAGCTACAGAAGAAGAGCTTATAGGATAACAAGAATAGATAATCTGTTTAAGTGAGGAAATTAGAAGACTTGTATCAGAGCTAGCTTTCTTTACCGTTCGACCAGCCGTTCCTAGGCATATATGGCTAATTGAGGAAGCAGATTTTTTCTTTAAGAGAACTAGTCGTGCTAACCATCGCCATGAGCTATGATTTCCTGGCCTCCATACATCTCCAGCAGATTGGAACGCTTTCATCTTCACAATAGAAAGGTCCCAACGATTCTAAAACTATACGTACCATTTAATCTGTCACCTGTTAATGTATTTGAATCATAGTGTAGTACCAATTCATTATGAACCAATGACACAGCACATGCAAGCTTCTTCTTCTTCTTTCGTTCGCTTGAAATAAATTATCTTTATCTGCAATCTTGTCTCTTGTATGAACTTCACTGTCTTATGTAATTCACTTGGCGACTCGTAAAGTTTGACTTGTACTCATGTTTCTGTTGGCCAAAACTTTTGCCTTGATATGTTGTACTTGGGACAGTCTTAGAGGACATGATCTGTTTTTTTCAGGTGCCAGTCCATATGGGCACATGGCTGATTCATCGATTTTAAATTTTGTGTACATGTGGCTGCAAAGTCGATTGTTTCCTGTTCTAAGAAATAGGAAACAAAAACTTGCTCTGGTCTGTACATAAAATGGTCTTGTGTCGGTTTTGGTGGCTTTCTAATTGATGTGATTATTCTGGTTGTTCGCCCATTTGGACTTTGGCCTTGCATCAGGGCCTGAGTTTTGCGTGTACCCCAGTTTTACTGGCTTATTTATGTGCAACTGTTTGTTCCTTGCCACTCGGGCAGATGCACTCTGACTTCGAAGGAAGTTCTCAATTAGTTGACTCTTACGACATTCTTGTTAGGGAGACAGTAGGTCTATTCTTGTTGTCCCTAGAATGAAACCCCGGAACCCACACGGGGAGAACTCTAGTGATACCGCAAATTTATTAGAATACAATAGACCAAGAACAAGGAAAAAACCACCGACATCCTACATGATCTGAGCATAGGGGAGAGAGAATTGGCTCATAAACAGCATTCTGTCCAGAAAGCTGAAGTATACTGGCAGTGTCAGATGTCGTCACTGCTGGCACAATTTTTTTTCAGGATTGCAATACTGCGTTCTCAAACCCTAATTGATCGACTCCGAAATGCCCCTCACCGTCTCTCCTTCATCTAGTTTAACTAAGTCACCAAACATACATATACCGTTTACTGTCCATGCTAAATTACCGACCTGTGGGGTGCCCCTACACTTACAATTTTTCTACTTTGAGGGCCCCCCATTATTTAGAGGAGCTCAGCATCCCCCCCCCCACCTTTTTTCCACCGCACCTCCTCCAAGAAATTTGCAAAAACGTTAAAAGACATACCTCCTCACCCCCACCTCATTTCCCCCAAACTATGTATTCTCTATTTGTGCATTTTTTATATAATTTATTTGATTTTTTAATATATGTTTGGTCTTCCGTACATTTATAAAAATAATATTTATAATACTATTATTAGTAATACCACGTATTACTGCGCATTTAAATGAGGCTTATGATCCTCGAAACCCCTACTGTAAGAAAATTATTGGGCACTGAGCCCTACTTTGACTTTTTTAACGGATCGCCCCTGATTTTCGTGTAATACGTCACAAAACAGCATGTGTGACGCGCGCAGTAATACAGCTCAATGAATCTAGTCCGCGACCTCATTTATCAAACAGTCGGCCATCTTGAGACGAGGAACCGCCGGGGACGTAAACGGAAGTGCTGGTTCTGTCTAAGAAAAGTTCAATCATTAAAATGTTCTATTTATGTCTAGACGCTGGAGACAGATATCCATGTCTAAATGGGCACACATGAGACGATGGGCACATTGTTTGTTTTACTGGCTTTTTCCCCTCACCAAAAAAAAAGGACTTTTTCGTATATGTATTCGTATCTTAGAATCGTTATTGCTTTGTTCATGTTTAACATCATAGAGGCTTAGATACAACGGTGTGATAGATGACATGGATTGCTAAGGAAGAGGTAGGGCCCGACCAATACAAATGCAGGCACAGGGCTTTTCAAGACATTCCAAGGATAAAAGAGGTATGGAATGGATGACAGGACGATGAAGAAGAAGAAGAAGAAGAAGAAGAAGAAGAAGAAGAAGAAGAAGAATTAAT
>CAJHNH020002474.1:0-12500 GCA_905116865.2 Candidula unifasciata | reverse complement strand
CTACCATGGCGTCTCTTGCTCAAATGTAAGAACGCAATCTAACATTGTGTTTCTTGTTCAAATGTAAACACGCGATCTACCATGGTGTTTTTTGTTCAAATGTAAACACGCGATCTACCATGGTGTTTCTTGTTCAAATGTAAACACGCGATCTACCATGGTGTTTTTTGTTCGAATGTAAACACGCGATCTACAATGGTGTTTTTTTTTTGTTCAAATGAAAGCATGATGGCTTGTATCAGTATTATAACTGTTTGCTGATTGTTGAATGTTGAATTAAAAATCAACATTACAGCACTAGAGGCACTCACGTAAGTGCTCCGTTTCAATCTTCAGCAGCAAACGAAGAGTTCCAATTCAGATGGCACCAGATTGGTGTATGTATTAGCTTGGTTAACATTATTGTCGTTTTATGCATTCGACACTGATATTCTATTTACTTTAGTGATGAACATACATCTGTTTTCTTACATAGATAGATAGATAGATAGATAGATAGATAGATAGATAGATAGATAGATAGATAGATAGATAGATAGATAGATAGATAGATAGATAGATAGATAGATAGATAGATAGATAGATAGATAGATAGATAGATAGATAGATAGGATAGATAGATAGATAGATAGATAGATAGATAGATAGATAGATAGATAGATAGATAGATAGATAGATAGATAGATAGATAGATAGATAGATAGATAGATAGATAGATAGATAGATAGATAGATAGATAGATAGATAGATAGATAGATAGATAGATAGATAGATAGATAGATAGATAGATAGATAGATAGATAGATAGATAGATAGATAGATAGATAGATAGATAGATAGATAGATAGATAGATAGATAGATAGATAGATTAGATAGATTAGATAGATTAGATAGACTAGACTAGACTAGACTAGACTAGACTAGACTAGACTAGACTAGACTAGACTAGACTAGACTTGACAAGACTAGACTAGACTTGACTAGACTAGACTAGACTAGACTAGACTAGACTAGACTAGACTAGACTAGACTAGACTATAATCACTTCTGTGATTTATCATTCATGTCGGCTCCTCTTTGTTTTCATCGTCTTCGCGTCGACGTGGTTATGATAATCAACATCATCATCAGCGTCGACCCCCACGATCAGTCATCGTCGTCGACATCATCACTGTCATCATCATCGTCATCATGGTAGTCGTCCACATCGTCATATGCAACAAAGAGAGCAACCACAGCTACTCACTTGATTCTCCATCTGGTCTCAGTCAATGGACCGCCTTCTCCAGTGCCGTGCCCAGAATAAGATCATCAAAAGAGCTCCCTCAAGTACACACTATCAGGAATGAACAGGCAGCACCTCCTCTTAAATGACGACATAGACTGACTACTTTGTCCTCGAGTCACGATTGGTGTCAAGATTATACAGAAGTCTCCTGATTGGTACAGAAAAAATTAGATTGACCGAAAGGTCAAAATGTTCATTGATGAAAAATAACGTCAGGACACGCCACGTGAACGGAAAGGTCAGAATTCAAGCACATGGCTGGAAATCGTAGATTGGATAGGCGATGAGAACAGGGATACAACCCGGGTAATCTTTGTGTTGTGTTGGAGATTAATACCAAAATATATGTTGTATTTTGTGCTTGTATGTCTATCCTTGTTTGCTTATCTGCCTACCCCTTTTTGCCTCTTTCTGACTGAATGTCTGTTCCTTCCGTTCTGTCTGTCTGCATGCCTGTCTGGCTTTTTCCTGCCTGCATATCTGCCTGCCCCCATGCCTGGCTCTGTCTGTTTGTCTGTCTGTCTCTATCTATGTGTCCCTGTCTGTTTGTCTGTCTATTACTACGCGATCGCGGCTCCCACATTAACTCTATTAGTACCAGGAACTTGCCATAGTAGTCCACACACGTACATGTTTCATAACTTTCTATGCTTTAGTATTTTGTTAACTCATTGTCTTCCGTTGTTTCTCTAACTTGTTCTTTCAAATAATTGTACTATTTTAACTCATTAGGAGTGAAAGATTGGATCCCTAAAGTGCAGCCCCGTTAGACGTTAATTTAACATCTTGTACTGCTAGGATTCAAAAGTTATCTTTCGTCATCATCATCATCATCATCATGAGCCCTGTAGCTTAACGTAAGCAGTCATGTTTCGCCATCTCATAAGATCACCAGAATAACGGACCAGGTCAGTGTTTTTGTCTCACCACACCATCCATCTGGCCAGGGTATCCAGGTATTTGTCTTGTTGCCGTTCTCTTGTTCTTATTTCTCCAATGTTACGAATTTTTACTAAGTTCTCGAGTGCCTTCTTTGAAAGACACCGACAGTTGGTGTGTAAATGTTCTTAGGTATTTGCTTTGCTTAACCAAAAAAAAAAAAAAAAAAAATGGTGACGTTCAACCAGCATCCCGACAGAAAAAGCTATAGGATATAATTGTGGCTAGGTTATGTGCGCCATATAAAATAGCTTAGCAATGCACGCCACCAAGAGCCCTAAAATGGACACCTCTAGTGTTGATGCGACCAAAGGAAACACATCCAGTTACTTTTGCGACCTGTGACGAAGTAGTCTACCGCTGAGCCAATAGGCGACCCAGTCCCCAATGTCTAATTATTGTTATCCGTTGACCCTTTTCATCTGTATTGACAAGAACTGCCTTGTTTGTTTTTCTGTCACAATATCTTCTTTTATTTTGCTTCTTGTTCTTCTTCTTCGCGTTCACTGACTGTTAACTCCAGCGGAAAGCTTTGCTTGTTCGCCCACCTTGACTTTAGTCTTGTTCCTGAACTGGAGTGTTGCCTGCATATCCGTTTTACGTAACTGGCTAATTTGCATGCAAATTATTGGTTCCCTCTTGCTTCTCAGGCAGATGTTCTCCGAATTCGAAGGATGTGTAGCTAATTCGTCGACTCCTAGGACATGCTTGATGGGGAAACAGTGGGTCTTTTCTTGTCTTTCCCACACGGGGATATTACTCCTTGATATTGTTACATTTGGGGGGGGGGGGGGGAGTGTCCCCCCCCCCACTGCCTTCCGATCTGTGCTCATTATATTTGTTTAGCATGATGTTATCACCCACCAAGTACCGATTCATCATTATCATAATCACCATCTGTTAAGTCCTCACATGTTTCCCTCAGACGTCCTTGACTTTTTTTTTTTTTTTTAAGTCAGTATGTTTCCCCTTTTAGTGCATGTTTTGTAATTTTCTGCTCATTTCATTTCAGATTGAGCCTAATATCTCCATCCTCTCTGTTTTATTGTAGTCGATACTTGTATTTTGTCCAGACATTTCTGTCGTCTTTTCACTGTTTTTGGATTGATTCCATTTTATTTTTATGATTTTTCACAGAATGTTTATTTTCAAATACATTCAACTTTCGTTTCATGTACCGATTGGACTATAAAGTATAACATAACATAACATAACATAACATAACATAACATAACATAACATATAACATAACATAACATAACATAACATAACCATTGACCCTTTAGGGTCGTGGAGATGTATTGATGGAACACTAGTACATAAAACCCGCCATCTTTCTCTGTCTTCCGCTTGATGAATAAGTGTGTGATAACTTAGTCCTGTCTATTTCTTGATGTTGTCACTCTAGGTTCTTCTTTGCCCACCTCTTCTTCGACTACACCCCAATGTTTCTTGAGGTGCTATCTTTGCAATTTAATTATGTCTCACCACGTGCCCAAACCAAGCTAGCTTGCGGCGTTTTACCACTGCCAAGAGAGGCTCCTGATGTCCTGCAAATTTGTATATTTTGTCTCTGACATATTTATTAGTTTTATGTTCTAAATAACTAATTCGTAAAATGCGTCTGTAGCATTTATATTCGAAAGTCTGCATGCTGCTTTCCATTTCCCCAGTGAGAGTTCAACTCTCACACCTGTATAAGAAAACAGACAACACCAGTGATTTGTCAATACTGACCTAGACTCCGACAAAGTATGGGTCTAGCCCTATGTGCCAGGTACGTCTGATAGCTTGGAAACAGTTCCTTGCCTTAGGATTTAGGTCATAAAAACGAGATAGTCAAAACTACCTTTATCCAGCAGCTACCTTTGGAGTCAATGGGGCGACAATGATGATGTTTGAACGGAAATTGTATTAAATCTGTTAAGCTAACATTGATTAACTCTAGACAAACGTGGATTAATTCCCACTAGTCAATGTTGACACTAACTTATTTAGTGAGTCCGGCTCGGTTTATATTGACAGGCATGTTTGATTTTAATCAGCTGATGTTTTAGAAATCTTGCAGATGCTTCTTCGAGAATATGTTTAAACAAGGGTTTCTCCTTGTTTACTGTTGTCGTCTGCGAGATAAATACAATAATTAATGGGCATTGATTGATTCTTATGGAAATGAAGAAATAAACTAATGCCACAGGGATTGTAGATACATATGGGAGCACCTTCTTATAACATAACCTTTGCAATGGCGGTTGTGCACATTGTGGTTTAAATCTAGGCTGCGATATCTGAACATGTCGGTTCAATACATTCGATTTCGGCAAACTGCTAGCAAGTCTGGTTTCAGTTAGTTCATCGACAGATTATCCTCACCCCTCACCGGACAAGTCCAAAAGCACTCGGATCCCATCGTCATTATGTCTAACAGCGTGTGGCGATCCATAACAGAAGTTCTGGGTTTACCAATCTTCATTATGTCTAACAGCGTGTGGCGATCCATAGCAGAAGTTCTGGGTTTACCAATCTTCATTATGTCTAACAGCGTGTGGCGATCCATAACAGAAGTTCTGGGTTTACCAATCTTCATTATGTCTAACAGCGTGTGGCGATCCATAGCAGAAGTTCTGGGTTTACCAATCTTCATTATGTCTAACAGCGTGTGGCGATCCATAACAGAAGTTCTGGGTTTACCAATCTTCATTATGTCTAACAGCGTGTGGCGATCCATAACAGAAGTTCTGGGTTTACCAATCTTCATTATGTCTAACAGCGTGTGGCGATCCATAACAGAAGTTCTGGGTTTACCAATCTTCATTATGTCTAACAGCGTGTGGCGATCCATAACAGAAGTTCTGGGTTTACCAATCTTCATTATGTCTAACAGCGTGTGGCGATCCATAGCAGAAGTTCTGGGTTTACCAATCTTCATTATGTCTAACAGCGTGTGGCGATCCATAACAGAAGTTCTGGGTTTACCAATCTTCATTATGTCTAACAACGTGTGGCGATCCATAACAGAAGTTCTGGGTTTACCAATCTTCATTATGTCTAACAGCGTGTGGCGATCCATAACAGAAGTTCTGGGTTTACCAATCTTCATTATGTCTAACAGCGTGTGGCGATCCATAACAGAAGTTCTAGGTTTACCAATCTTCATTATGTCTAACAGCGTGTGGCGATCCATAGCAGAAGTTCTGGGTTTACCAATCTTCATTATGTCTAACAGCGTGTGGCGATCCATAACAGAAGTTCTGGGTTTACCAATCTTCATTATGTCTAACAACGTGTGGCGATCCATAACAGAAGTTCTGGGTTTACCAATCTTCATTATGTCTAACAACGTGTGGCGATCCATAACAGAAGTTCTGGGTTTACCAATCTTCATTATGTCTAACAGCGTGTGGCGATCCATAACAGAAGTTCTGGGTTTACCAATCTTCATTATGCCTAACAACGTGTGGCGATCCATAATAGAAGTTCTGGGTTTACCAATCTTCTTTATGTCTAACAACGTGTGGCGATCCATAACAGAAGTTCTGGGTTTACCAATCTTCTTTGGCTACATGGATGGTCTTTATGTTTGGCCACTCCTCGTTTGACCAGACTTTCTTGTACTCTTTTGAGTATTGCCAATTCACCATCGTCTCCTAAATCATCTTCTTGTCCTGCCTTCTTGAGAGCATTGAAACAATACAGTTAGAAATAAACAAATGTGATGAATACATTAACACGTAAAAGCCGAATTCATTTAAAATGAAGTAAGTAAACCAAACCCACCGCACGCTCGACAACCTTGAAAAAAAAAAAAAAAAAAAAAAAAAAACCTCAAAACATTTGTAACTAATGTATATATTTCGACTCGGCAATGGAATTCACCTTTTGCAGTTTGTTAAAGAATAAATAATTGCATATGAAGACACGTACATTTCTCGGTGTATTAATAACTGAACTGAGTGATTGAGTGATGGGTGATTAATTGAGTTAATGGAGGAATTTATACCTCATACATTTGTCTTAAAATCAACCAGCGACACTGATAGCTGTCATGTTTGTAAACCAACTGGAGCTGGGGACGGGAGGGGAAGGGGGAGAGGGGTGGATGTGTGGGGATAAATACATCCCCACGTAAAATCCCTAAACCTTTTTAAAGAAAATAAATGAAGCGAAAAAACACACACACACACACACATTTAAAAAAAAAGCTGTTTTGAGAAACGTATTATTTTGACCCGGCAACGGACTTCTCGTCTTGTGTAGTTTATTTTGTTTCGGATCCAGTGACGGATGGAGTAATGTCCCCCGGTCGCCGTAAATCTGATCTCGGCGTCTTAGTTTTTATTGATAAACATTGGATCATTCTGACAGGGGCGTACATAACCTTTCTACGGCTGGTCAGAGGCGTCGGCACGATTTGTAGTTTATTGTGGTTGGAAATTCTATATCAGGCTGGCAGATATGAACGTTGTGTTAGTTTCAAGTTGTTAATTTTCTTTCTTTCTTTCTTTCTTTCTTTCTTTCTTTCTTTCTTTCTTTCTTTCTTTCTTTCTTTCTTTCTTTCTTTCTTTCTTTCTTTCTTTCTTTCTTTCTTTCTTTCTTTCTTTCTTTCTTTCTTTCTTTCTTTCTTTCTTTCTTTCTTTCTTTTCTTTCTTTCTTTCTTTCTTTCTTTCTTTCTTTCTTTCTTTCTTTCTTTCTTTCTTTCTTTCTTTCTTTCTTTCTTTCTTTCTTTCTTTCTTTCTTTCTTTCTTTCTTTCTTTCTTTCTTTCTTTCTTTCTTTCTTTCTTTCTTTTCTTTCTTTCTTTCTTTCTTTTTTCTTTCTTTCTTTCTTTCTTTCTTTCTTTCTTTCTTTCTTTTTACTTTCTTTCTTTCTTTCTTTCTTTCTTTCTTTCTTTCTTTCTTTTTTCTTTCTTTCTTTCTTTCTTTCTTTCTTTCTTTCTTTCTTTCTTTCTTTCTTTCTTTCTTTCTTTCTTTCTTTTTTCTTTCTTTCTTTCTTTCTTTCTTTCTTTCTTTCTTTCTTTCTTTCTTTCTTTCTTTCTTTCTTTCTTTCTTTACTTTCTTTACTTTCTTTACTTTCTTTCTTTCTTTCTTTCTTTCTTTCTTTCTTTCTTTCTTTCTTTCTTTCTTTCTTTCTTTCTTTCTTTCTTTCTTTCTTTCTTTCTTTCTTTCTTTCTTTCTTTCTTTCTTTCTTTCTTTCTTTCTTTCTTTCTTTCTTTTCTGTCATCTTCCTCCTCATTCTCCGTTCTCCCTCTGCCACACTGCCCTCCCTCCACCATAATAATGAACCTAGTGGTATTGGCTATTCTTCTAAGACGCAGTAGTCGCCATCATTGATCTCGATGTCTGCACCTAAAGTTAAAGATTCCCAAGACCAATCTGTCAGGCAGGCACCGTGTCATTGGCCTAGATTTGGTTTCATTGCTTCTCCATCATTCATTCCTTAAATAAAAGTATGTATCTTGTTCGCCCTGAAACGACACTTGATTACCTTGTCTTCGTGTGCAGCATGGCTGCAATATTTGAGCTATTCAAAAAAAACACATTTTAGTACAGTTGGGTGCAGTCTGAGGAACGAGTGTGGCCATGTCTTTGGATTCCTAGTTGTTACCAGACTGCACGGATCCAGCTAATATATGATCTTCTTCCTTCTTCTCTCCCCCCCCCCCCCTCCCCGAATCCTGGAATACCTTGCGGTTTTAGGGTAGGAAGAGATCTCTGTGAACTAGCTCTTCTGTTCTCTTCGTGTTTAGTAATTTTTAGTGTTTCTGCGGTCTGGGTTCTGCATGGTCTACCCCACGCTCTGTTACCTCTGTGTCTGTATAATGTATATTGGGAAAGGGGGGGGGGGGAATGATCTCGAGGCATGGTGTCCGTCTCGAATGCTGGAGGTTCCAGGTTCAATCCCCGGTAACGGCTGATGTTTTTTCAGTGGACTTGGACTTCTAGTAATTACCCCAGGTCTCAGGGTATTGAGATCAGACGCCCGTGTGCATTGTTGCGCACGTAAAAAAATTCCTTGGCAGTTGCAAATCTAGAATAGTAGCCTAACGGCGCTGTTAGAAATCTACCCAAAGTATTTCAGGATCCTTGCCGGTGCTACAGAGCCTGTGTACTGTGCTGAACTTCTTCGGACTCCTACTTGAGTTAGAAGAAAAACGAAGCACTTATGGGTTACTACCCGTGAGCCATGATGTTGGTCCGCTGTTCAAACTTCAAACTTCAAAAGCTGTATAACATTGCTCTCTGTGGTGCCCTGTATAATGCTAATCTTGATACATGACCGAACCATTTGATTTGTTATCTACCTATAAAGTTCAGTATTGGTTCAGTGCCGATTCTCCTTCTGATATCATCGTTCCTTCCTAAATCAATCTTTCTTCCCTACAAATAACATAGTACGTGAACATTTCATTTCCGTCGTGACAATTTTCTTTCAGTCTTCTGAAGACAGTGTCCATGTTTGACACTGATAGCATAGCTTTGGTAAGAATATTGTCTTAAATGTGTTCTTTAATTGTTCATTTTCGCATGTTGCATTTTAAAAATTGGTGCCATCTGGCCTTAAACTTGATTGGTGACAATATTATTTCTGTCTTCTGAAAATACTGTCCATGTTTGACACCGATAGCATAGCGTTGGTAAGAATATTGTGTTGAACGTGTTCTTTTAGTGTTCATTTTCACATAATACATTTCAAAATTGGTACTATCTGGCCTAAAACCTGATCGGCTTTATTGCATCTTTGGTGTTTTTCTTTATTAATTTTGCCGTCTTCTAAAAAATGCTCCCGTTTTATGTAAAATCATTCCCCTGTTGTTCAGCACTGTTGATATTGGTGGTTCTTCCTTTATGAATGTTGCTTCATTTTTCTTTCTGTTTTATTCAGTTCTTTCTGTCTTTCTGTCTTTCTTTCTTTCTTTCTTTCTGTCTTTCTGTCTTTCTGTCTTTCTTTCTTTCTTTCTTTCTTTCTTTCTTTCTTTCTTTCTTTCTTTCTTTCTTTCTTTCTTTCTTTCTTTCTTTCTTTCTTTCTTTCTTTCTTTCTTTCTTTCTTTCTTTCTTTCTTTCTTTCTTTCTTTCTTTCTTTCTTTCTTTCTTTCTTTCTTTCTTTCTTTCTTTCTTTCTTTCTTTCTTTCTTTCTTTCTTTCTTTCTTTCTTTCTTTCTTTCTTTTCTTTTTCTTTCTTTCTTTCTTTCTTTTCTTTCTTTCTTTCTCCACCCGTAACAATGGGAAGGTGGATTTTCTTTCTTTCTTTCTTTCTTTCAGATTTCTTTCTTTCTTTCTTTCGTTTTTCTTTCTTTCTTTTCTTTCTTTCTTTCTTTCTTTCTCTTTCTTTCTTTCTTTCTTTCTTTCTTTCTTTCTTTCTTTCTTTCTTTCTTTCTTTCTTTCTTTCTTTCTTTCTTTCTTTCTTTCTTTCTTTCTTTCTTTCTTTCTAATTTTCTTTCTTTCTTTCTTTCTTGGCGATGATGCGAAAGAATAATGATGATGTTGATAAAGATCCTTATGATTCTGATGATGATAATGATGATGAAGATGATGATAATGATAATAATTATAATAAACTGCAGTAGGATATACTGGGCTGAAGCGCCCATAGTTCACATTTAGCTGAAGAAACTAACTAGAATACTTGCCCTAATACAGACTACCAATTTATTCATACGAAGCACAAAAGTAATGTATACGAAATAAAAGGAATAAGTAGAGAATAAAAGGATAAATAGAGATTAGTCATAAGTAATAAAGTCGAAGCAATTATACCAGCGGTAGTTTCATTGTTAGACGGTCATGGTTATCTCCCCTAAGTACCTCAGCTGAACTCCTCCTTCAGGGACAATCCCCCAACGAGGAAAACAATTAACTGAATAGCCTCGCTGAAGAAGACAACAATCCGCCGTGTTTTACTTTGCTCCGTCACACCGCAATTTTCTAATATCGCACTCATGAGATTAAACCAAACAAAAAATGGCGTCTTGCAGGGCAAGGGGGACTGAACCTATTGAAAATAAACCAATGACTTCAATCATTCGGCCAGAGTTATCGCCCCTGGATATTGACTTCCGTTTCCGTTTATTGCCCGGGCCTTTTCTGCGATGACGATGAAATATGGCGTCTTCTTTATCGCTGGTGTGTCGTATATTTGGCATTTTGCATATATGTTGGGTTTTTTTGCAGCGGGTTCTGTTTAGATTTATGGCTGTCTGTCCGCTAGATTGTCTTGTCTGTCTGTCAGCTAGGTTGTCGTCATGTTTGTATTTATTATCTCATGTAATATAGTTTTCGAAGAGGGGTTGGTGAAACAGATATATCGGGTGTATATAACTTGGACATTTATAAACGTTGTGCAAAGGAGGGGGGGGGGGGGTAGAAACATTGTAAATAAAACAAACAGTCGTTGTATTGATCGGCAATCATAGAAGTAGAAAGATAGAAGGAAACACAAATAACATAAATAATCGAAATCAATAATTTCCCTAATTTCTATTAACCAAGCCTAGGTCGAATAAAAAGCACACCAACAATTATGAACAGCAATACAGTCCGATCTGTCTAAAATTGCTTTGATTAATATACAGTATAACCTCGCTTAACGAGCACCTCTCATAACGAGTAATTCGCATAACGAGCAAAATAAATTGTAAAAAAAAAAAAAGACTTGCTTAACGAGCGACGTTTCGCATAACGAGTGGCGAGGAGAGGGGAAGTCCCGAATTAAGCGCATGTTACATTAGTCTGTGTTTAGCACTCGTTCCAGTAGCATCGTAGTGTCGCTTGTGATCACACATTTTCTCAAACTTGTGTTATTTTGTGATATATGTACATGAATCCTCCAAGATGACCTCTCTGAAGAATTTAGGTTCATCAAGATCCAGTTTCTGCTTCCCAACACCACTCCGTTACTCCAACCCATGACCAGCAAGTTATTTCTAACTTTAAGAAGCTCTACACTGAAGCTGGGAAGAAGCTTTGGCCGGAGAGCGTTATCGATTTGTGACTTTGAGGGGTTCGAGACAGTACCTGTTGAACCTGTAGTCAACGAGATTATGTCTTTGGCCACTATCATGGGATTGTAGGTGGATAACAGTGATATCGAAGAGCTTGTGGAAGACCACAGCCAAGAGCTAACCACTCAAGAGCTTATGGTGTTGCATTGTGTTTAACAGCAAGAAGTTTGGGAGGAAAGTATGTCTGAGGAGGAGGAGGAGGAGGTGGTAACAGAAAAGCAACAATCTTCTGACAAAATAAGAGAAATGCCGAAAGCATGGCAAACTGTTGCATCTTACTTTGAGAAGCATCACCCTAATAAGGAAGTGGCTATGCGCGTTGCAAATTTTTTTAATGATAATGCTGTGCCGCATTTTCGCCAAATTTTGAAGCGTCAGCAAAAACAAATGTCTCTGGACATCTTACTAGTAAAAAAAAAGTAATTAGCTATGTATCATAATTATTTCGACTTTTGTTTCTTCTGCAAATCGAATTCTCATTCCAGGAGGGTTCGTTACGCGTTTGAAGAAAAGATGAAGATAATTTCCTCTCCTTGACAATATGTATATAATTTTCTTTGAATAAACGTTATACATGGCATTTTGTAAGTATTTTCTTCGACATGGAACGCATTATCGTATTTTACATTACCTTATATGAGAGAAGGTGTTTCGCATTACGAGTGTTTCACTTAACGAGTATGATTCCAGAACGAATTATGCTCGTTAAGCGAGATTCCACTGTATATTCCTATGGTCCCTGTGGTGCCAATTCAGTGGTTTGAGATAATTCCTGTCTGTTTTCCAAATGTGCGGGTTTCGAGCTGTACCATAGACATGGCCAAGGAAGTCACTTTTATTTAGAGTTGCCTAGATGGTCATATATTTTAGTACACTTGTTCGAATAGCAAGGCGATCACGCCATTTGGAGGTGAGAGGCTCCAATTCTGGCATGATAAATATAGCTTTCAGTTTTTTAAATATCTAATGTGTCCTTCTGTCTTTCTACTTGTTTTTGTGAGTGCCAATCAGTACATTGTCTGTCTGTTTATTCTATTTAATGTTTTCATGGATAGGATAGTTGGTTCAAATTCATGATACAGCATAGATATTTTATCAGTCAAAAGACACTATAGCAAAAAAAGGAGGTGGGGGGAGGCAAAGAAAAAAAAAATACACATGGAGCCGAAGTGGTGCAGCGGCTTGACGCTCGCTTGCGGTTCCAAAGGCCGTGGGTTTGAATCCCAACGTACCTGTTTTATTTTTTAAATAACCTTGGCTCGCAAGTCGAACCCCAC
>CAJHNH020002473.1:32500-107214 GCA_905116865.2 Candidula unifasciata | reverse complement strand
TTCTGTATTCTGTCTCAGAGCAGGTGTATTCTGTATTCTGTCTCAGAGCAGGTGTATTCTGTATTCTGTCTCAGAGCAGGTGCATTCTGTATTCTGTCTCAGAGCAGGTGTATTCTGTATTCTGTCTCAGAGCAGGTGTATTCTGTATTCTGTCTCAGAGCAGGTGTATTCTGTATTCTGTCTCAGAGCAGGTGCATTCTGTATTCTGTCTCAGAGCAGGTGCATTCTGTATTCTGTCTCAGAGCAGGTGGCATTCTGTATTCTGTGAGCATTCTGTATTCTGTCTCAGAGCAGGTGTATTCTGTATTCTGTCTCAGAGCAGGTGTATTCTGTATTCTGTCTCAGAGTAGGTGTATTCTGTATTCTGTCTCAGAGTAGGTGCATTCTGTATTCTGTCTCAGAGCAGGTGCATTCTGTATTCTGTCTCAGAGCAGGTGCATTCTGTATTCTGTCTCAGAGCAGGTGCATTCTGTATTCTGTCTCAGAGTAGGTGCATTCTGTATTCTGTCTCAGAGCAGGTGCATTCTGTATTCTCAGAGTCTCAGTAGTCAGGGTGCATTCTGTATTCTGTCTCAGAGCAGGTGCATTCTGTATTCTGTCTCAGAGTAGGTGCATTCTGTATTCTGTCTCAGAGCAGGTGCATTCTGTATTCTGTCTCAGAGCAGGTGCATTCTGTATTCTGTCTCAGAGTAGGTGCATTCTGTATTCTGTCTCAGAGTAGGTGCATTCTGTATTCTGTCTCAGAGCAGGTGCATTCTGTATTCTGTCTCAGAGTAGGTGCATTCTGTATTCTGTCTCAGAGTAGGTGCATTCTGTATTCTGTCTCAGAGCAGGTGCATTCTGTATTCTGTCTCAGAGTAGGTGCATTCTGTATTCTGTCTCAGAGTAGGTGCATTCTGTATTCTGTCTCAGAGTAGGTGTTTTCTATATTATATCTCAGAGCAGGTGTATTCTGTATTCTGTCTCAGAGCAGGTGTTTTCTATATTATATCTCAGAGCAGGTGTATTCTGTTTTCTATCTCAGAGCAGGTGTATTCTATATTCTATCTCAGAGCAGGTGTATTCTATATTATATCTCAGAGCAGGTGTATTCTATATTATATCTCAGAGCAGGTGTATTCTATATTATATCTCAGAGCAGGTGTATTCTGTATTCTATCTCAGAGCAGGTGTATTCTATATTATATCTCATAGCAGGTGTATTCTATATTCTATCTCAGAGCAGGTGTATTCTGTATTCTATCTCAGAGCAGGTGTATTCTGTATTCTATCTCAGAGCAGGTGTATTCTGTATTCTATCTCAGAGCAGGTGTATTCTGTATTCTGTCTCAGAGCAGGTGTATTCTATATTCTATCTCAGAGCAGGTGTATTCTGTATTCTATCTCAGAGCAGGTGTATTCTGTATTCTATCTCAGAGCAGGTGTATTCTGTATTCTGTCTCAGAGCAGGTGTATTCTATATTCTATCTCAGAGCAGGTGTATTCTGTTTTCTATCTCAGAGCAGGTGTATTCTGTATTCTATCTCAGAGCAGGTGTATTCTATATTATATCTCAGAGCAGGTGTATTCTATATTCTATCTCAGAGCAGGTGTATATTCTTCTCATAGCAGGTGTATTCTATATCTCAGAGCAGGTGTATTCTGTATTATATCTCAGAGCAGGTGTATTCTGTATTCTATATTATGTATTCTCAGAGCAGCAGGTGTATTCTATATTCTATCTCAGAGCAGGTGTATTCTATATTATATCTCAGAGCAGGTGTATTCTATATTCTATCTCAGAGCAGGTGTATTCTGTATTATATCTCAGAGCAGGTGTATTCTGTATTCTATCTCAGAGCAGGTGTATTCTGTATTATATCTCAGAGCAGGTGTATTCTATATTCTATCTCAGAGCAGGTGTATTCTATATTCTATCTCAGAGCAGGTGTATTCTATATTATATCTCAGAGCAGGTGTATTCTGTATTCTATCTCAGAGCAGGTGTATTCTATATTTTATCTCAGAGCAGGTGTATTCTATATTCTATCTCAGAGCAGGTGTATTCTATATTCTATCTCAGAGCAGGTGTATTCTGTATTCTATCTCAGAGCAGGTGTATTCTGTATTCTATCTCAGAGCAGGTGTATTCTATATTATATCTCAGAGCAGGTGTATTCTATATTCTATCTCAGAGCAGGTGTATTCTGTATTCTATCTCAGAGCAGGTGTATTCTATATTCTATCTCAGAGCAGGTGTATTCTATATTCTATCTCAGAGCAGGTGTATTCTATATTATATCTCAGAGCAGGTGTATTCTATATTCTATCTCAGAGCAGGTGTATTCTATATTCTATCTCAGAGCAGGTGTATTCTATATTCTATCTCAGAGCAGGTGTATTCTATATTCTATCTCAGAGCAGGTGTATTCTATATTCTATCTCAGAGCAGGTGTATTCTATATTTTATTTTATAGCACGTGTATTCTATATTTTATCTCAGAGCAGGTGTATTCTATATTTTATTTTATAGCACGTGTATTCTATATTATATCTCAGAGCAGGTGTATTCTGTATTCTATCTCAGAGCAGGTGTATTCTGTATTCTATCTCAGAGCAGGTGTATTCTATATTCTATCTCAGAGCAGGTGTATTCTATATTCTATCTCAGAGCAGGTGTATTCTGTATTCTATCTCAGAGCAGGTGTATTCTATATTCTATCTCAGAGCAGGTGTATTCTATATTCTATCTCAGAGCAGGTGTATTCTATATTCTGTCTCAGAGCAGGTGTATTCTATATTCTATCTCAGAGCAGGTGTATTCTATATTATATCTCAGAGCAGGTGTATTCTATATTTTATCTCAGAGCAGGTGTATTCTATATTCTGTCTCAGAGCAGGTGTATTCTATATTCTGTCTCAGAGCAGGTGTATTCTATATTATATCTCAGAGCAGGTGTATTCTATATTTTATTTTATAGCACGTGTATTCTATATTCTTTCTCAGAAAGGTGTATTTTATATTTGTCGTGAAGTGTGCAGCCAACCCTACACGATGGACGAGACGTGACTCTGACTTCCCTAAGCGGGCAGAGTCAAATTTCAAACTTAAACCTGTCCGGAGGGGTATATAGTCCCTTATAATGATATATACCTCTATCTGGTGAAATATTCATTTCTAGACCCTCTAGTTGCTTTGATAAATCTTCATTTTCACACTTGCAACTGTAGATTGAAGATTTCTGGTGTTTAATTCAGAAATTCCTGTAAGCCGGTTTACTCCTCAGGCATGAATACAGGGGACTTCTTTCCTAGAGAGCGGCATTCTTTCGCCGGATTCCTAAGTGTCAAGACGTGTATACAGTCTATGTAGAAAATTGGCGCATTCAAAGTACCAGTTCTATATTGGAAGAATTCCTAGGCTTGGGTAAGTTGATTACAGTTTACGAGTACCATAATATTCTTTTTAAAGTTGGCCACTGCTACAGAGAGGGAAGATTTAGCTGTGTGATCGCACAGAGTTCGACCGTTCTTGATGTCCAGAGATCAGGCTCCAAACATTAAACCTTTTCCTGTGCAGACTAAATAGTTTGTGCTCTACATAACCCACACCATTTGTAAAGATATTAAAACCTACAAGTAATTATTCTCTGACCAGACAAACGAAGTTTTGTGCCTCCTAGCAGAAAAATGGAAACTGTGTCATCTTTTAAGTTAACTGGTGTGACGTCAGAGCTAGACGCTCTGAGTCAAAAGTGTGTTTGACACAGATTCAGTGGGTGTGTAGTGAACAGCCTGTGGAGACGTGAAATGTATATAGTTATTAACTGTATACATTGTATGTCTGCGAGTGCATATGTGAGGGTGGAGAGAGGATGATCTATTTGTGGTAGTGTCTATCTATCTCCACTATATACCTTGTTTTATATTTGTTGCACTAATTTACAGACAGATAAATGAAGGAAGACATTGTCTCCTGTTCTTGAGAGTTACACTCTGAGGAATGGAGAAGGGTAGCAGAGGTGGGGTGAGCTGGTGTGTGAATAAGGTTGACTACTAATTCTGAGTTCTTTCCCGACAGGATGATACCTCCTTAGAGATCAGGCACACGAATCACAGTCCAGCCAACAACCACCAACCCATACCATTCTGTGCACCAAGCATACCCAAAAGTCCTGCTCATTGTGCCATTACCTCAACATGGCAAGAGCTTGTTTGTGAGTTCCAGGACGAGTGGACAATTGCAGACACCTATGTCATCAATCCAGAGAACCAGTCTTCAAGAGCTCTGTTGGGTTCCTATGCAGTTCCTGTGTCCTCACTTGTAAGACAGTCAGCTTGTACCAGCTCAAATCGAGACGTGGCTACCCATTGAGTCAACTACAGTTGAATCACCATGGACTGAGGGGAGCATTGACCTACGAACTGGGATATGTGATCTCTTATTCATTTTCATGCTCTCTTCCCAAAGCACCTTGTGATTTCGATGACGAACTCATGTAAAAATCAAGAACATCTGGCTGCTTCAATATCTGGGTTGTGGGTTGTTTCATTATTCCTGAACTCCATTCACTGATTACTCTTGATTATCAATTCATTTATTTTTGTATTTATATTGTACATATTACATGTGGAAATTTTCATGGCTGACTTGGGTGTCTCTGTTTCACCATTCTAACTGTCCAGCTTTTATGTTTGTGTGAATAATAAGTGTAATCTGTGTTAACATGGCTATGATAGTATACTATCATAACCTGGGGGCTACCTTTTTATAGTAGTAGGGGTGTCCAGCCAAGTGTGCCGAGGAATATTTTATATTTTGTAGTGCCAAAGCTTGAGTTGCCCTACTCCTGAAATAAGTTGAGCGTATACTGGCCACGGGATATCCCTTACACCAATACGCGCCAACGACTCAACATAATTATTTCAGAGTGCTGTTGGTTCTTAAGGAGAAATCCTTAAATTAGGCACGTGACAGGAGCGATATGTGACAATATTCGGAAAAGGTGTATTATATATTCTATCTCACAGCGGGTGCATTCTATATTCTATCTCACAGCAGGTGTATTCTATATTCTATCTCACAGCAGGTACATTCTATATTTGATTTCCCACCAGAACAACAGGTAAATGACAGATAATGTGTGATTGAAAGTTTTCTTCGCATACATTTTGGGCAACAAATACTATCTCTCTTTCTCTCTCTCTCTCTCTCCTCTCCTCTCTCGCTCACCCTATCCCTTAAATAACCTTGCTACGCAGGCCAAATGCACACTCTCTCTCTTCTTCACTTTGTATCTGTTTATCTATTCACAACCCATTGCCTTTCACTCACTCTCCTTTCTTTATCTCTTCTTCTCTTTTTTGCTTTTGCCTCCTCTTCTATCTCCTCGCCTAATCTTTGTCTCACTCTCCCCACCCCAAAACCGTCAACTCCAGTCTCTCTCTCTCTCTCTCTCTCTCTCTCTCTCTCTCTCTCTCTCTCTCTCTCTCTCTCTCTCTCTCTCTCAATCACCCCCTTAAGTCACATTTGATCTCAATCATCCAGGAATAATAGTTTACCATCACACAGATAATTAACCTCACTATTTTGATGTAGTTCCCTCCTTCAATCTCAGGTAACTGGCTAGCCCATTTATGACTGCCTATACACAACCCGTTCCGCCCACTCTCCTCACTACAAACAGAATCAATCCCATACACACAAGCTCACACACACGAATATATACACACGCATACAACACAGACCAGGTAGCGTTAATGCGATCATCATATGAGTAATTTACTTCCAATAAGATCAAAGACACAACCCATAGTTCAGAATTACCAGGTCTAAATCAAATTCAGTAAGGTAGCAGCACCAATTCAAAGTTCAATGACATTACACAATCATAACTGACGGTTTATTAATTCAAGCAGGGGCGTCGAAACCCGGGTAGGGGATTGCAGGGGGGGGGGGGGTGGTTAAGGAGAGTCCTTACCCCCCAAGATGTAAGAAGCTAATATCGCTCTAAGCGGCGTCTGTGGCTTAGGCGTTGCGAGTCCGACTCGTAATTCTAACATATAGCGATCGAAACCCACTCCTACTGGCTGCTTGGGTTTTTATCATAGTACGGGCCGTCGCAGGTCGACCCAGCCTAAAGTGGATACCAGGATGGCTGTCTTGGGGAAGTAAAGACGGCCGGTGTAATGCTGACAACATTACCCACCTAGTGCGATTGGTCTGTAAAAATACAGAATGCTCTTCCCATATGCCCGATGTGCCTAAGGCGTAAAAAGGGATCTTTACTTGTAGTCTCCCTCTCCCAACCTTGTATAGAGATCACTTGATAAAGACTCATATCAAGAGCATACCTCGCATTTTTGTGTCCAGGATATTCAGGTGTGCGATGTAACGAGCAGGCTGAGAGATTGGCTGTTGAGACTATTTAATGGCGGTGAGCTACTTTATGATACAGCAAACAAGGTTAAGGCTCCATGGGATCAAACAGACAGTGCACCAAAGCAGCCAGCGAATCCTCACACTGAAAGACTAATTTACCGCGGGGAAGGGGAGGGTGGTGGGGGGGGGGTGAGTAGAGGTATCAAACACTGAGGGGGTAAAACAGAGGCGGTCACTCAGTCAAGTATCACTGAGGGGGTAAAACAGAGGCGGTCACTCAGTCAAGTATCAAACACTGAGGGGGTAAAACAGAGGCGGTCACTCAGTCAAGTATCAAACACTGAGGGGGTAAAACAGAGGCGGTCACTCAGTCAAGTATCAAACACTGAGGGGGTAAAACAGAGGCGGTCACTCGGTCAAGTATCAAACACTGAGGGGGTAAAACAGAGGCGGTCACTCAGTCAAGTATCAAACACTGAGGGGGTAAAACAGAGACGGTCACTCGGTCAAGTGGTAACAGGTACTACTAGCATGTCGACATGACATTTGGTTACTGAAGACAGAAACGGAGCTTGTACGGGGATGGCCCGCGTGAAGTGATGTAAGTTCTTGACTGATTCATTCATTTATTCACTTTGTACACAGGTATCCTTTGACGTGTTTGTTTTAAATATGATAGCATTTCAAAGGTATTATAGTTATCTGGCATTCAGCACACTTTATTATTAACATGATTAGTATCATTAGTAGGCCATGAAATCAGCCTCGAGCCCCTTGCAGTATGCCTTTAAAAGACTGACTGCGCCCTTTATTACTAGACTTTATTGGAAGTATTGCTATAAAAACTGCCTCTTAAACGAGTACCTGGGCCCGGCGTGCTAGCTCAACTGGTCAAACTTGACTGCGCGGCGACCGAATGACGCTCTGGGGGTAGGCAGAAAAGCCACATATTTCCTAAATTTACGGTATCTATCATGGAATCAAGGTAGAAGGGTTGCGATATATATAGTACCGAGCCAAAGGGTTTACACTCATGGCTTCTGGGTATGTTGAAAACCAGCACGTGTAAGACCATAAACAAAGCGAGCTGTCCCATGTTTTGTACACGTAACCTTTGCCCCTTGTGATTAGATCTGGGCCTGATTGTCACCTACACAGCAATGCGGGTGAAACCTGGCTGTTTTTTCTTTTTGCAGTGTCATTTCCACAGAGAAGGTTTTCCACTGTGTACCAGTGTTGTATTTAAGAATATTACGTGCTGAGATCCCAACCTCTTCCACGGTGCTACTCTCATACAACTGCATGAAAACTACAGAACGATTTGTTCACAGTCCACTGTGGGGAACGGATCCCGGCACTCCAGGATCATGAAATTATCAACCGCATTCGCCAACCTCTAAGCGACGAACCGGAACTAGCCAGTTACGGACGCCTTAATCATAACTTTTGAATCTAGTTGTATGTGTTTCTTGTTATGTGAACACAACATTCCTTGTTGATAACAATATACAGCCAGTGTTTGAGAAGGTCGTATATAAGACGGGCATGCATGCCCAATTCATGACCCTTTGAAAATAAAGTTCGTTTCGTTCCTTATTTGGAGGCTGAGCTGAGATTTGCCTTTTTAAATCTCAGGATGGTAGTGTCACGACCTTCTCTATTTATACAGAAGGGCCTGGGTACAGTAAACCTTTATGTAGCCCTCATGTGAGGCGAACCAATCGATCCACCCAAGAGACCTGGACACTCAACTAGTACAAATAAAGAACAACAGAATCTCTGTAGATGTGGATACACAAAAGAATATGTAGTATTTCAGGACAACAAAAATAATCAAACACATAGATTCTGGAGCCATTAGGAATGAAAAAAAAAAACATGCTAACGGAAATAAAATTAAAAAACACACACACACGAAATATTTCTTACACATAAAAGCACGAGAGGGGAGTGAAAGACAAGCAAGCAAGGGGCTTACAGTGATACAAGTGTGAGAATAATATCAAGGAATGGACCAACAACATACGCAGACACTCCGTTTGGGTTTCTGGGCCCCAAATAATAGACCCAGTGTCCCATAACAAACATCTCGTAAAAGTAGGCTAATTGAGGGGGGGGGGGAGGGTCCGAAGTCGGAGTTCATTTGCCTGACAGACAAGAAACTAACAGTCTGCATAAAAATGACTCAAGTTTTGGAACCAGACTCAATCCAGGAGTGGAAGAACAACCATAACTTCCCCCCGGAGCTTACAGCCGGCGAGGGCTAAGAAGGACGAGAAGAAGCAGCCTCAGAGAATGTACAGCCAGGGTGAGAGAATGTACAGCCAGGGTGAGAGAATGTACAGCCAGGGTGAGAGAATGTACAGCCAGGGTGAGATAATGTACAGCCAGGGTGAGATAATGTACAGCCAGGGTGAGAGAATGTACAGCCAGGGTGAGAGAATGTACAGCCAGGGTGAGAGAATGTACAGCCAGGGTGAGAGAATGTACAGCCAGGTTGAGATAATGTACAGCCAGGGTGAGAGAATGTACAGCCAGGGTGAGAGAATCTACAGCCAGGGTGAGATAATGTACAGCCAGGGTGAGAGAATGTACAGCCAGGGTGAGAGAATGTACAGCCAGGGTGAGATAATGTTCAGCCAGGGTGAGATAATGTACAGCCAGGGTGAGAGAATGTACAGCCAGGGTGAGATAATGTACAGCCAGGGTGAGATAATGTACAGCCAGGGTGAGATAATGTACAGCAAGGATGAGAGGCACGGCCTACTGAAGATAACACTGCATTCCTGGCTGTCGTTGCCAACTGAAGAATACAGATGTAGCCACAATAACAATGCGGGTGGTGTAGCCACAATAACAATGCGGGTGGTGTAGCCACAATAACAATGCGGGTGGTGTAGCCACAATAACAATGCGGGTGGTGTAGCCACAATAACAATGCGGGTGGTGTAGCCACAATAACAGTGCGGGTGTAGCCACAATAACAATGCGGATGTAGCCACAATAACAAGACAGGGAGGAAGAATGATCTTCTTTATCTCGAGCAAAACTAGAAACCTGAGAACATTTTTCGACGTGTAACTCTGGATAGGTGGAAGATAGCGGAAACATGCTGCAGCCACTGCACTCCAGTGCAACCTGGGCAATCCGTCAACCGCAATATGTTGTTGTTGTCTGTTTGAGCTCACCGGCTTTAAACCCGTGCGGAAATACCTGGTGGCTCGGCCATGTCTGGACTCAGGCTTTATTTTTGGCCTTGAGTGTTGCGCGAGCATCAGTTTTACAGATCTTGATACATGTATGCAGATGGTTGGTTTCTTGAGTCTCAGGCAGATCTTACGACATGCTTATTTGGAGGCAGTGGGTCTATTCTTGTTTTGCCTAGAATGGGGCCCTGGAACCCGCACGGGAAGCAATATATTCATAAATGACCTAACGTTCTCACTTCCGGGATTAGCTTTCTCCATAGGCGCCGGAACCTTGCACTTTGACCTCATTCCCCCCCCCCCCCCCCCCCCCAACCCTAGAATAAAAAAAATTTTTAACTGGGGTGGGAGTGACAGAGAAACACTAAACAAGGGGCGGGGTGTGGGGGGGGGGGGGGATTCCGAAGTCAGAGTGCAGAATTGACAGCCGAGAAACTAACAGTCTGCTTATAAATTAACTCAAGTTTTAGAACCAGACTCATCCCAGGAGTGGACGAGCAAATATAACTTTCCGACTACAGAACTAACCCAAAGTCCAGCCTACCCAGAGCCATCTGTATCACCTGAGAGGCAGCCATGAGTATCCAGTCACCATTTGCTTAAGTCAGATTAGCACCGGCCAGACTAAGGCCCTCACCATACCGATGCTGACAAACATACTGAAGAGCATGCTTGGCAAACGTTCAACCGCAAGACTGCGAAGACTACACAAGGCGTGTGATCGCCACACTAAACCGAACAAACAGAACAGCAAAACTTATAGACGATGTCAAGAAGAACGGCAAGCAGAAACTACAGCTCCCGAAAGAGATGACTGTAGTGGCAACCGTGTTCCAGAACATCAAGCGATGGGATTTGAGCAACGATGAAATACTCGAGCAGCTAATGAAAGACAACCCAAAAATCTAACTGAACAAAGCAAAAAGGCTCGGCTAAAAATATAATTCTTCGCCAGTCGCAGTCATCACAACAGATTGCGAGGCTATTCTTGAAGTTGTCTACTGAAACCAGAAGACGCAGAGGCCAGAGCAGTACATAACACATGTGCTTTACTGCTCCTAATGTCAGAAAACCTAGCATTCCTTGTGAAAGTGAGCTGGAAATCTGCCAAAACTGTTCCGAGCATCATTCCTTGAATGACTGCCCCTTGGCCAAGTTTGATAAAAACTTCAGGAAAACGAACTCAAACAAAAACTGTGCCAACTGTTCCGGTCAACGTGGTGCCAGCCACCTAGAGACATAACCACAACTGCCGTCAGGGAAAACATTTCATATCAAGAAGCTCGCAGGAGACACGAGGCACCCAAAAGAGTCGCGACTAAAGTCAGAACGAAACTCAACAACGAGATTACACAACTGAAGAATGAGGTCTAGGCCCTCCGAGCTGAGAAAGATAACTCAAATTACAGCAGGATCAAGAGAGAGATAAATGACAGAGCTGTGAAGTCTCATGCAAACATCACCTAAAACCCACAGGCAAATGAAGGCTGAAATAGCCGACATGTCGGAATTTAAGTCTGACATTATGAAGATACTAACCGATATCCAGAAGCAGACAACACAAAGCAGAATCAGAGAACCCGAACAATAGAGCAACTACAAAGAACTGAAGGAAGCCCAGCAAAAACTCATATCCGATGTTACCTCAATCAAGCAGCCACCAAGAAAGCAGAAGCAAAGTTAGCAGAAGCCACCGAAGAAAATGCCAGTCCAAGCGAAGACCTTGATGTGACTATGAAAGAGAAGGAGGGCGACTACAGTGACCAAGCACAGGAAGAAGACAAATTAGACAGTGAAGACCACCAAAAAAAAAAAAAAAAAAAAACCACTATAACAGCAGCTCAGTCAGCTCAATGACCCAGAAAAACCCACCAACGCGAGACCAGCCAGGCATGATGAAGTTGAACAAGCACCAGAAAAATACCAGGAGAAAATACTTCCACCCATACCCGGAGCATAACCACCCCAGGCAAAACTGATAGCCCTTTTCAGGCACGTCAGCCCTCCCCATCCGATCCAGCAAAAACCACCCAATCAGTAGAAATACTTACGTGTTAGCTAAACAAGGAGAAGGCAGCCCAAAGTCAAAATCCTATGAAACAGAAACCCGTGACATAAACCCTAGCTGAAAAGTAAGTAACCAACAGTCTGCGCACACACACACGCCAAATCTGTAAAACCAGACATGGATACAAAACTTTCCTCCACAGTTTTCAGCTTCTGCATGCTAAGAAAAAACAAAAGCATTTGCTGAGACATGAAATAATACTTTTTATATTATTTGTGTGTGTGTAGGTCATTTGGCATATTATTGTTATTATTATTATTTTATTACTATTGCGTAACTAAACACGACTTTAGCCCTCTCCTGCCGGTAGCAAATTATTGTACCACTGTATTTAAAAAAAAAACTTTATTTATAGCTGGGGGATGGGCACAACTTTCTTGCAGATTTTCTGTGTTCGGAGGGTGGGGGTTAGGGGGGATGGGGGAGGGTGGGGGGTATCATCACCTAACTCACAACACATTTTAAGGTGCTACGGGCGATGCGTTCTGGCGCCCCTGTGTGGGACGACACGGCTCCACATCATTATCATCACAGTCGCAGTTTCCACTATCTCATTTCGACAGCACCCAGCATGCTGCCTGCCCCCTCAGTGACCGCCTGCTCTCTTGCACCCAAAGCCCGTCAAAACCAACTAGCGATTCCCAGGAATAATGAAACAGACGCAAGGTGAAGCAGAAACTAAGTCGGCCCAGTAAGTGCGGTGCTGCCAGTTGAGCACATTAAATAAGCTAATGTGCTTGTTGCTTTAAGGGAAACATCAGAGACTTTGTTGCAGTCGGCAGATAGGGATGGGGAGATCAGCACTGAATACACATCAGAGAGACTCAGTGTGGGTGGGTTACATCCATTTCACGCTAGGTTACACCCACTGTATATATCAGCTTACACACTCTGCTCGAAAATATCACACATACCTCTCTCTCTCTCTCTCTCTCTCTCTCTCTCTCTCTCTCTCTCTCTCTCTCTCTCTCTCTCTCTCTCTCTCTCTCTCTCTCTCTCTTCGTCTGCACTTTACTCCGGGTTGCCTCCCCGCTACTCCAGATTACACCCACTTTACCCCAAGTGACACCCCTCTACTTCAGGTTACCTTCACTCTACTCTAGGATTATTCCAATATACTCTACGTTACCTCCACTCTATTATAAGTTTCCACTCTATTTCAGGTTACACCCACTCTACTCTAGGTGAGACCCCTCCATTTCAGATTATACATACTCAACTCTGATTACACCCACCCTACTTCAGGTTACACCCATTTAACTTAAAGTTTCACCCACTTTACTTTAGATTATACCGATTCTTCTTCAGGCGACACCCACTCTACTGCAGGTTACACTTATTTTAGGCTGGTTACACAGATTCTACTTCAGGTGACACCCACTCTACTCCAGGTTAAACTCACTCTACTCTAGTTTACTCCAATCTACTCCAGGTTAAACTCACTCTACTCCAGTTTACTCCACTCTGCTACAGTTTACACCCACTCTACTCTAGGTAACTCCACTCTACTCTAAGTTACACTCACTCTGCTCCATGTGACATCCACTTTACTGCAAAAGACACCCGCTCTACTCCAGTTAACACCCACTTTACTGCAGAAGACACCCGCTCTACTCCAGGTAACACCCACTTTACTGCAGAAGACACCCGCTCTACTCCAGGTAACACCCACTTTACTGCAGAAGACACAAGCTCTACTCCAGGTAACACCCACTTTACTGCAGAAGACACAAGCTCTACTCCAGGTAACACCCACTTTACTGCAGAAGACACAAGCTCTACTCCAGGTAACACCCACTTTACTGCAGAAGACACCCGCTCTACTCCAGGTGACATCCATGCTATTTCAGGTGACACCCACTCTACTTCAGGTGACATCCACTCTACTCCAAGTGACATCCACTCTACTCCAGGCGACACCCACTCTATTCCAGGTGACATCCACTCTACTCCAAGTGACACCCGCTCTACTCCAGGTGACACCCACTCCAATCCAGGTGACACCTACTCTACTCCAGGTTCTGTATTTTTTTTGGTTAGGGGAAGGGAGGTGGGAGGGGTAATTATCAATGCCCCGGAAACAAACATCTTGCAAAAGGCAATTAATTAGAGGGTTTTTCATTCGAAGTCGGGGTGTATCTGGTAGAGATGTGAGCAACCAAAAGTCTGCACAAAGAAGCTAGTTCTGTAAAACGGATGTACGCACAAAACCAAAGTTCTGAAAGAAGACTTAGTCCGGTAATAGGTGAACAACTAGAACCTCCCGCTTGATTCTGCAGCCGGTGAACGGGATCAAGAAGGAGGAGCAGCAGGTGCTGCAGGAGGAGGAGACGTAGAAGCATCTCATCATCGGCGCACCAGAAGCAAACAAAGAACGTCATTAACTCATCACAAAGTTACCAAACAGAGAAATCAATTAAGAACCCTGACTGCCTCTCGTCTGCTCAGTGGCTCCCTACCTGGCGCCGGCAGACAACTCAACACCAATTACTCTCTGCCTTATTTGAAAATATACTTTTATCTTTAGTTATCTCCCTTCGAGCCACCTTCTGTAATCACATTTCGGGGGTAATTTATTTCCCATTGGGCTTCCTGGCATTAACTCTCGAGAGTTGTATGCTTCTTTGCGATTGCTTCAGATAGATGGTTCTATGGGCGGGCTGATCCTGAAGAATAGAGTCTCATTCTACCGAAAACAAAAGAGAGAAATACAGAGACAGACAAATGGATGGTTTTGAAAGAAAGAAGACACAAACAATAGACTGCACAATTTATTGCCTGGCATATTTCGCGTTATCTAGTCAAGTGCATACTACAGTAACAATTATATAAATGAAGCAAAAAAGTGAATCCTTTATAGCTGAAGTACAATTTCAACAACGATCAAACATAACTGCCTGTTTTTACCAGGGCAGCCGTAAATACAGAACCAACCCTTTCTGTTTACAGAGTTCCAGGCCCAGGCGACGATTCGCTGAAGCTTCGAGAAATCTTAGCGTTCTTTGCCAGCAATCGAGTGCCACGTGGCCAAGAAGACAACAGCTAACTCATATACTGCAAAAAGCTACAACAATGGTGGTGGGATACGGCGTCTTTAACCGTATTCTAAATTTCTGCCTCTAGTGTTTCCCCACAGTTGCCCTATGACCGTCTCTCTCCTAGAGACGGCCATGGTTGCCTGTTATTAAAGTGAACACATGAGCACAACCGTCAACTAGGGGCAGATAACCCAGGTGTTCGACAATCATGGCGCTGGGGAGAACAACCGCCGCTGAATACAGTATATTCACATGACCTCAAGCTGGGTCATAGCCAACTGCTCGCACAGAAGGTGGGTTTACGTGCACAGATGCTCGCCTGCTCACACAATACCCCAGATAACGGATATCCTCAAGTCAGTCAGAATATACAAGTCTTAGGGTGGTATCTACAACTGTAACTTGAGCTCACCATGTTCAAGATTCCACTGTCATGACAACTCCTCGCCCTTGTTAAGGATAATGTAGCACTGGCACTAGCACTAGGGTCAAATCTGTAAAAGCTCTGTCGTCTCCGGGTAAAATCGCAAAGTGTTTCATTAATGCACTTTTATTTGCGACAAATGTTATAGACACCCCCCCCCCCCCCCCCGACATCCCACGAAAAATATAATGGAAAAAGGGGCGGGGGATTTTCAGTTCGACTTCTGTAAACAATGTGTAAATACAAACTACACACTAGTTGACCTTTCATTCATGCTTGCTCAGGCCAATCTACGTCAAAGGAGTGTCACTGTCTTCGGTAGTATCACTGGCGAACGAGTCGACACACGAAACTCGCCCTAACCTCCCCCCACCCCCTTCCAACTTCCTTTTACGCACAGCCTCAAGAGAGTCCAGACTACGTCCCATGGCTTTAGAATTGTTCACATGTTTTGCCCCCCCCCCTAAAAACTCGTTTTCCTCCAGAAAAGCACCCCTTTCCTCCTCCTCGTCATGTCCCACTTAAAGTCAGTAACATACGCAATCTCGCCGCCCGCTTGCAGCAGCCATCAGAACACACTGCGTAGCTCGCCGCCTCTACACGCACGACGAAGAAACCTTTTGAGAACAACAGACAAGGTGACACCCCTCTAACATAGACTAGGCAGTGTGACGGGTGACAAAGCATGAATGAAAGCCCAGTTACGCTATGTTTGGACTAGGAAAGGTAAACTGGACCCGTAAATGATTAGACTGCAGCAGGACGCCATTTGAATGTTTCTGTTTTTTTTTTTTTTACAGTCTGTAACATTATCGGCTTTTTCATGAACACACAATCCAAGACTCGGTAAAAAGAAAGAGAGACTGGAGAAGACCAAGAAAGGTCTGGATCCCAAAACTGGCAGACTGGAGGGGTATCATATGTGAAAACATCCAGTCCTCCGCTTCAGATGGCCAGAAATGGAAAGACTCGATCCAACAGTCAAAAGTAACTCGGTGACCCAACGACACGCAGTGTTAAGGGGCAAGACAGTCATTCAGTCAGTTGGTCAGAATATCAGCAAGTTAGTAGACAGTTTTCATCTCATACACTCATACACCCCCAAGTCTAATGACAAATGAACCGACATACATGTCAACCAGATCTTAAAACTGCACTGTTATAACAAGACGCATGATAACACCGATATAGTCCCTTTTTCGTGATCATGAATAGATTTTAATATTTTGGGTTCCGGGGCCCCATTTAGGGGGGGGGGGGGGGGGTGGGCAAACAAGAATAGACCAACTACCTACCAAGAAAAAAAAAAAAATTTCGTAAGAGTCGTACAAACTCTGTTGCACCGGCTAGAATTCTGAAATACTTTCTGCCCGGGCAAAGACCTTATCTTTTCGATTTCCAACTGCCAAGTGATTTTGTTACGTGCGCAAAAATACACACGGGCGTCCGGTCTTACTACCCAAAAACCAGGGGGACATTACTAGATGTCCACGTGAAAAAAATCCCAGCCTTCACCCGGGTTTGATCCAGGGACTTCCAGCACTTGAGGCGGATACCATGCCTCGAGACCACGCAGCCCCCATTGTAGTATTTACATCTCTAAAAATTTATGTAGATAAGTGTAATAGCTGTCGGGTTCACTTTCATGAAAACTGTAGATGAAAGGAATAAAATCTGTGAGTTCATTTCTCCTTTAAGGTGTTTTTTGAGAGTTTTCTCAAACAGACTGTAGTAAGTTCATCGCGCACTGCTAACAGTGTCAGCATTATCGCCCACGTATGCAAGAACAAAGCAAACAGACTGTATTAAGTTCATCACGCACTGCTAACAGTGTCAACATTATCGCCCACGTATGCAAGAACGAAGCAAACAGACTGTAGTAAGTTCATCACGCACTGCTAACAGTGTCAGCATTATCGCCCACGTATGCAAGAACAAAGCAAACAGACTGTAGTAAGTTCATCACGCACTGCTAACAGTGTCAGCATTATCGCCTATGTATGCAAAAAATGAAGCAAAAACGGTCAGCTAAGACTTGCTTTACATAATTGTTTTTTATTTCGCTATTTCTGGGATTGCGTGTGGTTGCAGGCATTCTGCTGTGTTATATGTTAGTTATTTGCGTTGCTTGCACTCTGCTGTGTTACATGTTAGTTATTTGTGTTGTTGCTTGCACTCTGCTGTGTTACATGTTAGTTATTTGTGTTGTTGCTTGCACTCTGCTGTGTTATATGTTAGTTATTTGTGTTGTTGCTTGCACTCTGCTGTGTTATATGTTAGTTATTTGTGTTGCTGATTGCACTCTGCTGTGTTACATGTTAGTTATTTGTGTTGTTGCTTGCACTCTGCTGTGTTACAAGTTAGTTATTTATGTTGTTGCTTGCACTCTGCTGTGTTATATGTTAGTTATTTGTGTTGCTGATTGCACTCTGCTGTGTTATATGTTAGTTATTTGTGTTGTTGCTTGCATTCTGCTGTGTAAAATGTTAGTTATCTGTGTTGTTGCGGGCATTCTCGTGTGTTTATGTTAGTTATTTATTTTGTTGAAGGTACTCTAGTGTATTATATGTTAGTTTTGTTGATGTTGCTTTAACTCTTAAGAAACAACAGCATTCTCCACCGGGAGAAACAACAGACATAACAGCATCCTCCATCAGCAGAAACAACAAATATACCAGCAACACCCATTAGGGGAAACAACATACATAACAGCTCCCTTCATCAGGAGAAACAACATACATAACAGCTCCCTTCATCAGGAGAAACAACATACATAACACCTCCCTTCATCAGGAGAAACAACATACATAACACCTCCCTTCATCAGGAGAAACAACATACATAACACCTCCCTTCATCAGGAGAAACAACATACATAACACCTCCCTTCATCAGGAGAAACAACATACATAACACCTCCCTTCATCAGGAGAAACAACATACATAACACCTCCCTTCATCAGGAGAAACAACATACATAACACCTCCCTTCATCAGGAGAAACAACATACATAACAGCTCCCTTCATCAGGAGAAACAACATACATAACACCTCCCTTCATCAGGAGAAACAACATACATAACACCTCCCTTCATCAGGAGAAACAACATACATAACAGCTCCCTTCATCAGGAGAAACAACATACATAACAGCTCCCTTCATCAGGAGAAACAACATACATAACAGCTCCCTTCATCAGGAGAAACAACATACATAACACCTCCCTTCATCAGGAGAAACAACATACATAACACCTCCCTTCATCAGGAGAAACAACATACATAACAGCTCCCTTCATCAGGAGAAACAACATACATAACAGCTCCCTTCATCAGGAGAAACAACATACATAACACCTCCCTTCATCAGGAGAAACAACATACATAACACCTCCCTTCATCAGGAGAAACAACATACATAACACCTCCCTTCATCAGGAGAAACAACATACATAACACCTCCCTTCATCAGGAGAAACAACATACATAACACCTCCCTTCATCAGGAGAAACAACATACATAACAGCTCCCTTCATCAGGAGAAACAACATACATAACACCTCCCTTCATCAGGAGAAACAACATACATAACACCTCCCTTCATCAGGAGAAACAACATACATAACACCTCCCTTCATCAGGAGAAACAACAAGTATACCAGCGTCACCCATTAGGAGAAACTAAGGAAATAACAGCATCCTTCACGAGAAGAAACAAAAGACATAACAGCATTCTTAACTAGGAGAAACAACAGACATAACAGCATCCTTTATCAGGAGAAACAACAGACATATCAGTATCCTCTATAAGGAGACAAACAGCATCATCTACTCATAAACAACAGATATAGCCTCATCCAGAAGTAGAAACAGCAGACATAACGGCATCCTTTGCCTGGAGAAACAACAGACATAACTGCATTTACTTCCAGGAGAAACAACAAACATAACAGCATCATCTACCAGGAGAAACAACAGCATCCTCTACCAGGAGAAACAATAGACATAACAGTATCCTTTATAAGCAGAAACAACAGACATCAGAATCCTCTATAAGAAAACACAACATCATTATCTACCAACATAAACAACAGACATTACAGCATCGTCAACCAGGATTAACAGCAGACATAACAGCATCCTCTACCAAGAAAAAATACACACAAAACGGCATCCTCTGTCAGTAGAAACAGCAGACATAACAGCATTTACTTCCAGGAGAAATAGCATACATGACAGCATTCTCTACCAGGGGGAAACAACAGACATAACAGCATCCATTGCCAGTAGAAACAGCAGACATAACTGCAGTTACTTCCAGGAGAAATAGCAGATATGATAGCATCCTCTACCAGGAGAAACAACAGACACAACAGCATCCATTGCCAGTAGAAACAGCAGACATAACTGCATTTACTTCCAGGAGAAATAGCAGACATGACAGCATCCTCTACCAGGAGAAAAAAACAGACATAAAGTCATCCACTGCCAGTAGAAAAGCAGACATAACTGCAGTTAATTCCAGGAGAAATAGCAGACATGATAGCATCCTCTACCAGGAGAAACAAAAGACATAACAGCAGCATCTACCAGAAGAAACAGCGAACATAACAGCATCCTCTACCAGGAAAAACACAACAGACACAACAGCATCCTCTACCAGTAGAAAAAAAAACAGAATAACAACATAATCTACCTGGGGAAACGACAGACATAACAGCATCCACTGCCTGTGTTGAGCAGATCTACCCGTCAGCGACACCTGAGACCATCTATCAAGGCCGACCTTATCAGCTACAGAGCCATGTGTCGTCACAACACACTCTTTCAATACAGGTCTAGGATAGATACACACACACACACACATGTATGTATATATATATATGTATGTGTGTGTGAGCGAGCGTTCGCGTGTGTGTACCGCACACACACACAAACACACACAAACACACACACAAACACACACACATACACACACTTTTGTTGTACGTGAGGTATACACGTGCAGACAGTAAGGAAGACAGTTAGAGCCCTACATACAGCTTACAAGACATTTTTAGGATCAGGAAGACAATGGGAGTCACAGATACAATGCGGCAGACAATGAGAATTAATTTTAGTTCTAAACAAGACATACTTGTATGTCCGGACAATCTAGCTATGAGTAGTTCTATAAGTCTGGGAAAACTCTGGCTATGAGTTGTTCTATAAGTCCAGGAAAACTATGGCTATGAGTTGTGCTATAAGTGTAGAACTCTAGATATGAGTAGTTCTATAAGTCTGGGAAACCTCTAACTACAAGTATTTCTATAAGTCTGGGAAAACTCTAGCTATGAGTAGTTCTATAAGTCTGTGAAAACTCTGGCTACCAGCTGTGTTATATAAGTCTAGGAAACCTCTAGCTATAAGTTGTTATATAAGTCTAGGAAATGTATAATATGAGTATATCTATAGGTCTGGTAGAACTCTAGCTATGAGTAGTTTTAAAAGTCTAAGAAAAACTCTGGCTACAAGTAGTTCTGTAAGTCTCGGAAAACTCTAGCTATGAGTTCTTCTATAAGTCCGGGAAACCTCTAGTTGTGAGCTGTTGAGTTGCGCTCTCAAAGTCTGCTGACATTTAAAGCAAACCAACAAACAAAAGCAACATTCTACAGACTAAACCAACAAACAAAACCAACATTCTACAGTCTATAAACCAACAAACAACAGGAGTCGGTTCAATGGTCAACAGAACCCAAACATGTTGTAATTCTCCACAGAAATGAGCACTATGGGAGCAATCTTCTACAGAATGTGAGAGAAACATTCCAGTCTTTCACAGGGGGGAAACAGCGATGCTTCAGAGATCATAGCGAACACAGAGCTTGCTATAAGCTAAGATACACATCAAACACACACATCACACACACACATCACACACACACAAAACACGTCATTCATACATCAAGGATTAGAAGATAGAAAGAATGAGATTTCCCTTTATCAGGACCCGCCTAGGCTGGCTGTGGTAACAACCATCGTCCGTAACGTATACATACGCTAGCCAGCATTATTTAGCAGACGTACAATTGTGTGCACTATAGTCTGTCTGATCTAGAGGAAAGGGGTGTATAGGAGGCCAAGGTGGTACAGGATGAGAGCTAGACTGCATATGAGGAGAAGATCGACATAAAGAGCCTATTTTAATTTTATAAGAGGCGGTGCTCAAGCGGCGTAAGCCCTGTTTAAGTGCACAATAATAATTGCTATTGTTATTATTACTATTATTATTTGCTGAAGGGGGATAAATATATTAATATATGTAAAATAACAGGAAATATATACACTACGGCTTTAAAAGAGAACGTTTCTTTAAAAACAAGGGGTGGGGGGAGGCACTAAGCTCAGCCTGCTACCAATTATCAGAGTTGCGGAGCTCGGGTATCCCCAGGGGGGGGGGGGGGGCGCTCAATGTGTCTGAGCCCGGCTTCTGGTGCCCATGCAGGGCATATCACAGAAACACGTTTGAGTATTTCACATTTCAGCACAGTCTGTATCAGTGAAAAGAGAAGAGACAAGTGTCAGTATTTCACATTACAGCACAGTCTGTATCAGTGAAAAGAGAAGAGACAAGTGTCAGTATTTCACATTTCAGCACAGTCTGTATCAGTGAACAGAGAAGACACAAGTGTCAGTATTTCACATTTCAGCACAGTCTGTATCAGTGAACAGAGAAGAGACAAGTGTCAGTATTTCACATTTCAGCACAGTCTGTATCAGTAAACAGAGAAGAGACAAGTGTCAGTATTTCACATTTCAGCACAGTCTGTATCAGTGAACAGAGAATAGACAAGTGTCAGTATTTCACATTTCAGCACAGTCTGTATCAGTGAACAGAGAAGAGACAAGTGTCAGTATTTCACATTTCAGCACAGTCTGTATCAGTGAACAGAGAAGACACAAGTGTCAGTATTTCACATTTCAGCACAGTCTGTATCAGTGAACAGAGAAGAGACAAGTGTCAGTATTTCACATTTCAGCACAGTCTGTATCAGTGAACAGAGAATAGACAAGTGTCAGTATTTCACATTTCAGCACAGTCTGTATCAGTGAACAGAGAAGAGACAAGTGTCAGTATTTCACATTTCAGCACAGTCTGTATCAGTGAACAGAGAAGACACAAGTGTCAGTATTTCACATTTCAGCACAGTCTGTATCAGTGAACAGAGAAGAGACAAGTGTCAGTATTTCACATTTCAGCACAGTCTGTATCAGTGAACAGAGAATAGACAAGTGTCAGTATTTCACATTTCAGCACAGTCTGTATCAGTGAACAGAGAAGACACAAGTGTCAGTATTTCACATTTCAGCACAGTCTGTATCAGTGAACAGAGAAGAGACAAGTGTCAGTGTTTCACATTTCAGCACAGTGTGTATCAGTGAACAGAGAAGAGACAAGTGTCAGTATTTCACATTACAGCACAGTCTGTATCAGTGAACAGAGAATAGACAAGTGTCAGTATTTCACATTACAGCACAGTCTGTATCAGTAAACAGAGAATAGACAAGTGTCAGTATTTCACATTACAGCACAGTCTGTATCAGTAAACAGAGAATAGACAAGTGTCAGTATTTCACATTACAGCACAGTCTGTATCAGTGAAAAGAAAAGAGACAAGTGTCAGTATTTCACATTTCAGCACAGTCTGTATCAGTAAACAGAGAAGAGACAAGTGTCAGTATTTCACATTTCAGCACAGTCTGTATCAGTAAACAGAGAAGAGACAAGTGTCAGTATTTCACATTTCAGCACAGTCTGTATCAGTAAACAGAGAATAGACAAGTTTCAGTGTTTTACATTTCAGCACAGCGTGTATTGGTGAACAGAAAAGAAACAAGTTTCAGTATTTTTCACATCGCATCGCTGATTGCAAAGGTCCATGAATACGGTGGATCGATACGGCATCGCGTATTCGCAGTAAGTAAATACAAGCCTGTCCTGCTAGAATCGATCCGTGCTGCCTCTAGTAGCCTGTTCCAAGCTGAGCACCGCTCCCCGACGTCGTCTGCTGACATGTGCAAACAAATATACGCACGCACATACATACACACACACGTCAGCGCACATAAGCAAACGTACATAACACACACAAACAAAAACATTCACACACGTACACATACACATGTGCATCACGAAAGCTGTTGCTGATATCAACGCTTCCATTCACTTATGTGCCCCCCCCCCCCCCCCGTCTTCTCTTTTCACTTGGCGACCACCCCCCCCCCCCTTTTCCCTCCCAGCCGTTCCCACACACACACACTCTACGCTGACTATGAGACACGTGGACTCTACGCTGACTATGAAACACTTGGACACTAGGCTGACTATGAGACACACGAACTCTACGCTGACTGAGACACATGGACTCTACGCTGAATATAAAACACTAAGACTCTAGGCTGACTATGAGACACGTAGACTCTACGCTGGCTATGAAACACTTGGACTCTACGCTGACTATAAGACACGTAGACTCTACGCTGGCTATGAAACACTTGGACTCTACGCTGACTATAAGACACGTGGACTCTACCCTGACTATGAGACAAGTGGACTCTACGATGACTATGAGACAAGTGGACTCTACGCTGACTATGTGACAAGTGGACTCTAAGCTGACTATGAGACAAGTGGACTCTACGCTGACTATGAGACAAGTGGACTCTACGCTGACTATGAGACAAGTGGACTCTACGCTGACTATGAGACAAGTGGACTCTACGCTGACTATGAGACAGGGGGACTACGCTGACTATGAGACAAGTGGACTCGCTGACGCTGACTATATGAGACAAGTGGACTATGAGACAAGGGGACTACGCTGACTATGAGACAAGTGGACTCTACGCTGACTATGAGACAAGGGGACTACGCTGACTATGAGACAGGGGGACTACGCTGACTATGAGACAAGGGGACTACGCTGACTATGAGACAAGGGGACTACGCTGACTATGAGACAAGTGGACTCTACGCTGACTATGAGACAAGTGGACTCTACGCTGACTATGAGACAAGGGGACTACGCTGACTATGAGACAGGGGGACTCGAAGTGAAGTAACTGATATATGTTACAGTTTTCTGAGATTAACTGGTGCAATTGAAAACTCGGGTTTTACATAGATTAGGGCCTCATCAAGTCTAAATGCGGCCCTGGAGAAGAGATATTTCAATGTGGTAGCAAGAGGCTGGTGCATGGCGGGAACGGCCAATATACCAGACATGTTGACGTGAGGGCGAAAAGGAGGAGAATAGTCGAAGAGGAGGGGAATAGGCAAAGAGGAGGGGAATAGGCGAAGAGGAGGGGAATAGGCGAAGAGGAGGCGAAGAGGAGGAGAATAGGCGAAGAGGAGGGGAATAGGCGAAGAGAAGGAGAATAGTCGAAGAGGAGGAGAATAGTCGAAGAGGAGGAGAATAGTCGAAGAGGAGGAGAATAGGCGAAGAGGAGGAGAATAGTCGAAGAGGAGGAGAATAGGCAAAGAGGGGGAGAATAGGCGAAGAGGAGGAGAATAGGCGAAGAGAAGGAGAATAGTCGAAGAGGAGGAGAATAGGCGAAGAGGAGGAGAATAGGCGAAGAGGAGGAGAATAGGCGAAGAGGAGGAGAATAGGCGAAGAGGAGGAGAATAGGCGAAGAGGAGGAGAATAGGCAAAGAGGAGGAGAATAGGCGAAGAGGAGGAGAATAGTCGAAGAGGAGGAGAATAGGCGAAGAGGAGGAGAATAGGCGAAGAGGAGGGGAATAGGCAAAGAGGGGGAGAATAGGTAAAGAGGAGGGGAATAGGCGAAGAGGAGGGGAATAGGCGAAGAGGAGGGGAATAAGAAAAAAAATTAAAGGAGAGAAAAAGACGAAGAAGACTGAAAAGTAGGAGAATGATAAGAAGGAGGAGAAAGAGGAAGAGAAGTAGAAAGAAAACAGGAGACGACAGAAAATGAGGTAAAAAAATGAAAAAAAAGCAGCAGAGGGAGAATGAGCAGGGGAAGAAGTAGAAAGAAGAGGAGGCGAAAAATGAGGAGGAAGAGGCAGAGGAAGGGGAGAAGAAAAGGGAGGGGAGAGTAAAAGAAGAAGAAGCAAAAGCCTTACAATGGGTGGCCGAAACTTTTCTAAAAAAAAAAAAAATTTACAACGAGACTGGATAATGTTACCGCGAGACTAGAAAATATTACAATGAGACTAGACAAATTCGCAACGGAGAATGACACATTTATAACTGGTCTGGACAATATCGACAGTAATTCCCACAAATCCGTAATCGGGATAGACATATAGGTAATCACATAATCACCACCCGTAGTATGTGCACATACAGAAGCGGGTTTGCCACCTCACGCTCGGCATCCCAGTTACCAGGATCAAGTCAAGACCCTTTTCCCACGCCTTCAAACGTACTGGGTATATAGGGCTAGACCTCTATTTTATAGACCAAACGGCACTTGGTGGGTAATGGGGTCAGCATCAGTTTCCAGGACTGTACCTGGTACCCACTCAAGTGTTCAGTGTTGCTGCAGCAATATACGGCACCCAGGCCCGGATTTAGACTCCAGCAGGCCCCTAACCTGTATAACGCCCAGAGGCCTCTACCGTTTCAAATGACACCAGTTAATCCAAAAAAAAAAAAACTTGCCAATATGAACACCTTTTAACTGTATCATCATCATCACGTGCCTTGCCAACTGGCGTATGCGCTCATGCGTCTCCACAGAGCACGATCACTGGTTGCCTGAAACAGCTCTCTAGATGATATCCCTCCATGCCATCGTTTTAGCCCATCCAGCATCATTTATCATGGTCTTCCTTAACCCTTTTCCCACTGATCTTTCAAGTTGTCACGATGTTCTCCAAAGTCTCTCTTCTCAATTTGTGGCCAAAGAACAATGTTTGTCTCTTTCTTATTGTTGTATATAGAGATTGATTTTCATAAGCTTCTTTCAAGCAATCTTTGTTAGTTGCTCTGGCCGTCCAAGGTATTCGTAACATTCATCTCAGAAACCACATCTCTGGTGCTTCTAAATTCTTCTTAATTTGTTCAGTGACACTCCAAGATTCGCTGCCATACAACAGAACAGGTTCTATGTCACATTTTAGCACCCTATTTCTTTAACTGTGTGGATGATGGAAACACCTGCCGTTTAAGCGCTCTATTTTTTAAAAAATGCATATAAACATTTTTTAATGGTATTTGTGAGGGGAAAAAAAGAATCTGTTGAGGCCCCGGTAGACTGTGAGGGCCTAAGATGCAGCCGATGCGTAAATACAGCACTGATGGTACCACTATCGTGTACATGCAGGTTTCAAGGCTCACATTTAAATCCACTAGGGAACAAAGTCAGAAGATACAAAACTACATAAGCTACAGTGGTTATTACTTGATGACGTCAAAATTATAGGGACCACACGGGGTCAGCAACATGGGAAGAATAGGACTACTTGGCGTCAGCTGAGTGGGGTCTTATGGTCTAGTGGGGGATATATGGAGGAGGAGGAGGAAACAAGAAGCATAATGAGGAGGAGAATTAATGACAAGAAGCGGAAGGAGGAGAAGGAGAAGAAGGAGGAGGAGGAGAAGCAAAAGAAGGAGGAGGAGAAGCAAAAGGAGGAGGAGGAGAAGGAGGTATAGAAAAAGAAGAATAACTAGGCTAATGTCAGCCTTGCAGATATCCTGCTCCTGGCAGAGGCTCAAGGCTCAGAGGAAAGGCAAGGCGGACATTTAATCAGAAAGCTACTGGCACCATTAGTATCGGAACTCTTCGCTGGCGGCTGAAGATGGGAATGCCGCGGGTGCTGTGATGTCGGTTCTTGCATCAAATCAAATCAAAACATATCCTGCTCCTAATCTCCATATGATGTTTGATCATTTTCGTACATATACCGGCACTTAACGAGTGATGTGGTTAACATCAACCCAGCCACCTTTACTTTCTACGACTATTCTGGGACCCATTTTAAGCTGGGTCGAGCTAGGAGTCAAGGTCATTTTATTTAAAAATCTGATGCATGCGAATTTAAACTTAAGAGCTTCAGCCGAGACGGGAAAGCCTAGTTGCTATGATATCCGGGGTCCCAATAATAACAAATAATAATGGTAAACTGGAAAAGAAAGAAAATAGACAGCGCACCTGTCTTATATGGTTAATATCAGTCATTGCACAGCTACATAGATAGTCTGATATGCCAACTCTAGAACACGCAACATATCAGTGAATGTCGATATCAGTGGTCGAATAAAGTGCACACTGTTAGAGAAAGAAAAAAAAAAGGATTATTTGTTTATCGCAGGATGAAGCATCATTTTATGCTTAAACAAATGAAAGTAAAGCTGACTGCTATACCTCTAACTGACCAACAAACTGGCACTCCAATAATAATAATAATAATAATAATAGCCGAGGAAGCGGTATTAAAATATAAATATTTAAGAACTGTAAAATAATGTTATAAGATCTCTGAGCTAACAGTGTCTGTCGTACCCCCCCCCCCCCCCTTTTTTCCCCCAATTATATCTCCCTCTCCGAATGAGTGAACGATTATCACCTGGCGACAAAGTTTAAAAAAAGAAATAGTTAAGAAATGTGAACTGTAAAATAATGTTTTAAGCTCTCTCAGTTAACAGTGTCTGGTATCAATACCCCTCAACACCCCCCCCCTTCCCCCTCCCCCGACAATCATATCATCCTCTACGAAGTATGGGAAAATCATCGCCTGACGAAATATTGATGTTATTTTGAGCTTGGCATCCGGGTCCACCCAGACTAAAATAGGTAGCATTAATCTGTACTGAGAAGTAAATGTGGCCAGTGTAAACAGCTACCACATCACCCATTGGGTACCAGTACTACTGCTACCACTACCACCACCACCGTCACAACAACAACAAAACAAAACGGTCACTACTGTCTGTGCAGATCGTTGTAGCCAGAGGAGCTAACGCCGCAAGCTGTCGCCACGGACTGTTTAGTTTAACTGTGCCCCCGACGCAGATATCACAACCTAGCTGTAAACCACAACACAATGTGCCAACCACCCCTTTTAAGGGAAAAAAATTGCACCCAGCGGGGAATCAAACACCGCTTAAACACGTGACGGGCTGAATACTTACAAAATACTACCGAAGACTGAAGACTTTAGGTCAGATATCGCAGCATAGCTGTAAACCACAACATAACGTGCCAACCGCCCTCTCAAAGGCGAACAAATATTACCCGTGACATGACCAGTGAGCCAGTGAGCATCACGTCACCGCTATCGCTGGCTAGCTGTAAACCCCAAAACCGAGCAAAAAAAAAAAAAAAAAAAAAAAGGCGTAAATATCGCAGCCTATCTATAAACCACAACAAAACGATCAGCCACCCAGTTAGGACCCCCTCAAAAAATTTTTTATCATCCAGTGGGGAATCGAACGCCGATCACCTACGTGAAAGGCGGAATACCTACAATTACGCTACTAAATACTCAAGCATTTAGTAGAAATGAAATTGTATATAATAATAATGTGAAGTTCAGTGTTACACAGTCAAAAGTGGCCAATCAACTAAAAACAAATCCGGGCCGGCAACAAAATAACTAATGAAATGATCGTTGTTGGAGCTACGTCGTTCGTAGTTTGTGCAACACTCATACATACAAACACGCGTGGAGTCTAAGGCAACATTGTGTGAAAATTTGAAAGCGGTCGGTAAAGAAATGTCAGAGATGGATCATGGGGGGAAAGGCATCTTTAGGCAGCTCTGCTCAGCAGTCGAAGGTGGCCAATCGACTAAAAACAAATCTGGACTGGCAACGAAACAAATATTGATTTGATCGTTGCTGGAGCTACGTCTTCGTGTGTTGTGCGATTTTCTGACAGAAAACTGAGTCAAAGGCAACGTTGTGTGAAATTTTGAAAACAATCGGTTCAGTAGTTTCTCAGTCTGTAGTTAACGACCACGGAAAATTAAAATTTTTATTAATATAGATAGACCGGTCGGAACTTGGCGGGTGATATGGTCAGCATCACGCCGGCCGCCTTTACTTTCCAGGACTGCTCCTGGTATCCACTCAAGGCTTGATCGACCTGGGAGTCAAGATCATTTTGTCAAGAAGAAAAAATTTCCGGCTCCGTCAGGACGCGAACCCACGACCTTCCGATCCGCAGGCGGGCATCTAGCCGCCAACGCCACGGCCCCTTACCATGGAGCTCGTGCTTTATATATAAATATGAATAAATAAATAAAAATACATATTTATAAATATCTGTTCATACAAGACGCTTGCCTGCAGATCGTGGAAAGTAAAGGGGGCCGGTGTGATGCTGACCACATCACCAACTGAACGCCAATTGGTCTATGAAATATATACCTAGCCCTATATGCCCAATATACATACAGGCGTGGAAAAGGGTCCTTTACCCTTAATACAGAGAATAATAGGAGAACAATCCAAAAGCTCTATACAAATCGAACGAACGTACGAGCCGACACACACTGATACACAATGGCTGTTTACCACAGGTTGAATAACTAGTCCCACACGAAAGACGCAGTCCTTTGGTCCTCATCGGAATCCAACAGACTGCGATCGACTCACAAACATGATCTCTACTCCAAATTCCCCCTTCCCAGATCGGACTGGGCTGCAGAAATCTCTCGAGTGTCCCGAGAACTCAAAACAGACAGCCACCAAAGAGCACAACGTAGCGTTGTGTACTAAAAACATACAAATATGTGATCGTAATACCATCTGCTGACTGGAGTAGTCAGCCAGCAGTAGTAGCAGCAACAAGAACAGCAGAACTTGCTGCTGTCCTCAGCAGACAGAACACGACAGCTAGTGCTATCACGACTGTGTTCGCCACAGAACAAAGGCCCCCGTCTCTAAGTTACCCGCCCCAGACCTGCGGACAGCGCGACCGGGCCGAACGTAGTTTCGCTTTTTGCGACCGTCCCGCCTTCCAACGTTGCCTCAGTGACGACTATCTTTTGGTGCCAACACCCGGGTTCTAATATCGATCTACCTTTACTGACTGACTCTGTCTTTGAAATAAGTATACACGCAAACCTGCTGTACCATTACTGATTAGAGAATCGACATCACGGTACAACAGGCATACACGTAGATGCTCCGTCTCCCGCAGCCAATGTTTTGAGGTGTGCATGATGTTCCTCTAGCAAAAAAGTCGGCAAACTGATAAGACAAAAGAGCCACAAATCAGCAGCAGGACGATTTAAACTATTTTTAGGAGCTAGAATTCCAGTGAAAGTAAATCTCTAAACGCAACAATAAGGAAGAGACAAACACTGTTATTTTGCCACATACTTAGAAGAAAGACATTGAAAAACATCGTGACAAGTGGAAAGACCAGGGGAAAAAAGAGGTAGAGGCAGACAAAGAGAGGTGATGCTGGATGGGCTAAAAACGATGGCATGGAGGGATATCATCAAGAGAGCTGTTCCAGGCAACCAGGGATCGTGACCTGTGGAGTTGCAAGATCGCCTACGCTAGCTGGCAAGGCACATGATGATGATGATAAAACCCGCCAAGAACCATGTTTCTCGGAGTCAAACCCGATTTGTGGCTGACTGGCCGAGCCACACGCAGGTCGCTAAAGCGCCGCATGCGGCCCGCGAGCCGCGATTTGCCGACCACTGCCCTAGTACATTGAATAATCAATCACACGGCTTTCTCCACCTCGCATTAAGCACCTCCTTGCCTTGTCCACACCTAATTGCTCGTTCACAATTTCGTTCATATATTTCTTGATCCAACCTAATGTCTTCTACCAGCATTCGTTTATATATGGTCTTCAGAATGCCTCATTTGTCCAATGCCAGTGTTCCCGTATGTGCAGCCAGACAATCCGCTCCTTCATTTCCTCACAGTCATGTATGTTGTGGACAGTCTATCCACTATATTGACGTGCGCATGCTTGGTGTATCCACTCATGCTTCATTCGTCCACTTTGAACCTTCCACAGTACCGACCACCGTCCAATTGCTAAGGGCCACTCAATGACCTTTTATCTCCCTCTCCCGTCTCGAGAGGCAAGCAGTTATGACCAGTAATGATCCCAACCTTTCCTCAGCAAACCACCCGAGGTCACCAGCCCTGTCGGCTTCCGGGTAGATCATTTACTTTTGACAAAAGGGGGGAGGGGGCCGCTACACGCGGGCGCGTACTTACAAACAAGTTAGTTGCGTAACTGTTATAGGATATTGGGGGGGGGGGGGGTGGGGGGAGGACCCGTTTTCTTTTCTGTCTGTTAAATTACTAAATTTGTTTTCCAGTAGTTTTCCTCTGCTACTTAATTATCGGAGCTCTATAACACTTGGAATTAACACGAAGCAGACACAAAGGTCATGTAACTTTCTCTAGGGTCAGGACTCACAAAGTCATGCAACTTTCTCTCCGGTCATTGACACACAAAGGTCATGCAACCTGCAACTTTATCTCCGGTCATGACACAGAAAGGTCATGCAATCTGCAACTTTATCTCAGGCCATGACACACAAAAGTCATGCAACCTGCAACTTTATCTCAGGTCAAGACACACAAAGGTCATGCAACCTGCAACATTATCTCAGGTCATGACACACAAAGGTCATGCAACCTGCAACTTTATCTCAGGGCAGGACACACAAAGGTCATGCAACCTGCAACTTTATCTCAGGGCAGGACACACAAAGGTCATGCAACCTGCAACTTTATCTCAGGGCAGGACACATAAAGGTCATGCAACTTGCAACTTTATTTCCCGTCAGGAAACAGCGAAGCCTTGCTTCTGTCTCTTGGATTAGTCTAAGATTTGATATGCGTCTCTTGCATTTACCAAAATCTCTCATCAATGAGAAATATCTGCAACAATTTTTTTTTTCATACTGGACATAGACTGTCTGTCTGTCGGTCGATGCGAAATGTCTGTCGGTCGACCCGAATGTCTGTCTGTCGGTCGATCCAAATGTCTTTCAGTCAGTCGATCCAAATGTCTTTCAGTCAGTCGATCCGAATGTCTTTCAGTCAGTCTATCCGAATGTCTGTCGGTATGTCATCTATCTGTCTATGTGTCTGTTTGTTGGTATGTCTGTCTGTCTGCCTATCCCCAATGCAGCACCGACAATAGACAAATATCACCCTCCCCCTACCCCTTTTTCCAAAAAAGATGTCCAGTTGCCGAGCGTGCATAAACCAGCCATAACCCGAACTTACTGATGCTGGCCAGTTGCAAGTTTTATTTTCCCATTGTTGGTGATCACGTATCGATTCTCCTTCTCTTCTTTTATAACAGTATCGATTGCTCCTTCGACACTACATTCTAGATCGTCCAATCTCTCTCTCTCTCTCTCTCTCTCTTTCTCTCTCTCTCTCTCTCTCTCTCTCTCTCTCTCTCTCTCTCTCTCTCTCTCTCTCTCTCTGTGTCTCGTTTTTTGTGTGTGTCCCCCATTGCTCACCATATATTTCTGTCCATGTTCCTCTCCCGCCCAGTACCACACTCTCTTTACATTTCTCTCATTCCTTATCCCCATCTCTCCTCTCACTACACGTACGTAACACACACAAATTATCTCCACGTTGTTGAATGCATCACAGCAATTTTCTCCAATTAGTTTTCACACAATATACCGCATTCCCCCATTCGTTTTCATAAGAGATCATCTATTCTTTCAACAGTTATGTACAAAACAGTATAGCTGTAACGGAGTAATGATGCGTAGCACGTACCAAAAGACTCAAAGTCTCCTAGCCTCCCCTCACTGCTCAAGCCTATCTGGCCGTCATGCCATGGACCCTGTACTCCCCAGTAATCCAGTGGAAGCTTACGGGTTGAACTCCCAGAGGGAAACTGGGTGGGACAACAAACGATGTAAAGATGAAATCCGGTTCGGTCAGTCAGCTATTGAGTGGAGTGCATGGTGCAACACTGTGAGTTGTGAATTTCATGGAATTTGATCTCTGAGACGTGTACTGTATTGCAAATTCAGAATATTATAAATGGTTCCATCAAATGTGAAAAGCAGTTCTAGTAAAAGACCGTAGATGCTGGCACCTTTGACAACATCCTTATGCAATAATGCGCGTGCGAGCTGTAGGGTTTTGAAAGGACTGCTCTGTTTGACTTTACACATGAGGCAGTGATGGACATTCCGTGAGGTTTTCGCTAGAATATATCAAGTAAAACAGAAGGTAAATGTCCCTTCTCCACGACTTGCAGGCGTACTGTGAAAACAGGTCTAGGCCTATATTTTTATAAACCAATGGACACTTGGTGGATGATGTGGTCAGCACCACACCGGCCGCCTTTACTTCCCAGGAGCGCACCTGGTACCCACTCAAGGCTAGGTCCACATGGGAGCCAAAGTCATTTCTTGAAGAAGAAAAAAAAAAGTCCGGCTCCGTCTGAACACAAACACACGACCTTCCGATCCGCAATCTAGCCGCCAACGCCACGGCGACTCCCTTCGCCAGCATACGGACGTGGCAATTATGATGTAACTCGTCTGCGGTGAAGCTGGAATCCTACCGGATGAAAGTCTTTCATAATTATACAAAAACTACTGATAATCTCTGCGATCACTTACAGCCTGTACCCCACTGGTTATTTGCAACTGGTCCCTGGGTCTCCCCATGGTCTCTCAAACATAAATACGTTTATATAGGGAAAAAACCTTAGACTCAAGCACACAGGCAGAGATGACTATGAGACTAGGGAAAGACCCAGTTAACACCGAAATAACAGTGATGTAAAGGACGTTTCCCCGTGCATTCAGACGTATCGGGCATTTAGGACTAGACCTATGTTTTATAGACCGAACAGCTCTCGGTAGCTGATGTGTTCAACATCACGCAGGCCGCCTTTACTTCCCAGAAGTGTACCTGGTACCCATTTAAGGCTGGGTCAACCTGGCAGCCAAGTTAGTTTTTTTTAAAGGGGGGGGGAAGGGGGGGGGGAAGTCTGGTTTTGAAAGTACCAGAACCCACGACCTTTCTATCCGCGGGCGATAAAAGTCACGCAATAGATACAGCACACAATCAACACAAGAGCACATCCAGGGAGAAAACAGTCAACAAGGACTACAGGAGGAGCTTCCATAGAGGCTGCCTACCTCTGCTAGTCCAACAGGATGAGACCTTCCAAACCCCCCCCCCCCCCCCCCCACCCCCAGAGGATCCTCCTTCCTCTGCGTCGATCAGGGTCGAAACCCAACCTTTGCACATTGACAAGGGATGAGATCCAACAAAGACAGGCTCTCTTCCTTTTTATTTAGTTTACCCCCCCCCCTTTTTTTCCCCTCCTCCAGGCTGTAGGACTATAGTCTTAAGCATGAGAATCATACACATACTCCCCGGGTGGGTTCAAGGCCCCTATCACAGGGAAAAACAAGAACAGACACTGGCCTCACCAACAAGCTTGTCGTAAGAGTCGACTAATTGGAGGCTTCCTTCGAATTCGGAGTATATCTGCTCGAGAAGCAAGGAACAGCCAACTACACACATATAGGCTAGTAGACTGGAAGTACACACGGGAGTCAGAACCTAGCTCGAAACCAAAGTCCAAATGGACGAACAACCAGAACTTCCTGTCGCAGCTTACAGCCGGTGAACAAAGAAGAAGAAGATACAAATACAGTCGAGTCCACTTAAGTCAACCTCAAGTCGAATTTCGCTGAAGTCGACATGACCAGCTTAGTCCCGGCAATTTGCCTTCTTTATCTTAGTATTTAAAATCCTGATAAGTCGAATTCGGTTAACTCGAATATTTGGATAAGTCGAATCTAAAAATAAATTCCGACTATATACACGTTCCTGTTTAAGTCGAACTTTTCATTATCACTGTGAAAGAAAAGTTTATTTCATCAACAATTTTTAATTAGTTAGCCCGGGGAATAACGTGAAATCTCGCAGCTACGATATCTCGCTACATACCGTATTAACAATGGCGGCTGGGGGTCGAAAGGTGACTACCTTTAAAAAAGAAAGAGTGAACTGTTGGAAGAGACTGAACATAGTAGGAAGAAGAAAGTGGATATAGCTAGGGAATATGGTATTTCAATTTCAACGCTTTCTGTCATTTTAAAGCATAAGGAACGCTACAGAACATTGTTTTTTGAGTGTAAAATCAACAGTGACAGACAGCGAGCTAGAACAGCGACATGCGATTTGTTGATGTTGCCCTTTTAAAATGGTTAACTGAGCTTAAATCGCCAAATATACCCATAGATGGGCCATTACTTAGGGCAAAAGCAGAGAAATCTGTAGGTCAGACAGACTGGAACTGTAGTGCTGGCTGGTTAGATCGTTTAAAAAAACGGCATTGCATAATATACAAATGTATGTGGATAGAAATGATCTGTTGATGAAGCAACGACTAATTCATGCAGAAAAGATGTGCCTAAACATGCTTTGGCTAAATATATTTCTGTACCTGTATTACAGTCAGATGTTTTGGCAAACATGAACAAAATCAACATTTACATGATGCAGACTGGATGCTCAGTGGATGTAATCTCACCATTTGTTGCATTCACACATGCCATGGAAAGACATGTTCCAGTCCAAAAAGCAAAGCCAAAATACAGATTTTTTCTTTAATTAATGTCTGAAGTTTTATATGGTTTTAATGTTATACCTTCTTAAAAAATAAAATATTTCATGATTTCTGATATTCTATTGCTATTTATTCGTTAAATTATGTTGTTTCCTAATTGGTATAACTGTTTTACTCAAAGCTATTGCTCGGTTTACATTCTTAGCTGTGTGTGCTGTCTGGATAAGCAGAAGTCCTGATAAGTGGAAGTATTTTCTGAGGTCACTTCGACTTCTACTTATCCAGACTCGACTGTACAAACCCCAAAACCCTTTTACAGAAGTTGTATTGGGGCACGACAAAACGGTGACAGTAGAGGTTCCCTGGCTCCGGTCGCCAAGGAAACGACCGCCAGTCGGCGCTGGCCAGAGTTACCGCGCCTGAATGCTCTTTCCTTCTTGCAGACTGCCCCGCCTTACCCCCACCCCTGTCCTCCTTCCGTCTGTATTGATTTCTCCGGAGTTTAAGAATAAGAAATACGGGTGGAAACGGATCCCAAAAATGCTGACGTAAAAGTATATAATTGTGGGGGGCGCAGGGCGGGTGGCGTGAAGACCACTGGTCAGCTTATCTACATAAAACCAATACATTATGGGAATTTTGGGTAAAAATGGGGAAGAATAAGAGGAGAGAGCGAGTCAGAGAGAGAGAGAGAGAGAGAGAGAGAGAGAGAGAGAGAGAGAGAGAGAGAGAGAGAGAGAGAGATGGGGGGAAAAAAGGGGGCGGGGAGAGGTGCTGTTCAGCTTATTTATACACAGAGGGATTCCAAGATGGCTTCAGTCTTTCGTTCATGGAACAAATAGTCCGCTGATGTTGGACAATAAACACAGAATCAGCATTAGTGGCGTATCAAAGTCAGATGGTACATGGTACGGAAATTATCCAGTTATTCCCCCCTTCTTCACCCCAAACCCCCCCACCCCTTCTCTCTCTCTCTCTCTCTCTCTCTCTCTCTCTCTCTCTTTTTTTTTTCTCTCTCTCTCTCTCTCTCTCTCTCTCTCTCTCTCTCTCTCTCTCACTTTTAGGTACAACTCATTCATGTCACCCCATCTTGTTAGGTTGCGTGATTTCACAGGGGCTCTTTCAACATGTCCTATATTCTAGGGGTGTCAGTTAATGCTTATTTTAAAAATTTTAAGCACATCCACCACCAGCGACAGTCACCACCAGCGACAGTCACCACCAGCGACAGTCACCACCAGCGACAGTCACCACCAGCGACAGTCACCACCAGCGACAGTCACCACCAACGACAGCAACCACCAACGACAGCAACCACCAACGACAGCCACCGCCAGCGAGCGTAAAAATCCAAAAACATCAATGATTTCAGCACTTCATCCTGTAGTATTTCTTCCTTGCACAGTCGCCTGCGGCGCCTGAGACCTAATCACAACAGCCTATTCCAGAAACAACACTAGTTCACAGAAATCAGAGTTGCGAAAAGAAAGCAGCGCAGTTTCATCTAGGAGACAAACAATGTGTCGACCTCGTCCAACAAACCCGGGTCACTTTTAGCATGCCGTGTTCAGACCGCGAACAAAGACATCTCCTAACACTCTTAAAACAAAGGACAGCCCGTGGGAAGGGCTCTGAAATCACGCCGCCAAACTAGATGGAGTGACAATCGTGAGTTGATACTCATGTTTGCCTTTGTTTCCTCCTCAGTGACACCTGGAGGAGGTCTGCGCGCCCCTGCCTCCATATGTTATAGGGCCACTTGGCGTAGCAGCCACGAGTGCGTAAGGAGGACGCTAAAATACCAGGGGGCGTAGAAGAAGTTCTGCTAGCTACTAAGCCATTTCCATCAGACAACCACATTAAACAACAAGCGTATTGGATGCAGTCCACACAGTGCCCTCCTAATAAAGGACAACACAAGACCAACAATGCTCCTACCTTGTCAGGCCCCAATGAGTTGGCTCCCACTCTCCTCTCCCCTCGCTGTAAGGCCTTTTGGCTGTCCAAGAACACTGCTCCTTGCTTCTCGATCTTGCCATGACTGAGTTTCCTTACTGGGGTTGTCAGCCATTTTCTGTAAGACAGGTTTTAACTAATGTTATGCTGTCTTCTTAATGGAAGTCTGCTAGCGTACACATACTGCTTTCCCTGGGGATATAACGTGGCGAGCTCCAAATGACGGCCAACCACAGACAGCAATAAATGATGAAGACATACACTTTGAATAGGTAGGTTCTTTAATAAACAGCAATGGAGACTGTTGAAAAAGAGTATGGTCATAGCAATATACAGCATTCAGTCTTCGGCTAAGCACAAGCAAGGAAACAACAGTTGAAAATCAGACAGCAACATAAGGCTGTGAGTCGTGAACTATCTCCCAGTCATTTAGGAAGAAAACGAGGAGCTTTTGAGCCGACATGCTAAAGAAAGATTCTCAGAATACCACTAACAAAGAAGTAAAAAAAAAATTCTGACATACTAAAAGATCTGAACATCAAGGAAGATTGGCTAATACAAAGCATCTTGTCTCAGAAGCTGAAATATGAAGCTTTATGAAGTATGAAGCATCAAGGCGGACTGGAAAAACTAATAGCAAAAGGCACGGTACCAGAAAGGAGAGGCCGGGGTCGATCAACACGAAGACGGGCACAAGATATCAATGAAAGTGTACGAGGCCGAAGAGCTGGCGAAAGACCGAGTGTCAGAGAGACTGTGATGTCTGCGACGTTCCGCTAGGGACCTGCTTCCTGACGACAATGAGGCCCTAATCTATTCCACTGTACCATTTAGCACACTACCCAATTAAAATCATGAGAACAGTCTTTAAGACAGATAAGCCCTAAATCTTTTAACTATACAGCTTAATTTCTAAACGTGGTCGTGGTGCTGGTCCAACAGGACGGTAGCTAACTTCGTAACCGCAGAGTAGGCCAATGTTTCTCTGTGTGTGTGACAATGTTTCTCTGTGTGTGTGTGTGACAATGTTTCTCTGTGTGTGTGTGACAATGTTTCTGTGTGTGTGTGACAATGTTTCTCTGTGTGTGTGTGACAATGTTTCTGTGTGTGTGTGTGACAATGTTTCTGTGTGTGTGTGTGTGTGTGTGACAATGTTTCTCTGTGTGTGTGTGACAATGTTTCTGTGTGTGTGTGACAATGTTTATGTGTGTGTGTGACAATGTTTCTCTGTGTGTGTGTGTGACAATGTTTCTCTGTGTGTGTGTGTGTGACAATGTTTCTCTGTGTGTGTGTGACAATGTTTCTCTGTGTGTGTGTGTGACAATGTTTCTCTGTGTGTGTGTGTGTGACAATGTTTCTCTCTGTGTGTGTGTGACAATGTTTCTCTGTGTGTGTGTGTGTGACAATGTTTCTGTGTGTGTGTGTGTGTGACAATGTTTCTCTCTGTGTGTGTGTGTGTGTGACAATGTTTCTCTGTGTGTGTGTGTGACAATGTTTCTGTGTGTGTGTGACAATGTTTCTCTGTGTGTGTGTGTGACAATGTTTCTCTGTGTGTGTGTGTGACAATGTTTCTCTGTGTGTGTGACAATGTTTCTGTGTGTGTGTGACAATGTTTCTCTGTGTGTGTGTGTGACAATGTTTCTCTGTGTGTGTGACAATGTTTCTCTGTGTGTGTGTGACAATGTTTCTCTGTGTGTGTGACAATGTTTCTCTGTGTGTGTGTGTGACAATGTTTCTCTGTGTGTGTGTGACAATGTTTCTCTGTGTGTGTGTGTGACAATGTTTCTCTGTGTGTGTGTGTGACAATGTTTCTCTGTGTGTGACAATGTTTCTCTCTGTGTGTGTGTGTGACAATGTTTCTCTGTGTGTGTGTGTGTGTGATAATGTTTCTCTGTGTGTGTGTGTGACAATGTTTCTGTGTGTGTGTGACAATGTTTCTGTGTGTGTGTGACAATGTTTCTCTCTGTGTGTGTGTGAGACAATGTTTCTCTGTGTGTGTGACAATGTTTCTGTGTGTGTGACAATGTTTCTCTGTGTGTGTGTGTGTGACAATGTTTCTCTGTGTGTGTGACAATGTTTCTGTGTGTGTGTGACAATGTTTTATTCATGTGTGGGTTCCAATGAAAAGAAAAATATTTTTGGTCTTGATCCAGAACTTGAGTTTGCGAGCACATCCATCTTACAGATCTGGCTTATCTCTATGCAGACTGTTAGTTGATTGCCTCTTAGTCAACATCGCCCCCTACGACATGCTTGTTTTTAAAAAAAAAGGGGGGGGGGCAGGGGGTCAGTTCTTTCTTCTCCAAAATGTAGATCCCAAACCAACCAGATGAACACTGCCAATGACTGAAGAGGTTAGTTGTGGCGTCATTAAAAGGACATTAAAACTCTCAAGCTATTCACGGGAAGCAACTACATATAAACCAAAATAAACGTTATAATAACAGAGTTACTTCTCTTGTTTAACTTGCAGCGTCTAAGTCAATGATAGTTGGAATTTTCCTTAAAGGCATCTTTTATTTAATCTCTTTATACAGGGTGTTTATAAAGTCTAGCTACACGTTGTTTGCAGAACAATTCTGCGAAACAAAATGGATGACGGCCCAAAAAAATGTGCTCCACAGACAACAGTGAAGCAATTTGTAGTGAATGGCTGCCATCTGCTAGACTCTAGCAGCTAGGGTAACTAACTCTGTGCACTTAAAACAATGGTGTCAACAACAGAGATAAACATTTCTTCTGGTTGAACAAGTGCTTATGAAATGGTGGTCGATGTGCACGGATGGTTATTCAAAGATTTATAGCAAGATTTTCCAACAAAGTCTCCTCCTCTCAGTATAGTTAGAAATTTGTTGAATAAGTTTTATCAATTTTTCATTGGTACTTTCCAGAGTCCCTAAAACAGTGATAGAACATAACAGTAGTTACTGTAACTAACTTAATAATGACTTTTTAGCACACTTGTTGATGATGTCATACTTTGTTTTTAAAATTGTTTCATCATACATTGAAAAAAAAATAATGAACATAAAATAGAAGTAATTGAGGAGTGGTGAATAAATAAGTGTGGGCAACCTGTCATCATCCGTTAAAAGACAGTTATAGGGGTTAAATTTGTTTGCCAATCCTTTACAACATCTGCCTGTGACAGAAGATAGCTACATTTTTAAAAAATTGACTTTTTTCTGCCAGGCTGACCTGGCCTGAGATGGGAACCAGTCACTGACCTGGCCTGAGATGGGAATCAGTCACTGACCTGGCCTGAGATGGGAATCAGACACTGACCTGGCCTGAGATGGGAACGAGACACTGACCTGGCCTGAGATGGGAACGAGACACTGACCTGGCCTGAGATGGGAACGAGACACTGACCTGGCCTGAGATAGGAACGAGACACTGACCTGGCCTGAGATGGGAACGAGACACTGACCTGGCCCGAGATAGGAACGAGACACTGACCTGGCCTGAGATGGGAATGAGACACTGACCTGGCCTGAGATGGGAATGAGACACTGACCTGGCCTGAGATAGGAACGAGACACTGACCTGGCCTGAGATAGGAACGAGACACTGACCTGGCCTGAGATAGGAACGAGACACTGACCTGGCCTGAGATGGGAACCAGACACTGACCTGGCCTGAGATGGGAACCAGACACTGACCTGGCCTGAGATGGGAACCAGACAGTCTCATGGGAAGTAAAGGCTGCTGACATGGGCTGGCATAACCCAACGTGTGCCGACTGGCACTGGTCTAACATGATACCCCCAATGCAACTCTGGTGTGTCTAACATCATATCCCAATGCACCTCTGGTGTGTCTAACATGATACCCCCAATGCAACTCTGGTGTGTCTAACATCATACCCCCAATGCACCTCTGGTGTGTCTAACATCATACCCCCAATGCACCTCTGGTGTGTCTAACATCATATCCCCAATGCACCTCTGGTGTGTCTAACATCATATCCCCAGTGCACCTCTGGTGTGTCTAACATCATATCCCCAATGCACCTCTGGTGTGTCTAACATCATATCCTCAATGCACCTCTGGTGTCTCTAACATCATATCCCCAATGCACCTCTGGTGTGTCTAACATCATATCCCCAATGCACCTCTGGTGTGTCTAACATCATATCCCCAATGCAACTCTGGTGTGTCTAACATCATATCCCCAATGCAACTCTGGTGTGTCTAACATCATATCCCCAATGCAACTCTGGTGTGTCTAACATCATATCCCCAATGCACCTCTGGTGTGTCTAACATCATATCCCCAATGCACCTCTGGTGTGTCTAACATGATACCCCCAATGCACCTCTGGTGTGTCTAACATCATATCCCCAATGCACCTCTGGTGTGTCTAACATCATACCCCCAATGCACCTCTGGTGTGTCTAACATCATATCCCCAATGCACCTCTGGTGTGTCTAACATGATACCCCCAATGCAACTCTGGTGTGTCTAACATCATATCCCCAATGCACCTCTGGTGTGTCTAACATCATATCCCCAATGCACCTCTGGTGTGTCTAACATCATATCCCCAATGCACCTCTGGTGTGTCTAACATGATACCCCCAATGCAACTCTGGTGTGTCTAACATCATATCCCCAATGCACCTCTGGTGTGTCTAACATCATATCCCCAATGCACCTCTGGTGTGTCTAACATCATATCCCCAATGCACCTCTGGTGTGTCTACATCAAATCCTAATGCACCTCTGGTGTGTCTAACATTTTGCCCCAATGCACCTCTGGTGTGTCTACATCAAATCCCAATGCACCTCTGGTGTGTCTACATCAAACCCCAATGCACCTCTGGTGTGTCTAACATTTTGCCCCAATGCACCTGTGGTGTGTCTAACATTTTGCCCCAATGCACCTCTGGTGTGTCTAACATCATATCCCCAAATGCACCTCTGGTGTGTCTAACATTTTGCCCCAATGCACCTCTGGTGTGTCTAACATTTTGCCCCAATGCACCTCTGGTGTGTCTAACATTATAGCCCCAATGCACCTCTGGTGTGTCTAACATCATATCCCCAAATGCACCTCTGGTGTGTCTAACATCATATCCCCAATGCACCTCTGGTGTGTCTAACATAATATCCCCAAATGCACCTCTGGTGTGTCTAACATCATATCCCCAATGCACCTCTGGTGTGTCTAACATTTTGCCCCAAAGCACCTCTGGTGTGTCTAACATCACATCCCCAATGCACCTCTGGTGTGTCTAACATCATATCATCAATGCACCTCTAGTGTGTCTAACATCATATCCCCAAATGCACCTCTGGTGTGTCTAACATCATATCCGCAAATGCACCTCTGGTGTGTCTAACATCATATCATCAATGCACCTCTGGTGTGTCTAACATCATATCCTCAATGCACCTCTGGTGTGTCTAACATCATATCCCTAAATGCACCTCTGGTGTGTCTAACATCATATCCGCAAATGCACCTCTGGTGTGTCTAACATCATATCCCCAATGCACCTCCGGTGTGTCTAACATCATATCCCCAATGCACCTCTGGTGTCTCTAACATCATATCCCCAATGCACCTCTGGTGTGTCTAACATCATATCCCCAAATGCATCTCTGGTGTGTCTAACATCATATCCTCAATGTACCTCTGGTGTGTCTAACATCATATCCTCAATGTACCTCTGGTGTCTCTAACATCATATCCTCAATGTACCTCTGGTGTCTCTAACATCATATCCTCAATGTACCTCTGGTGTCTCTAACATCATATCCTCAATGTACCTCTGGTGTCTCTAACATCATATCCTCAATGTACCTCTGGTGTCTCTAACATCATATCCTCAATGTACCTCTGGTGTGTCTAACATCATATCCTCAATGTACCTCTGGTGTCTCTAACATCATATCCTCAATGTACCTCTGGTGTCTCTAACATCATATCCTCAATGTACCTCTGGTGTCTCTAACATCATATCCCCAATGCACCTCTGGTGTGTCTAACATCATATCCCCAAATGCATCTCTGGTGTGTCTAACATCATATCCTCAATGTACCTCTGGTGTCTCTAACATCATATCCTCAATGTACCTCTGGTGTCTCTAACATCATATCCTCAATGTACCTATGGTGTCTCTAACATCATATCCTCAATGTACCTCTGGTGTCTCTAACATCATATCCTCAATGTACCTCTGGTGTCTCTAACATCATATCCTCAATGTACCTCTGGTGTGTCTAACATCATATCCTCAATGAACCTCTGGTGTCTCTAACATCATATCCTCAATGTACCTCTGGTGTCTCTAACATCATATCCTCAATGTACCTCTGGTGTCTCTAACATCATATCCCCAATGCACCTCTGGTGTCTCTAACATCATATCCTCAATGCACCTCTGGTGTCTCTAATATCATATCCCCAATGCACCTTTGGTGTGTCTAACATCATATCCCCAAATGCACCTCTGGTGTGTCTAACATCATATCCTCAATGTACCTCTGGTGTGTCTAACATCATATCCTCAATGTACCTCTGGTGTCTCTAACATCATATCCTCAATGTACCTCTGGTGTCTCTAACATCATATCCTCAATGTACCTCTGGTGTCTCTAACATCATATCCTCAATGCACCTCTGGTGTCTCTAACATCATATCCCCAATGCACCTCTGGTGTGTCTAACATCATATCCCCAAATGCACCTCTGGTGTGTCTAACATCATATCCTCAATGTACCTCTGGTGTGTCTAACATCATATCCTCAATGCATCTCTGGTGTGTCTAACATCATATCCACAAATGCACCTCTGGTGTGTCTAACATCATATCCCCAAATGCATCTCTGGTGTGTCTAACATCATATCCCCAATGCACCTCTGGTGTGTCTAACATCATATCCTCAATGCACCTCTGGTGCAGCTTCTTGGGCTGGTTTAAGTTGCCTCCTATGTACCAGCCAATCTGATATGATTGGGGATATATCCCCATGATATGATGTTAGACACACCAGAGGTACATTGAGGATATGATGTTAGAGACACCAGAGGTACATTGAGGATATGATGTTAGAGACACCAGAGGTACATTGAGGATATGATGTTAGAGACACCAGAGGTGTCACAACAACATGTCTAACATCATATCCTCAATGCATCTCTGGTGTGTCTAACATCATATCCACAAATGCACCTCTGGTGTGTCTAACATCATATCCCCAAATGCATCTCTGGTGTGTCTAACATCATATCCCCAATGCACCTCTGGTGTGTCTAACATCATATCCTCAATGCACCTCTGGTGTGTCTAACATCATATCATCAATGCACCTCTGGTGTGTCTAACATCATATCCTCAATGCATCTCTGGTGTGTCTAACATCATATCCCCAATGCACCTCTGGTGTGTCTAACATCATATCCTCAATGCACCTCTGGTGTGTCTAACATCATATCATCAATGCACCTCTGGTGTGTCTAACATCATATCCCCAATGCACCTCTGGTGTGTCTAACATCATATCCCCAATGCACCTCTGGTGTGTCTAACATCATATCCCCAATGCACCTCTGGTGTGTCTAACATCAAATACCCAATTCACCTCTGGTGTCAAAAAGATCCCTTACATTTAGTTTTAGTTTGGACATCCCTAAATAAAGTAAAGTAAAGCTTTTGTCCTGTCAAATTAAAGTTCACTAGTTGACACCTTTTCATTTTTTCCTGTCAGATTAAAGTTAAATAAACATTCACAACAACAACAACAACAACAACAACAACAACATTTAACACAAAGGTTGAAATACTTACTTAAAGCTAGTCCTACGTTTATTGACTGGAGATGAGGTGCCTTCAGCATTTCCTCCTGTGTCTACAAACAAAACAGTGTGCAGGAATGTTGCAGTGTCACACAATATGTAATTTTTTGTTTACAATTTGTACATTATGTGACTTAAGTACTTTAGTCTTGTTCCAGAATTTGAATGTTGTGTGCACATCCATTTTACAGATCTGGCTTATTTGTGTGCAGACTTCTGGTCCCTTAGCACTCAGAGGCACTTCTATGTCAATGGATACATCCCTAATTAGTAGACTCTTACTACATAATTTTGTTGGGGGGGGGGGGAGCGGTAGTGAAGGGGGGGAGGAGTGGGTCTGTTCTTTATTTCTCAAATAAGGTGCACATGAACCCATACAGAGATATGTGTATATAACATAGTGCACAATACATCTCTAAGTGTCCATAATATATCTGTAGTGCACATATCTTTGTGTATAAATACATCTGTAGTTAACAATACACCTCTGTGTAAACATAATACATCTGTATTATACAGATACATAATAAATCCATAGTTGACAATACACCTCTATGCAAACATAATACATCTGTATTATACAGACACATAATACATCTCTATATACGCCTCTATGTATACAGCTGTCTCAACAAGCTCTGAGGAGCTCTCCTTTTTGTGTATAACATATGATACATAGGAGACAACAAACACCAGCCCACAAAGCTGCACTTGCCATCCACAAATATGCAGACAGATTGGCTGGTACATAGGAGGCAACTTAAACCAGCCCAAGAAGCTGCACTTGCCATCCACAAATATGCAGAAAGATTGGCTGGTACATAGGAGGCAACTTAAACCAGCCCAAGAAGCTGCACTTGCCATCCACAAATATGCAGACAGATTGGCTGGTACATAGGAGGCAACTTAAACCAGCCCAAGAAGCTGCACTTGCCATCCACAAATATGCAGACAGATTGGCTGGTACATAGGAGGCAACTTAAACCAGCCCAAGAAGCTGCACTTGCCATCCACAAATATGCAGACAGATTGGCTGGTACATAGGAGGCAACAAACACCAGCCCACAAAGCTGCACTTGCCATCCACAAATATGCAGACAGATTGGCTGGTACATAGGAGGCAACTAAAACCAGCCCAAGAAGCTGCACTTGCCATCCACAAATATGCAGACAGATTGGCTGGCTCTGCACGACTTAGTGGTAAATTAATTCATGACAAGCTAGATGCTGTAAGGGTCCTCTGGGAGCAAGTAACCAGTGCAGAGGCACAACCATAAAGTCATGTGTGAAGAGAATGGTGCAGCGAGGAGTGACTAGGGAATCTGGCCAATGCTCAACACCCAGGGGAATCTGGCCAATGCTCAACACCCAGGGAATCTGGCTGGTACTCAACACCCAGGGAATCTGGCCGATGCTCAACACCCAGGGAATTTGGCTGGCACTCAACACCCAGGGGAATCTGGCCAATGCTCAACACCCAGGGAATCTGGCTGGTACTCAACACCCAGGGAATCTGGCCGATGCTCAACACCCAGGGAATTTGGCTGGCACTCAACACCCAGAGAATTTGGCTGGTACTCAACACCCAAGGAATCTCTGCGCTTGCTGCTGAAAATGGGGACACAGCATATATGAGAATGTCCTGAGGGCTCTATGTTTTTAATTCTCAACTCATAACTCATAACATTCAAATCCATACTCAGTAAGACTTTCTTTCCAAACTGTTCTAGGCCTCCGTTCAGATCCGATTTTCAGCAAACACAAAAAATAAAAATCATCACATTGACCAGCATCCTCCAAGGGGGAGCTTTTGGTTATAATTGTGATTAGGTTTATGTGTGCCATTTAAGATGGCTGAACGCTGCTCGCCACCAAGAAACACTGAAAAGGACCCTAGCAGTTCCGATGTGATCAGATGAGACAGACCCAAATACTGTCCTAGCTGACGATGAAACCGTGTACTGGCCAGCCAATGGGCGACCTGGTAGCCGTCATCATAATCCACCAAAAGCCAGCTGGTATATAAACAGCATAGACTACAGCATTATGTACCCAATGTACCGTTAATGTTAAAAAAAAACACACACACACACACACAGATTCCTTACTTTACTTACCATCCAAGTGATTAAATGTCACTTACCCAAAAAAAATGTTAAATTTGAATGTTGAATTAGGAATCGACATCATAGCACTCAGGACACCCACATAAGCGCTCCATCCCCATCTTCAGCTGCAAACAAAACTTCCTATTCCAATGGCACCAGTAACTGTCTGACTGTAAATCCGTCTTGCCATTCTCTTGAGTGTTGAGCGTCGGCCAGATCCCTTGCAGCGCCATTCTCCCCAGATCATAATAATCTATTTGCACTTTTGCACTGCTCAGTGGCTCTCAGAGGGCACTTAAAACGTCTAACTTATTTATCAAACAAAATATGGGAACGTCCTGAGTGCATGATGTCCACTCATTCATTCATTCATTCATTCATTCATTCATTCATTCATTCATTCATTCATTCATTCATTCATTCATTCATTTATTCATTCATTCATTGACTTACCATCCAAGTCTATGCTGTTTCTGGCACCAGGCGCCTGCAGAAATGCCATAGGTTTGAGCACTGAGATGGGCAGTAAGCCCTGGGAGCTATCCGCCCCATCTGCAGACAGTGTCCGCACCACACACCAGTCTGCTTGACCTGGGCAGGAATCGAGGACCTCCACCTGCTGACCTCGCTGAACACTGACCTCCCTGGGGCTGGAGGCTGAGAAGTCCTCCACAACCACTGTGATATCTTGGTTAGTCTGCAGGAGATCAGACACAGGGCAGGTTAATAACAGGAACATGCAGGCCGCATCAGCAGTCACCACTCATCAGCAGTCACAATTCATCAGCAGTCACCACTCATCAGCAGTCACCACTCATCAGCAGTCACCACTCATCAGCAGTCACCACTCATCAGCAGTCACAACTTGCATCAGCAGTCACAACTTGCATCAGCAGTCACAACTCTGGAACAAAAACAACAGCCACACACAGAGCAACAACAACAGACACATAAAAAGAACATAAACAATAGTCAAATACACAAATATAATGCTGGAAACATCAATAACAATCACACACAGGAAACACCAACAATAGTCACAGATAGTAAATATCAACAAGAGTCACAGAGAGTAAACATCAACAAGAGTCACACACAGGGGACATCAACAACAATCAGAGATAGTAAACGTCAACCAGAGTCACACACAGGGGACATCAACAACAGTCAGAGATAGTAAACGTCAACCAGAGTCACACACAGGGGACATCAACAACAGTCAGGGATTGTAAACGTCAACCAGAGTCACACACAGGGGACATCAACAACAGTCAGAGATTGTAAACGTCAACAAGAGTCACACACAGGGGACATCAACAACAGTCAGAGATTGTAAACGTCAACCAGAGTCACACACAGGGGACATCAACAACAGTCAGAGATTGTACACGTCAACAAGAGTCACACACAGGGGACATCAACAACAGTCAGAGATAGTAAACGTCAACCAGAGTCACACACAGGGGACATCAACAACAGTCAGAGATTGTAAACGTCAACAAGAGTCACACACAGGGGACATCAACAACAGTCAGAGATTGTAAACGTCAACCAGAGTCACACACAGGGGACATCAACAACAGTCAGAGATTGTAAACGTCAACAAGAGTCACACACAGGGGACATCAACAACAGTCAGAGATATTAAACGTTAACCAGAGTCACACACAGGGGACATCAACAACAGTCAGAGATAGTAAACGTCAACAAGAGTCACACACAGGGGACATCAACAACAGTCAGAGATAGTAAACGTCAACCAGAGTCACACACAGGGGACATCAACAACAGTCACACACAGGGGACATCAACAACAGTCACACACAGGGGACATTAACAACAGTCACAAATAGCAAACATCAACAAGAGTCACACACAGGGAATATCAACAACATTTACAGATAGTAAACATCAACAAGAGTCACAAACAGGGGACATCAACAGCAGTCACAGACAGGGGACATCAACAACAGTCACAGATAGTAAACATCAACAAGAGTCACACGTAGGGAACATCAACAGTCACAGATAGTAAACATCAACAAGAGTCACACGCAGGGAACATCAACAGTCACAGATAGTAAACATCAACAACAGTCGCACACAGGGAACATCAACAACAATCACACACCCAAATGCCCTATATAAGCAGATCATGTACAGCTAGCATAGCAGCCTTCAAAAACCAGGGGTTTGATTGAGCAGCATGACCTATTGCCATGAAGATTACATCTACATTGAATTTTATGGGATGTTCTCAAATTATATATGCTTTTTTTTTTTTTTTTTGCCTGCAAGTTTAGGACACAATTTGGTGAAAATATACATTTTTTTTTTTTTTTAAATATTCTGGCAGAATGTTTGCCTGACAGCTTTAAGTGCATTACTTGTCTGTCTGTCCTTTTCTTCTGTTTTCTGATTCTTCTTTTTCTTCTTCTTTTTCTTCATCTTCTTCTTCTCCTTTTTTTCTTCTTCTTCTTCTTCTTTTTCTTCCACTTCTTCTTCTTTCCCCTTTTTCTTCTACTTCTTTCCATTCTTCTTCTTCTTCTTTCTCTTCTTCTTCTTCTTCTTCTTCTTTCATCTTCTTCTTCTTCTCCTCCTCCTTCTTTTTGTGCCTCTTCTCCTCCTTCTTCTTCTTTATCTTTATCATCATTATCTTCTTTTTCATTCTCATCATCACCATCATTATCAATTGCTTTTTCTTCATCACCCTTCTCCTCCTCATCATCATCATCTTTTTCTTCTTAATCATCCTCATCACCATCATCATCTTCTTCATCATAATTTTCTTCTTCTTTTTTTTAATCATCATCATCTTCTTCATCTTTTCTTATTCTTCTTCCTCGTCATAGGGCATGACTTATAATGTTTGCCCACATCCTCCTGTCATGCTTGCTGGCAATAGTTTTAAACTTAGACATTGTGTGTCCCAGTTCTCTTGTGGTAACCAGTTCTCTCAGAATAACAAGTTCTCTTGAGGTAACCAGTTCTCTTGGGGTAACCAGTTCTCTCAGAATAACCAGTTCTCTTGGGGTAACCAGTTCTCTTGGGGTAACCAGTACTCTTGTGGTAACCAGTTCTCTCAGAATAACAAGTTCTCTTGGGGTAACCAGTTCTTTCAAAATAACCAGCTCTCTCAGAATAACAAGTTCTCTTGGGGTAATCAGTTCTCTCAGAATAACCCAGTTCTTTCAAAATAACCAGTTCTCTTGGGGTAACCAGTTCTCTCAGAATAACCAGTTCTCTTGGGGTAACCAGTTCTCTCAGAATAACCAGTTCTCTTGGGGTAATCAGTTCTCTCAGAATAACCAGTTCTCTTGGGGTAACCAGTTCTCTCAGAATAACCAGTTCTCTCAGAATAACCAGTTCTCTTGGGGTAACCAGTTCTTTCAAAATAACCAGTTCTCTCAGAATAACCAGTTCTCTTGGGGTAACCAGTTTTCTCAGAATAACCAGTTCTCTTGTGGTAACCAGTTCTCTCAGGGTAATCAGTTCTCTCAGAATAACCAGTTCTCTTCGGGTAAGCAATTCTTTCAGAATAACCAGTTCTCTGGAGAAACTAGTTCTTCTGAAGAAAAAACCACACAGATATCCTGGAGTGATCAGTTCTCTTTAAGTGAGCTGTTTTCTTGGAGCACACATTTCTTATGGATTCAGTCAGTCTCTGGGATCAATTAGTGTTTCTGCCTGCACAGGCTTCTACAAGGATGACAGTGGTGATTGTCATGAACGATGATGATGATGTAGATGATGATGATGCTGATGAAGATAAAGATGATGATGATGTAGATGATGATGATGCTGATGTAGATGATGATGATGCTGATGTAGATGAAGATGATGATGATGCTGATGTAGATAAAGATGATGATGATGCTGATGTAGATTATGATGATGCTGATGTAGATGAAGATGATGATGATGCTGATGTAGATAAAGATGATGATGATGCTGATGTAGATAAAGATGATGATGATGCTGATGTAGATAAAGATGATGATGATACTGATGTAGATAAAGATGATGGTGATGCTGATGTAGATAAAGATGATGATGATGATGATGTAGATAAAGATGATGATGATGCTGATGTAGATAAAGGCGAAGACTGGCACTGATAGAGTGCCAAAGTCTCGTGTAAATGCTTAAGAAAATATTAGTAATAATAATGATAATAATAAAATGCGCTGACTTGCAATTAAATATAATATTAGAACTGAAATAATATGAGTTACAAGAAGAGAAAACGTTTATATTGGTTAGTGGGGTCGCTTTCCCTATAATACACTAAGGGAGGGGATGCTCGTCACAACCCCAGCACCCCCATGTTTCTGTAACTATGTGCGGCCAGAAGATATTCCATCCTGTCTGATGTTATTATCCCCACTGCACTGTTTCTTTGTACGAGTGTGTGTGCGCGCTCGCGTGCGTGCGTGTCTGAATGAGTTTTAAAAAAAACTTGTTTTCTTCCTGACCGCACTCTCTCTTCAACACTAGAGCACCCCCTCCTCACCCCCACCCCCTGCCCGACAGACAATAGCGTCTTTATCCAGGTATAACAGAAAGATTCACGCGAGCAAGGCTCCTGCCGTCCCTCCGGTGATATGCCTGCAACACCGCTCCCAAGACCGCCGTAGACCGTTAACTCCCCACCGGCTCAGTGATAGGCCTGCTGCACCGCTCCCAAGACTGCAGTAGACCGAAAACTCCCCTACCGGCTTAGTGATGGGCCTGCTGCACCGTTCCCGAGGCTGCAGTAGACCGTAAACTCTCCACCGGCTTAGTGATAGGCCTGCAGCACCGCTCCCAAGACCGCAGCAGACCGCCGGTCTAGTGATAGGCCTGCAGCACCGTTCCCGAAGCTGCAGTAGACCGAAAACTCCCTACCGGCTCAGTGATAGGCCTGCTCCACCGCTCCCGAGGCTGCAGTAGACCGCCAACCCCCCCCCCCCCCCCCAAATCGGCTCAGTGACAGGCCGCCTGCAACACCGCTCCCAAGGCTGCAGTAGACCGTAAACTCCCCACCGGCTTAGTGACAGGCCTGAAGCACCGCTCCCAAGGCTGCAGTAGACCGAAAACTCCCCACCGGCTTAGTGACAGGCCTGAAGCACCGCTCCCAAGGCTGCAGTAGACCGTAAACTCCCCACCGGCTTAGTGACAGGTCTGAAGCACCGCTCCCAAGGCTGCAGTAGACCGAAAACTCCCCACCGGCTCAGCGATAGGCCTGCTGCACCGCTCCCTAGGCTGCAGTAGACCGAAAACTCCCCACCGGCTCAGTGATAGGACTGCTGCCCCGCTCCTGAGGCTGCAGTAGACCGACCCCCCCCCCCCCCCCCACGCCGCCGTCATCCCAACCTCACTTGGTCGTGTTACAAAGAAACATTTATTGCCACCAGATGTATCCATCACGCCAGCCCTGGCTCTAGTTACATATTTTGTGTGTGCGTGTGTGTGTATGTGTGTGTGTGTGTGTGAATACCAAAAATGAGTTACACTCATAAACAGAGACATAAGTTACACACACTCACTATTATATGCCGGGTCCCGGCCCATTTCCACACTGTCTAATCTTTCATTCATACCTTTTCAGACTCTGCTACGTCGGAGAAGTGTCAGGTTGTCTTGCCATTAATGACATTAGCGTCGATGTCGCGTGTTCTATACTACACGACGACAAGGCTTTTAACGACCCCAGAACTTCTAGAACGGGCCCTACCAAGAAAACCCCTTACCCACAGAATGAGCCTAGGTCACACGAGAGACGCTTTTCGCAGAAAGCTGTACAACGTGACCTAGATCAGACTGAAAAAGTGTGTAGATGGGCCGCAAAACGTGAAGAGGTCAACACACACACATTCCTGTCTGTCTGCCTGCCTACCTGCCTGCATCCATCCATCCATGCATCCATCCATGCATGCATACATTCATCCATGCTTCCATCCATGCTTACATCCATCCATGCTTACATCCATCCATGCACCCACCCACCCACCCACACACACACACACACACACACACACACACACACACACACACACACACACACACAGACAGACAGACAGACAGACAGACAGACAGACAGACAGACAGACAGACAGACAGACAGACAGACAGACAGACAGACAGACAGACAGACAGACAGACAGACAGACAGACAGACAGACAGACAGACATACATACAGACATACATACATACATACATACATACACGCACAAAGAAACACGAGTTACACACACATACATACACTGACATGAGTTACACGCACACTCTATTTTAAATTAAGAATTAGTTCTCTAAAGAGACACACCCATCACAACTAATTATTTCCTCATCATCAATAGGTGCCTTGCCGACTGGCGTGAGCGAACATGCCTCTCTCCATAATCTGCGATCTCCTGCAGCATGTATCAGTTCGTGTGCCGACACACCTCCACGCCATGCATCAAGACTGTCAAGCATATTTCTCGTTGTCTTCCTCTATCCCTCCTTCCACAGATCTTTCTAGTGGTCACAACATGTTCTATTTTTCCCTCTTCTCGAAAAATGATGACTGTCTCCTTCTGATGTCTGTGATAAGTTGTCTTCGGGCTGCCGCCTCTTTCAAAACCTCTTGGTTGCTCTTTTTGGCTTTCCAATGTATTCTAAGCATTCTTCTGTAAAACCACATCTCCGAGGCCTCCAGAAATTGTTTGGCCTGCCTACCAATTGTCCATGATTCACAGCCATATGTTAAAACTGGATGTATGTAGCAAGCTATTTCCTCATACACATCGATTTTAACAACTAGTTCTTTCCTTTTACACATCACTCACAACAAGTATTTCTTGATTTGTATACATCTATCACAAGTATTTCTTGAGTTGTATGCATCTATCACAAGTATTTCTTGATTTGTATGCATCTATCACAACAAGTATTTCTTGATTTGTATGCATCTATCACAACAAGTATTTCTTGATTTGTATGCATCTATCACAACAAGTATTTCTTGATTTGTATACATCTATCACAACAACATTTTTTCCCATACTTTTACATACCTATCACAACAATTAGTAACGCCCCCCCCCCCCTTTTTTTTTAACACACATCCATCGCAACGTTTTCTCCCTACACACATCCAACACAGCTAGTCCCCCTCCCCCTACACATATCCATGACAACTAGTTCCCCCCTACACATATCCATGACAACTAGTTCTCCCCTACACACATCCATTACAGCTAGTTCTCCCCTACACACATCCATTACAGCTAGTCCCCCCCCCCCACACACACACACATCCATCACAACAACAAGTTTCCTACCTACACACATCCATCACAACTAGTTTCCCCCCTACACACATCCATCACAACTAGTTTCACCCCCACACATATCCACCACAGCTAGTCTGTGAACACATCCGCCACAAACCCCCCCCCCCCCCCTTTCTTTGTTACGCACAGGCATATACCCATTCACGCGCGCACACACACACACACACACACACACACACACATACACTTCCAGATACACACACCTGCTGATACCAATAACCGCCTAGCCCACGTGACTGCAACAACACTTGGCATCCGGACACAACTAAATCCAGAAAAGCGTCCTGACCTCGGCAGATTTATTTCTTCACATAATTAGGTTATTTCTGACAGAAAACAACTGCATCCCAACATGCGAAAACTGAGATTGGGATTGGGGTTTGAGGAGATGTCAGGTTTGCAACACCAGCCCAGAACAGATGAATGATGGGAGGACAGAAAGTGGGCAAACTATGGCCCGCAGGCCGAAACTGGCCCGCCGAGCAATTTTTACTGGCCCGCTAGGCTGGTGAAAACTTACTTTATAATCTGGCCCTTGAGATTACAAAATAGGACGACACAAAAACATCTGCAGAAAAACAACATAATCTTGATATCAACATCCAAAAAACGTGATAATCTATACAGTGATAACCTTTACAGTGATAACCTATACAGTGATAATCTATAGTGATAACCGGAAACTGTTGTCGCCAGATCTTTGGTCAGCTAGTCTTCTTCCTCCTCTTCTTCTTCGCGTTCGCCAGCTGTAAACTCCGGTGGAAAGTTCTGGTTATTCGTCCACTTCTGGACTGCAGTCTTGTTCCAGAATCTGAGTGTTGCGTGTGCATCCCTTTTACAGATCTGACTCATTTGTATGCAGACTGCTGGTTCCTTGCGTCTCAGGCAGATGCATTCCGACTTAAAAGCTCCCAATTAGTCGACTCTTACGACACGCTTTTGGGTAGGCAGTGGGTCTATTCTTGTTTTCCCTATAACAGGGTCCCGGAACCCACACGGGGAAATCCTGCTTCTGAAACACGTGATGCAGACAAACTCAGACATAACAGACAGTGACTGTCGGCTGACGCTGATAAGTAAAGTATAAGTTAACGACCGCACTTTCTCTTTGGTCGGCAAGTTTATGGATCAAATAACGTCGACACACACATTCAGGAATACATATGGAAGATATATATATATATATATATATATATATATATATATATATATATATATATATAGAGAGAGAGAGAGAGAGAGAGAGAGAGAGAGAGAGAGAGAGAGAAAGTGTCTGTGTGTGTGCGCGCGCGCGCGCGTGTGTCTATGTGTGTAGACGTTATGCAGATGATACAGTAGCTGAAAACGCAGAATACCTACAAAAACTATTAGACATTGTTGTACTATAGAGTGCAAAAAGGGACTCTCCTTGAATATCAAGAAAACAGAGACAATGGTTATATCGAAGAAGAAGATGTCTCCGAAATATAACATAGCAATAGAAGGGAAAGTCAATAAATATAAATATATGGGAACATTCATAACATCAGATGGAAGATGTGTGACATAAATTAAGAGCACCATTAGCCAGGCAGAAACAGCTTTTCAGAGGATGAAAAATACTTTATATAACCAATCAGTCATAAAACATCAGAAAACGAGAACTGGAATGTTAGATCGAGCCTTTTTTGTTGTATGGCAGTGAATCTTGGAATGTGAGCAAACAAATTAAGAAGAGTCCGAAGCAGTGTTGCCACTTTGGATGTTTTACATTCAGATTTAGATGTTTTCCCTTGCATTTAGATGGCGTTTTTGACGTTTAGATGGTAGATGTTTTTCTAGAAGTTTTTCATTTGGAGTGATTTCATCAAATCTAACCCAAGAAACGGGATGAAATTTGACCTCTTAAATGCTATCTTGACATTAAAATTCGGCCTGATAAGAGTAGGAAAAGGCTGTTCCAGTTATCAGCTCCCTAATTGGGTATTAAAAGAAATTAGAACCGCTAAAGCATACTAGAGTCATTTTGGATCTGAAGCTTCAACTTCATCATCGAAGCTAAGTTTATCCTGTGGACCTTGTAAGGCAGACCAGTAAAGATGAGGACATGATTTTATATGGTAAGTCATATCAATTGCTATGTAATTGTGACTCTTTCCATTTGGATGTTTTTTCTAGATGTTTTTCACGCAAATTTAGATGTTTTTAGATATTTTTTGATTCCGCATTGGATGTTGTTGTTTTTTTTTTTTTGTCAAAGAAAAATGGCAACACTGGTCCGGAGGCAACTGAGTTGGGGTTCTTGAGAAGAATGTTGTGAATACCTAGGACTGCCAGAATAACCAACATTGAATGCCTGGAATGGCTAATGAAAGTAGAACATTATATACAACAATGAGAAGAAGACACAATTTTTGTGTGTCGTGTGATGAGAAAAGAAGCACTGAAAAATATCGTGACGACTGGAAAGATCACTGGAAGAAGAGGCAGACCAAGAAAAATCTGGTAATCTTAGTTTCAGCATCACAGCAAACGGGTCACCCCAACAGAGAGGGCAGCCTGCGAGTTAAAGCACAGACAGATATCCCCAAGCAACAAATGCGTCTGCTAGTAACAGAAAACCGAGGCCAGCTCCCACGTGCAGAAACAACCGGCCATTTCATGGCCTACAACGACTTGTTGTCTTTACTGCTGTGGCCCTGTAGATTTCGTTAGCTCGATTCGGGATGAGAACAACGAGAAGAGACCATGCGTTGTTTGGCCAGGTCTGCTGCTGTGGGTTTCTATGACATTCAGATAACACGTGCATAATACACTGGTGCCTCGGAATTCGAACGTGTCGAAATTCGACACCCGAACGAATTTTTTCAAGTAAAGTTTGCCTAGGAACTTGAAAGTCGTTTGCAAACCGAACGCCTGGCAGGTGCCGATCACGCGACGGAGCTGACAAAGCAAGAGCTTCAGCACCTTCATTCACCAGAAGCAGAAGGACGAAACTGGAAGCTGGAAGGATCTGCACTGCCGAAATCCAAGAGCTTTTTACCATGTGGTCAAAGTGGCACCCTGACAGAGCCCTGGTTGTTTAGAACTGGGTCCCTGACAGAGCCCTGGTTGTTTAGAAGTGGCACACTGACAGAGCCCTGGTTGTTAAGAAGTGGCACCATGACAGAGCCCTGGTTGTTCAGAAGTGGCACCCCGACACAGCCCTGGTTGTTCAGAAGTGGCACCCTGACAGAGCCCTGGTTGTTCAGAAGTGGCACCCTGAAAGAGCCCTGGTTGTTCAGAAGTGGCACACTGAAAGAGCCCTGGTTGTTCAGAAGTAGCACCCTGACAGAGCCCTGGTTGTTTAGAAGTGGCACCCCGACAGAGCCCTGGTTGTTTAGAAGTGGCACCCCGACAGAGCCCTGGTTGTTCAGAAGTAGCCCCCTGAAGGAGCCCTGGTTGTTCATAAGTGGCACCCTGACAGAGCCCTGGTTGTTTAGAAGTGGCACCCCGGCAGAGCCCTGGTTGTTCAGAAGTGGCACCCTGAAAGAGTCCTGGTTGTTCAGAAGTGGCACCCTCTCAGAGCCCTGGTTGTTCAGAAGTGGCACCCCGACAGAGCCCTAGTTACGAGGACTGTTGATTTGTTGAATAATGAGATGACTAACCATTTAAGAAAATTAGGAACACGGCAGCCAATACCAGAGCACTGTGTAACCCTAGCTTGTCAACAAAAACAATTACCCTTTTACCCTCCACAAGTAGTAAGCACTAAGTCATGGTCATCGTGTTATACAATACTCACAGTGTACGGCATTTAGGAAAATACATTTTAAAATGTGAGTTTGTTGGGACCTGTAACAGATTAAGTTTCCATTATTTTCAAGAAATGCATCGGAACTCAAACGATTTGGCATTCGAACGCTGTCTCGGAATGGATTATGTTCGAATTTCGAGGAACCATGTATATTATCATTCACAGGCATCATCTACGGGTGGGGTTGGGCTTGAGGTTGACTACCTCATCCTGTAAAAACCATAGCCACAAAAACCAACCAACCATGGATAAGACAAAAGGAGGAGCAAGTAAAACCCAGCCAACCAACGTGAGGGGAGGCTCTTCAAGTGAAAGAAGCATGACAATGTGTGGAGAAAGCCGTAAGGAGGCTGGATCGTCGACATACCTCCTCTTACCTAGGAAAACCTCCAGAACTGGCACCTAGAATGAATAAAGGAAGGCCAAACACACACACACAAAAAAAAAACATGGAGAAGAGAGCTGGAGGATGAAGTTAAAAGATGGAGACGACATGGGGAGAGCTGCATGCGATAGCAAAGGTTAGAACAACTTGGTGCAAGTTGGTTGAGGGCCTATGCTAGAAAGGCAGAAGAAGAAGAAGATCAGTATCATTATTATTATTATTCCGCCCTTAAACAAAGCATAGTAACTTTGAGGCCCTCAAACTAGACTATCTGTAATATGGGACCGTGTCTCCCCCCCCCCAATTTCTTTTTGTCAAGGTCCCTGCCGCAGGTGTGCCTTCGTGGCAAGGTAGTTTGCCTCGCTTTCCGAAGGTCGTCTGCTCGTTTTACAGGTGCATTTATTTTACGGAAATCACTGGGGATCACCCCTGTAGCTTAGGGGTCTGTGCTTTGCTTTGCACAATGTCCTCGGCATAGACCAAGCCTTGTGGGGATAAAACTTGTTGCAATTAACTAGATCTTCCCGACTCCGAACTTCTAAACGCGCTAAAGAAAACAGCTCTAAAAATTTAAAAATAAAAAACCTTTGTTCTACCTTTGCTTGGCGCCTCACGGAAAGTTCAGTTCGAGAGAGGCCAATACTCCAACTGTAGCAGTAATAAGCTAATACACGTCAACAGAGATGCTTATAATCAAGAATTCAAACTCGACAAAGAAGCCGGCAACAGCCTCAACAATATCAAGTGCCCTCAACATCAAACAAACGCACTAGCATGCTCTCCCCCGAATTGCGCTTTCTCTGCTTGCCAATTTGTTGATGTGTTTGTGGTTGGTTGTAGCTACATCCTGACAGAATAGTGGCCCTTGTTTTAATCTGGAGACCTGTCTGTATATTTGTTTTGAAAACAATATTGAATGGGTGTTGAGGGGAGGGGGGCGGGGGAGGGTAGGTAGACATAGACAGTGGTAGAAACAGAGAGGGGAGAAGGGAGAGGGTAGGTAGACATAGACAGTGGCAGAAACAGAGAAGGGAGAGGGTAGGTAGACATAGACAGTGGTAGACACAGAGAGGGGAGAAGGGAGAGGGTAGGTAGACATAGACAGTGGCAGAAACAGAGAGGGGAGAAGGGAGAGGGTAGGTAGACATAGACAGTGGCAGAAACAGAGAGGGACACAGAAGACAGACATATAGAAGGGTGGAGAGACTAAGACAGTCGTACAGAAAGAGGGAAGGAAGACGCAGTGAGTGAGTATGAGAGAGAGTGAGAGAGAGAGAGATGAGAGAGAGAGAGAGAGAGAGAGAGAGAGAGAGAGAGAGAGAGAGAGAGAGAGAGAGAGAGAGAGAGAGAGAGAAATGGAACTAACAATGTGTGCCCTATCCAACGCTGGCGTCCCCAAAACCATACATTACAGATTCGATCTGCTTTAACACTTATTTTCATTTATTCTACGTAGGTGCAGTTAACGAATGTGTCTGTTAACTATTTGTTAACTATTACCGTATTCCTCTGGGAGAGGTGGGGGGGGGGGGGGATTGGAGAAAAGACCTTGTCGTGCTGCTCTAAAGACGCCCGAGGACTTATTCTCAAGGCAGTCGTTGTTGTTTTTTCCCACGTAAAAAAAAATCTGCAGTTAAATTATTATTTACGTTAAGCATCAATATCATCAATAATTTTTTATATTCACGTTTTGAATAGAATAGGTCCCTCGTATGTTCAGAAGTCGGAACGAAATCTGCCAATATGGCTGATGGTCATAGCTAGGGCTTATCGCCCGGAAAGGGTTTAAATTACGAGCATCTTCAAAAATTAGGCTAGGTTTTATGTTCGGGTCAGGTCATAATGATTTCAGTGGATCTCCGTTCGTCAGCTCCATTCAGCAGTCCTGTCAGTACAGACGCTAAATAAAACCACTGCTACACAAGAAAACCGCTGCTACACAAGAAAACCGCTGCTACACAGGAAAACCGCTGCTACACAGGAAAACCGCTGCTACACAAGACAGCCGCTGTTTTACAGGAATTTCTCTCACACATCAGAGACTGCAACATCTCTCACACAACCGACAGAGGCTGCAACATCTCACACACAACAGACAGAGGCTGCAACATCTCACACACAACAGACAGAGGCTGCAACATCTCTCACACAGCAGACAGAGGCTGTAACATCTCACACACACAACCGACAGAGGCTGCAACATCTCTCACACAGCAGAAAGAGGTTACTACATCTCTCACTCAGCAGGCAGAGGCTGCTACATCTCACACACAACAGACAGGGACTGCTATATCTCTCACACAGCAGACAGAGGCTGCTACATCTCACACACAACAGACAGCGACTGCAACATCTCCCACACAACAGACAGAAACTGCTATATCTCTCACACAGCAGACAGAGACTGCTATATCTCTCACATTGCAGACAGAAACTGCTATATCTCTCACATTGCAGACAGAAACTGCTATATCTCTCACACAGCAGACAGAGGCTGCTATATCTCTCACACAACAGACAGAAACTGCTATATCTCTCACACAGCAGACAGAAACTGCTATATCTCTCACACAGCAGACAGAGACTGCTATATCTCTCACATAGCAGACAGAGACTGCTATATCTCTCACATTGCAGACAGAAACTGCTATATCTCTCACATTGCAGACAGAGACTTCTATATCTCTCACACAGCAGAGACTGTTATATCTCTCACACAGCAGACAGAGACTGCTATATCTCTCACATAGCAGACAGCAATCTCACGCATCCACTCCATAACAGACTAGAGATAATAACTTAAATCTACAACGAGAGAGAGAGAGGGAGAGAGAGGGAGGGAGAGAGAAAGTCTTAGCTACATCTCTCACACAACAGGCATCGACACTGCTACATTAGCCCGCAACACATAGCGAATGCTCTAAGACAGCCAGGGACAAGCAATAAGATCATATACAACAGCTACATCCCAACAAACTATACCGCACTCCGCTGCTCTAACCATTTATTTAGCCGCAAGACATACAAACCCTACAACACGCAAACCCCTACAAAACAAACCCCTACAACACACAAACTCCTACAACATACAAACCCCTACAACATTCAAACCCCTACAACATTCAAAACCCCTACAACATACAAACTTCTACAACGTACAAACTCATACAACGTACAAACCCTTACAACGTACAAACCCCTAGAACATACAAACTCCTAGAACATACAAACTCCTAGAACATACAAACTCCTACAACATACAAACCCCTACAACGTACAAACCCCTACAACATACAAACCCCTACAACATACAAACCCCTACAACATACAAACCCCTACAACAAGACACGAGAAGCCCTGACCACTTCAAACTCACAAACCTCATCTCCCATCGCTGTATTTCTCAGATAATCGTTACATCCGTCGAGCCTGCGCGAAGATGTTTTTGTTCTCAAGTGTGTTTTCTGCGGTGGAGTTGCGACATTCTCAGCCGAATAATTGAGCACTCAATGTCGGAGTGTTTCGCAGATCTAATAAGTGCACATTTAGCAGCTACACTGATACAGCAACTAGTTGTTTCTCCAGCTCTCAGTGCCACTATGGCAGGCTTAAATGGCTCGATTCTCTGAGAAATGACAATTAGTTCTGGTGAGCTGTAGGATCCGAAGAATACTGGCGTTTTTCATAAGCAGTTGTTTTTTTTTTTTTTTTTGTCTGGACTTTTATACATGTAAATGTGCCCGGCTCGCTAGCGTAGTTGGCTAAACCAGATTGCGCGGTGACCGGGTGACGAACTCCTTGTGGTTCGGGTTCACGCCGGGGAATAGGCAGAAAAGCCACATTTCTCCCAGATTTACGGTATTTATCATGGAATCAAGGCCGGAGGGTTGCGATATCCATAATACCGAGCCTACGGGTTAACAACTCATGTCTTCTGTATACTAAAAAAAAAACTGCATGTAAATATGAAAAATAAACGGTGAAATGTCTGGACACCCGCTGGCAATCAAAAGATGTAGGACAAAAGAAGAAAATATATTCGACGCAACACTTAGAGAAACAGATACATAATCACAAAACAGGCAACGGAATAAGAAATAAATGGACTGAGAAGGTGAGGACGTTCAAGATACACCTTATATGGCCGCGGGGAGCGCTGCCAATAAAAAAAATACAATCAACTAAGACAATGAACTGACAATTTTCTGTGAAACTGTTACAAGAGGGTACCTAAAGTCAATAAAAGAGAAACTTGCCCGAAAACCTTGGAGGTGACACTTACAAAGAAATGCTAACGAAGGCTGGAAATCCCCGACATAGATTTAGAGAAGGGGAGGTAACATGTCAGTAAACGAAAGCACCTATACATGATAATGGGGTTCTTTCCAAAGTGTCCCAGAGGGTTTTCCTAGTGAAATAAGACGAACGTTGCTGAAAAGGTGCTGGGACAGGCCAGATTGCTGGACGATAACATTCAAACAACTGCACAGAACAGAACTGAATGGAAGCAAACACGAGAAGCTCTGTGTGACGGACACCGGCACGACAGCAAAATGATGACTCATATGTACATATCCCTCTAGAGCAGCCATTCGAACCCTGAAGTGTTCAATACAACATAAAATGTGACTAGAAAACTCCATAAAGAAAATGGGAAGAAAAAAAAAGCGCACAAAAGCAATCGAAAATTTTAACCAAAGTCTTTATCAACAGAGTACTAAACTGTGACTAGAAAACTGATAAGACAACGGAGCTTCTACAAACCTAACGGTCAAGATGATCTCTAGTCGCATGTTATGTTGTGTTGAGCACGTGTTGTCATTACTACGCTCGACCGCTGACACCCTCAACTGACGGCAAAGATAAGAATGCTGGCATGTCGTTTGGAAGACCCGAGTCCGAAATCCAGGTAGCACTCCTGGACATTATTTGTTTCCCTCGCCAGTAAAAATTTTAACTGCGTGGTTGATGACAACTGTACTGTGAGACTCTTAAGTGCACGGGTTCAAGACATCACTGCCCTACAAAGCATGAGAGCAGCAGACCCTCATCGCAGTAAATTTCCACTTCTGCCGTTAAGCGTGTGTGTGTGTGAGTATATGTGTGTGTATATGGGTGGGAAAAGGGAAATAATCAAATTTACAGCCTTGAAGGGTCAACAGAAGCATGGATACCAACATAAAGAAAACGGAAAAGGGGGGGGGGGTGGGGCAAGGAGATAGTAAGTACCCCCGTCGAAATTGTGTTTTAAAAAAAAAAAAAACGGGTGTGGTGGGGTGGCAGGGGAAAAAAGGGGGGTTATTGGGCCTACGACTCCTCACTTTCTCTTTTACACCCACCCACCCACCCCCCTCCACACCCCCCCCCCCTCTCTCTCTCTCTCTCTCTCTCTCTCTCTCTCTCTCTCTCTCTCTCTCTCTCTCTCTCTCTCGTGTATGTGCGTGTGCGCTAGCTAGCAAAAAAGAAGTCCACGCGTGCAAGACTAAACACACCTAAATGTACACAATGGTACGCACATGCAAAGCCCGCGCGCACACACACGCACACATACACATACGCACACAAGCAAACAAGTGTAAATATATCTTCTGCCTGAAATCCAACGCTACGAAAACATTCGTTCATTGAAGGGTTTCAAAAATTCAACAAAACCATCTGTGACTCTTTCGCTTCCTCCTAATTCGCTGCTGATTATTATTATATTTTATTATGTTCGCTTTTGTTTGCCTGTCTGGTACTAACTTTGCCCGCTTTAAAGATCTGTCTTATTTGTGTGAGAGTGTTCATTCCTTGTCTCTATGAGAGCAGCACTCCGACTTCAGGGAAAACATACTCAATTAGCCGTCTTTCACTAAATGCTTTATATGAGCAGTGGATCTATTTTCCCCACCAGAATGGGACACCGAAACCCACACAGGGAGATTAATTTATCTGGAAATTAATGTATCTGGTAACGACCGACACACAGAGATCTCAATGAATTATTTCTTCAATGTTGAGAATTTATTACTTGAAATATTAAATGACTGTCTAAAACTGATTAAATTATATTATGGCACAAAATAAATTGCAGTAACAGCTGGGGTATGATGACTTATTACACGCAAGCACGGCATGAATCATACATGTACTGAGATAGATTCGTGGAGGTAGGTGTGTGTGGGGGGGGGGGGGGGGGGGGGAATGTCATGGACCGTGTCTCAAGCAGAAGAAAGGGGCGAGAGAAGGGGAGTCGTCAGTTTTTTTTTTTTTTTTTTTGCGTTTTAAACCCCCAAAAATTGTAGGCGCATTTTGCATACGATGGCAACATGAGTTCCTGAAATCTCCTGCAGTAGTTGTGGAAGATTTCCTAACGCCAGCGGGTCTGGCTACGTTAAACTCCCCATCATCATGGGCTGTGATTGCAATGTCGTCCTGAAGCACAATATGACATTATCATCTGAAGCCATAGAAATGTGCCGACAACGACAATGAAATAATTTTACAGATAAAAAGGAATCGTTGAGGATTAAGGAGACAAGAACAGAGAGAAGCAGCAACGAAACTCACAATGGGTAAATACCACTAATTAGTGATGACATGGATGTTACAAGACTACACTGGGTGGGGACCAAAAAGAGAACAGCAGTTAACAGAGAGAGAGAGAGAGAGAGAGAGAGAGAGAGAGAGAGAGAGAGAGAGAGAGAGAGAGAGAGAGAGAGAGAATAACTGAGCACATAAAAGAGCTGCACGCGAGTAGAACACGAGGCAGACCAAGAAGGCGGTGCAGAGATAATATTAAAGTAGACCTACAAACACTTGGAATCTATAACTGTAAGGAAGTTCGAAGCGAGAGATGAAAGGAGGGGAAAGAGAAGAAGAAGAAGAAGAAGAAGAAGAAGAAGAAGAAGAAGAAGAAGAAGAAGAAGAAGAAGAAGAAGAAGAAGAAGAAGAAGAAGAAGAAGAAGAAAGAAAGAAAGAAGAAGAAGATAAAGAAGGAGGAGGAGGCGACGGCAGAGAAGGAGGCGGACATGGCACAAGAGGAGCCCTAATTAACGGATGGTGAGTTTCTTAGAAGTGAATGAGTGTGTGTCTGTCTGTGTATGTGTGTGTGTGTTGTATATAAAGAACCACAGAGACGATATCGAGCTCCAAAATAAGAACTTTAGGGGCTGAACAGGGTATCTGAAAATTAGCCTGGCTGGCTTGACACTATAGATGCCATTCTTTAAGTCGCAGGTGGGAACACGTTATCACGGAGCGGCGAGGTCAGAAAAGTAGACAGACAGACATACAGACAGGCAGACAGACCGACGATGAGATGTCTGCAGCTCACGGCAGAAACCAGCTGGCCAATAAACAACAACTACTGGAATCTTTGCTACTGCCGCTCCCAAGCCTGGATAAGAAAGCAGTAGGGGTGGACATGTTGTTTGTCATCCTACTCTGTAAAACTAAAATCTAGCAACAAAAATTGGCATGGAGGAGCCAACTGAGGAGAATACTAGCCTTACCACATAACGAGGAAATGCAACCTAATAAGTTACTGTTATGGCAAGTCATTCTAATCCCTTTACCATAGTTGGCAGCTGGCGTAGGAGAGAGGTTCCATCAATGGGACAGACAGAGCACTGCAATTCTGATCCGGCAAAATCTGCAGAATGCTTTGTTCTAAACGTACTGGCGTTATATTTTATTCAAAGTTAACACAGTTGGTCGAGAGAGGGATCATGTTACACGGACAACACATTATTTCTACAATACTGCACAGGCTCTGTGCTACGGAGAGGAAGAACTTTATCCCTGGTCTCAATTGGTATCGCCTTGGGGTGTACTTTCTAGGTGCATAAATAACAAAATGTCGTGCAGAAAGTCGAAAAGGTCCTACCAACCAGTGAAAAATCTACAGAAACTAGCATCCAATGAATTGCATATGATACAACGGAAGGAAGAATAACTGCCAGCCTTATGTGATGTTGTAACGGCACAAGATAATGATGGTTAAATTACTCACCTCTGTTATGGAAGACCGCAGTTTCTTGTTCCTGGATTTCCACTGCACTAGCTTGACCATCATTATTCCAAAGTTATGAAACGCCATTTCCCCACCGCTATCCGAATTTATAGATATCCAACCTTATGAATAGCACACCAGCCTAGCATACAGAGCACACAAGATCGGATCTGACATTGGCACACAATAAAGGCGTTTTGATCAAGGAACTCACGACTGGACTGGCGACGACGTCGCGGTATTGCCATCTGTATGGGTGAGGTGGTACGATGAAAGAGGTAAAACGAACTACATCAGTTCCAGTGCTGACACAAAGATGACCCCCTTGTATGTGAGCTTTGATGTCTATGTTTTCTAACGACTCATATGGTACTTATTTCATTTTAATCTACTTGAACAAACTCAAGCCCATTCTCACAAAATTATTATTATTTCTATAAGCTTTTGTTTTTAAGGTCACTCACTTTGTCGCGTCAAAACGGTGCCTTCAATTTTAAGCGATTCCCTAACAAGACATCAAGCTCACGTTTCGCCAACACACTCTGTGAGGATGATAACACAATGTACTGAAATAATATTAGGTTGAAACCAATTTAGTGTCATAATTGTGTGTGCGCGTGCGTGTGTGTGTGTGTGTGTGTGTGTGTGTGTGTGCGTTTGTGTGGATGTGTGTGAGCACCTCAGACACACATCAATCACATCGTGAAACTGTTTAACCTTCACAGCCCGTGGTTGCACTTTACTTATAGAAGTAAGACACACACAGCTAGGAAATGTACTTCAATAGTATGCACACGGTAGCGTCTGTGGTTTAGGCGTTGCGGGCGCGCTTCGTGATGCCCGGGTGCTGAGTTCGATCCCTGCTGCGGACGATTTGTCTTGCGTTGATTTCGAAAGTGGTACCGAGGGCTGGCCGTTAAGTGGGCAATGTCGAAGTACTGAATGTAAACTTTGACTAGAAAAACAACAACAGCCAAAATAATGCTGGGGTTGGTTCTGCAAACTCCTGTAAAGAATACACAACTAACTTCTTTTTTTTTTTTTTTACACGATAGCAGGTAGGTGTCTAAGACACAGAAACAGATGCAGACAGACAGACAGACTTATACAAAAAGCAAACACACAGACTGTGCAAGAGGACAGGAGCAGGCTGGGAGATAGTGGGGGAGGGGAGGGGGGGCAGTAACAGACTGCCATCAGCAGACAAATACGCAGATACAAACACAGTAAGACACACAAGAAAAGACAAACGACAAGGCAGATACACACACAGTAAGACACACAAGAAGAGACAAGCGACAAGGTAGATTCAAACACAGTAAAACACATAAGAAGAGACAAGCGACAAGGCAGATACAAACACAGTAAAACACACAAGAAGATACAAGCGACAAGGCAGATACAAACACAGTAAGACACACCAGAAGAGACACGCGACATGGTAGATACAAACACAGTAAAACACACACGAAGAGACAAGCGACATAGCAGATACAAACACAGTAAGAAAGACAAGAAGTGACAAGCTACAAGGCAGATACACACATAGTAAGACACACAAGAAGACACAAGCGACAATGTAGATACAAACATAGTAAGACACACAAGAAGTGACAAGCTACAAGGCAGATACACACATAGTAAGACACACAAGAAGACACAAGCGACAAGGCAGATACAAACACAGTAAGACACACAAGAAGAGACAAGCGACAAGGCAGATACAAACACAGTAAGGCACACAAGAAGAGACAAGCGACAAGGCAGATACAAACAGAGTAAGACACACAAGAAGAGACAAACGACAAGGCAGATACACACACAGTAAGACACACAAGAAGAGACAAACGACAAGACAGATGCAAGTGACTAGCTGATTAATCATGGCAGATACAAAAAAATCGACAAATATTAAAACAAGTACTGAAAATCTGAAAAGTATTAAAACACGACGGGTACTGAATAGCAGTGACCCCCCCCCCCCCCCCCATGGGAACTTTTAAATCACCCCAAACAAAGTAAATTCTAGGGGTGTCATGGGTTGGGATTAGGGTTAGCCGGTGTCTCTGAGGCTGTCGAGGCTGACAAACATCCTTACCCTGACGTCCATACAATACTGGAGTTTCCCGGGGAATGCGGTATTTCATTTGTTAGGGATGAATTAAAAACAAAATACCAACAAATTAAATTATGGCGCCCGAGGAATAATGAAGTAGCCTGTAGTCAAATGTGGACGAGTTAACTGAGCAGATACAAAACAGCGGCCAAGTATCAACAGTTGAACTCAAACCCAGACAAGCTTGCCGCGATCTGGTTCCAAGTTGGCAAGGCGTGTGTTGTAAAACAGGCAGCACTAGACATTCTGGGGAGCATTTATTGGCTGCATTTAAACACGGTATGTATGCTTCCCTGCTGATTCAAACACACACCCGCATTCATGTCACTGATATCCATATCCTGTCTGTTACCTTCATTTTACTCAATTTGCCGTATCCACAAAGGAGGTTGGTTGCGGTTGTGAGTTGGATTATCTTTACAGCCCTCCGGACACATCCATAGGTGCTTAGATTCCTCTCTCAACATATTCATCAGCGTCGCGAGGTTAATTCTGCCAGTCATATGCTGGGTGACGAGACATCGTGTGAGTCCGGTGTGCTTCTCATGCTTGGCTGGGCCAATCTTTACTCCCGATTCTCGTATTCTTAGCAGCGATGGGGACAGGTTGCTTCCAAAACCTCTTAACGTCCTATATCTTTCTAAGGACACTGACAATGTCTGCGTGATCCATAGGCCGGCCATCTTCAATTATAGCGGCAACTGCCAGTCTATAAGCTCTTTTATTACCAACAACACCTGCATGCCCACTGGACAAATATGAAGGTAACTGCACACACAGAAGAGTTTTAGAGGGATCCACCAGGGCTTTTTGGAAATAATCTGTTGTTGATACTGGCACATTTTTGTTTATCCAGACGATATCGTTATACTGTTTTACAGACAGGCAAGATCATTGAAGCAAATTGAGGCTGGGAGTGACATTACTCATCTGCATAGGACATAGCCTGTATAGTAATGTCATACGGATACTACTACGGCATAAACTTCTCCTAGACTGAGACCACTGTTATTCAACTAGGTTGACTCAGCAACCTACACTAGGAACGTGTGGCTCGTTCGTCACGAGCCACAGAGGCTTGAGCTCCATCAAAGATCATTATTACAACACAACTGGTAATGCTCCGTGGCCCGCTTGCTAGGTCTCCGCGGGCCAGTTCTGGCCTGCAGGCCGCTAGTTGAAAAGCCATGAATTAGGTGATCTGCCCTTAGAACTAAAAAAAAACGTAAATAAATACAGTAAAGAAAGAAATATAACTAACTATAGAGAGAGGGTCAAAAAGTTACTGGAACTGATGACTAGACGGCAGCAGGGTCTAATTATACATACAACGATTGCATTTTTGTGTTTTAAGTGAACATTGTATAACCCGTTTGAATGAAACAAGTGTTGAAAATATCAAATCCACTAATAACAATTCGACTTACGACTTTTTAGTCGGAACGGAACTTTGTTGTAAGTCGAGAAGACACTGTAATCAGATCTTTGCAGACTCAATCCGACTATTTAATTCCTTCCATTGACCATGTTTCCGCACTATATATTACATATACCATTGACAATTCTGTTTCTTTTCTTATGCTAATTACTTCTCTCTAGGAGACCCGGGTTCGAATCCTCGGTAAGCAGATGGGCAATTGTTTGTCGAAGGCAAAATCTGAAGTCCTAAATCTGCACAGGTCGTGGCGACTGCTGTAGCCATTCAGCCCCAGGCTCCTCCTACCCCAAATCAGCATTTCCTGTTCTACACCGCACTACACAAGTGTTACATGCAGGCAGTAAACATAGTTGACCTCTCTGAACGTCACTTTCTCGTGTTGTTACAAAAACAGTAACTAGGACTGCAACGGATCGAAAAATAATGAGTTCGTGTTTAACGAAAATCGTGCTAATCGCGGGCTAAAACATTTATAATGAACACTACATCTCTGCTGTTCATGTTAACTAAGTGTTCGTCTTAGTAAGAGAGTTCTTATTAAGGAGGTTTTTTTTGTGTGTGTGTGCCAAACCCACTTCTGATAGATTTTTGCCACTATCTTTGATCAACTTAAACATGGAAACCAACTGTTGTGGAAGGTGGTGGTGGAGGAGAGAATGACTGATAAACTGCATTCATTCATCAACTGATGCCTGCCGGTTAGAGAGGGAATTAAATGGTATGATAGAATCACTAACGTGGATCTTTTGGAGAGAACTAAACAAGGTGCAGCGAATCAAGAGGTGAACAAAGACGCTGGTGCTGGATAGAATACACGTTGAGAAAACATGATAACGATATAACTAGAATGTCTCTACACACTGGAACTCACAGAGGCAGAGAAGTCAAGGCTGACCAATGAACACTTGGAGAATGGAGTTAGAGAGTAACATTAAAATGATGAGGAGGAAATGATGTACGCTGCATGCAAAAGCACAAAAGAGGACGGCTAGGTGGAAGTTAGCTGAGGGACATGCTCAGTCAGGGGACCTAGTGAAGAGGAAGAAAGACATCCAAAAATGGAAGCAACAAGTCCTTTCTGGCTTCATCAAGACAGTGTATATGTGCGCGCGCGGGCGAATGCGCGTGATTATAACAAGTAACAAGTCTGTCAATGACCTCAGGGGATGCCGTGGGGGGACCACTCCTCCTCCCAGACGTGGACTTTTAAGCAAGATAACGAGAAAAAAAAAAAAACAAGCTTGGTCTGTGGATTCATCAACACCGCGAGTCTAAAATTAGAGCCACGATAAAAGTGTAACACGGAAAGCTGGGCGACGCCAGGGAGCGGATGCCAGTACCTGCAAATGTGGATTCTGTGGCCGCTCCAATCAGTGGTGATTTCTCAACCGTGTACAAGCCGGGCCGTGTGTGCTACTAGCTGAAACTTGTATACACCCCCCCCCCACCCCCATTTTTTTTGTTACCCCGTATTCCAATATTGTATTCTGAAAAATGAAAAAAAGGACTCGAAGAGACACTATTCGGATGATAATCCAAAGCAGCTAAATCACTGAAACCCTGTTCAACGGTATAGCGCAGTTAATGTTAGGGACCAGGCGGATAGACAGGGAACTGCTCTTCTGATCCTGTAGCTTCTGCAGCGTGCTTTGTTCCAAGTGTACTGGTGTTACCTTTCCTCTGAGGTAAACAAGACAGGCCAACTGAGAGATCATGATGCATGGGCAACACAAGAGTCTTTACAACACTGCCTATCCGTTGTGCTATGGAGAGGGGACAGTGGCGACTTCTTCCGTCCTTACTGGTCTCGCCCTCGCCATGGGCTGCGAATCCCATACCTCCTCATAGCACAGTATAACACTCTCGCCTGGCAAGACGCAAAAGTTCCCATTTAATTTAATTAGAGGGATACAATGACGAAGTGGTGGACGGTAAAAATGGTTTCCTTCCAGAACGGTGTCCGTGGGATCAACACCTCAAGGAAGAGAGTCCAGGGAAAACAAATCCCCCAAAAATCCGCTCAGCCGGCTAATCCCGTTATTATTCTGGGGCAGCTGAAAATTACACACTCACCCACAGTCCAAGCGGGGTGAGTATTCTATCTGCCTTTGTCTCTGTCTACCCCCCCCCCTCTCTCTCTCTCTCTCTCTCTCTCTCTCTCTCTCTCTCTCTCTCTCTCTCTCTCTCTCTCTTGCTATATATCTATCTGTCTATCTATTCATCCATCCATCCAGCGAGCCGTATGTCTGTCTGTCTGTCTGTCTATGTGTGTATGTGTGTATGTGCGTGCGTGCGTGCGTGCGTGCGTGCGTGCGTGCGTGCGTGCGTGCGTGTGCGTGTGTGTATGTATGTATGTATGTATGTATGTATGTATGTATGTATGTATGTATGTATGTATGTATGTATGTATGTATGTATGTATGTATGTATGTATGTATGTATGTCTGTATGTATGTATGTATGTATGTATGTATGTATGTATGTATGTATGTATGTATGTATGTATGTATGTATGTATGTATGTATGTATGTATGTATGTATGTATGTATGTATGTATGTATGTATGTATGTATGTATGTATGTATGTATGTATGTATGTATGTATGTATGTATGTATGTATGTATGTATGTATGTATGTATGTATGTATGTATGTATGTATGTATGTATGTATGTATGTATGTATGTATGTATGTATGTATGTATGTATGTATGTATGTATGTATGTATGTATGTATATGTATGTATGTATGTATGTATGTATGTATGTATGTATGTATGTATGTATGTATGTATGTATGTATGTATGTATGTATGTATGTATGTATGTATGTATGTATGTATATGTATGTATGTATGTATGTATGTATGTATGTATGTATGTATGTATGTATGTATGTATGTATGTATGTATGTATGTATGTATGTATGTATGTATGTATGTATGTATGTATGTATGTATGTATGTATGTATGTATGTATGTATGTATGTATGTATGTATGTATGTATGTATGTATGTATGTATGTATGTATGTATGTATGTATGTATGTATGTATGTATGTATGTATGTATGTATGTATGTATGTATGTATGTATGTATGTATGTATGTATGTATGTATGTATGTATGTATGTATGTATGTATGTATGTATGTATGTATGTATGTATGTATGTATGTATGTATGTATGTATGTATGTATGTATGTATGTATGTATGTATGTATGTATGTATGTATGTATGTATGTATGTATGTATGTATGTATGCACGCATGCATGTATGTATGTATCTTTGTATGTATATTTATATGTATGTGTGTGTGTGTACTGGGTGCCTATGTGTGTGTATGTGAGTGAGTGAATGGGTTTGCGTGCGTATGTGGGGGTGTGTGTGTGTGTGCGCGCGCAGGGGCGTGCGTATGCATTTTACCACCCATGCTTTTGTTTTCGACTGGATATTCATAATATGCATATTATTACATGAACATAACATGCTATATTGATAAAATACAACTGCTGTGTGAAAGATTTGTGTTTGGAAGGGCCGAATGTAAGACGGGCCTGCGTGCCTAATTTGTGACCCTTTAAAAAAAAAAGAGTTTGTTCGTTCGGTCTATCTGTCTGTCTGCAAAATGCATCTTGATGTTTACATTCTGCGACCTTGCAATCGGGGATGCTGGGTTCGTTCTGAGCAGGTGACCAAACCATTTTAGTCTGTTTCTTTCAATAAATCTCATTACAGGTGCTGTTTTCCATCTTTCTGATGATAGCATTATTTATTTTACCGTCTCTTCTTGTTATGCTGACTCCTTTTCTCAAACATCTCTCTCATTTCACGCGTCGTTAGTTCCCGCTTTTGTTGTTCTTTCTAGGGGGCTGCGTCTCGAGGCATGGTGTCCGCCTCGAGTGCTAGAGGTTCCGGATTCAAACCCCAAGTAAAGGCTGGGATTTTTTAACGTGGACTTGGACTTCTAGTAATTTTCCCTAGTCTCTGGGTAGTGAGATCGGACGCGAGTGTGCATTGCTGAACGTAAAAAATCCCTTGGCAGTTGGAAATCGAAAAAAGTAGCCTAGCGGCACTGCTCGGGCGAAATTTCAAGAGCACAATTCTACCCAAAGTATTTCTGGATCCTCGCCGGTGCTACAGAGCATGTGAACTGTGCT
>CAJHNH020002473.1:0-27500 GCA_905116865.2 Candidula unifasciata | reverse complement strand
TCTCTGGCCAGCAACGTGAGGCGGCTGAAAACTTTGGCATACAAGCAAGGGTCGTCCCAGTTCAAGGCTCATTTTCCGCCCTATGGCTGTATAACTGTGTATGAGTAGCACTCGTGCACGCTATCAGTTCACATCCTTGCCCGCACAGGATTGCAGGTTGCACAGGACTGGTGTCAGCGTTACAAGTGCCCTAATTATAACTTGCTCGGAGGTTAAACGGGGTATCTGGCCTTGCCCTGTTGGGTCTATTACCAGCAATAAAACATTTTTTAGACTTCTGTGTCAGAGCTTCAGGTCATGTATGTCTGCCACCAGCAATGAGACATATTTTAGTCTTACTGTGTCAGAGCTTCAGATCCTGCATGTCTGCCACCAGCAATGAGACATATTTTAGACTTCCTGTGTCAGACCTTCAGATCCTGTATGTCTGCCACCAGCAATGAGACATATTTTAGACTTACTGTGTCAGAGCTTCAGATCCTGTTGGTCTGCCACCAGCAATGAGACATATTTTAGACTTACTGTGTCAGAGCTGCAGATCCTGTTGGTCTGCCACCAGCAATGAGACATATTTTAGACTTCCTGTGTCAGAGCTTCAGGTCCTGTTGGTCTGCCACCAGCAATGAGACATATTTTAGTCTTACTGTGTCAGAGCTTTGGCAGTTGGAAATCAAAGAGAATATCCTAACGGCGCTGTCTGGGCACAACGAGTTTTACGGGTGCTAGGGAGGTAGAAGTCCAACAGTTGATTCACGACCATTCATGACTAGATAATCTGATTATCTATACAGATAAATCTTTAGTGCAAGACAGCCTAGCATATGACACCACAACATCTAGCATGAGAATGGCGGTAAATGCAGCTCTCCGATGGCTAGAGAACAAGATACATACACACGTCGTAATTGTAATAGACTCTGAAAGCATGCTTAAAAAGTTGAAGACAGGGGTGCTCCGAGCAGAGTGGCAAGTTTCACTGAAAAGGTCACGGAAAGTGATCATACATTGTATCTTTTCTCCAGACTATGCCAGCGTGGTGGGTAATGAACAGGCAGACAGATTGGCTGAATCTGCACCGCTATGTGATGAATTGATACATGACAAAGCAGATGTGGTCAAGGCCCTTTAGGAACAAGCATCGGAATCACTAAGTAAGATTATTATGGGCTGGCGAGAATGAGGCCCCTGGGTGTAGCCAGAGGGTCTGACCGGCTCACTTCACTCAGAGGAAAGGCACGACGGACATATAACCAGATTGTGACCGGTATCATCAGTATTGGAACTCTGCGTTGGTTGCTGAAGATGAGGACGGAGCATGCATAGACATGCCCCGAGTGCTGTGATGACAATTCTTGACTCAACTCAACTCAAATGGAGGTAAAAATCTACCCAAAGTAGTTCAGGATCCTCGCAGGTGTAACGGAGTTCGTGCACTGTGATGAGATTTTTCGGAGTCAGGCTTGAGTCGGAAGTAGAACGGAGCACTTATGGGTTACTACCCTCGTGCCATGATGTTAATCCGTTGTTCAAACTATCAAACATCGAAGCTACAAGTCGCAAGCCGGGTCGCCAGAAGCTGAACAAATCCCAAGCCGAGTCGAAAATTGTTAATTATGCGACTTAAGTGTCGGACTTGAGTCCAAGTCGTGAGACTCCAATCCATATCTCTGTCTTTGGTAATGCATTAAGTATTCCGCTGATGAAGACGTTGGTCGAAACGCTCGATGTCATTTGTGCGCGACTTTCATATTTCCTTCGTTGAGATTTCTAGCAACAGTTTGTGCTGCATTCTGTGCTTGAATGAGCAGGTTCGGTTGGTGTGCAAACGTGTAAAGAAGTGCGCAAAACTGACTCAACATTTGTACCCGTGAATGGAGGTGACCATGCGAAGTGGCTGGTTACATACAACCGACACTGCACTCGGGTCAATAGACACTGCAGGCTTGTGAAGCTTGAAGCCCCTTCCCCCTCATACTTTTTGGGGTGAGGGGGGGGGGGCGAGCTGATGCCACTCCTAACAAAATGTTCCTGTTTCCGCCAAAAGACTTTACAAAAGTTATCTCTGCAAGTAGCCGTTGGTGCATGTCCTATTATTTTAGATACATTGGTCCTGTTCACGTTTCCCGGCCCATCTACACGCTACCCGACCTTTCATTTTTACTTTCTCGGACTCTTCTGCATTTGTCAGATGAACAGTACGACGAGTGGGAGAGAAAAGGGGGTGCGAAGAGTGGGAGAATGAGACAGAAACACGCAAACTGGTGAGAGGTGTTTGGAGACACAGGGAAAGAGAAAAGGGGGGGGGGGGGGGGGGGAGACATAAAGGTCAAAATCAAGAGGAATAACTTCACTGCACCGCGGTTTATCCTAAATGGCTCGGTCTCCTCCACAGAATGGCTAGTCAAATGCTGAGAGCGTCACACAAAACATGAACAGCTTAGCCCCGGCAATGATCAGTGGACTCTGCTATTTAAAAAAACTGCACTCGGGAACTCAACTAAGCTTTGCCACTTCGCCACGGAAGACGAAAGACAGAAGAGCGTAGAGAGAGTGAGAGAGAGAGAGAGAGTGAGAAAGAGAGAGAGAGAGAGAGAGAGAGAGAGAGAGAGAGAGGGAGAGAGAGAGAGAAGAAAGATAGAAACACATAAAGAAGGACGTGTGTAGTTAGACAGACACTGAATCAATTGGTCTTGTGGCTGGGTGCTGTTGCGGCGTCGAGTTTCTCAGTTATCACTTAGCGCCACTAAGGAATTGAGGCCAGCTACAGGGGCACAGGAATACAGGAAGGCCAAAAAATACATGAAGAAGAGAGCTGGAGAATGAAGTTGGAAAGATTGAGAGGACCTGGGGAGAGCTCCATGCAATAGCGAAGGACAGAACGACTTGGCGTGAGTTGGGGGATAGAAAGGCAGAAGAAGAAGAAGAAGCTAGAGATGACTCTGAACCGGCCATGGACACCTGGCAGCGCCCAACGATCGCAGATCTGTCAGACTCAAGCAGTGTTACTGCAAAACATTCTATCCCACACGGAGTGTACTCAAAGAGACCCACAATATGTGTCTTTTCTTATTCTCTGCCTCTTTCTCTCCTTATTCAATTGCTACTGCTCATCTTCCTTCTGTTTAGTTTTCTTCAAATTTACTACTAACACCACCAACATACACCACCACCATTACTAATATCCTCTGTCTGGGTTCCAGAGCCCCATTTTAAGAGAGAAAAAAAGAATAGACCCCCTAACCCCCCCCCCCCCCCCCCCAATCTCCAAATTAAAAAACACGTCACAAAATCGACTTATCAGAGGAGATTCCTTAGAAATCGAGGTGCATCATCTGCCTGGGAGGCCAGGAACCAACAGAGTGTGTATACATAAGCCAGATCTGTAAAACGGATGTGCATGCAAAACTCAAGTTCTGGAACAAGACTAAAATCATTGTAGATAAACTATGCCGAGGTTTACAGCCAGTGAACGCGAGGTTGACGAAAACACAATTAAAGTTGGATCGCAAGGGACTGTGCCCCATCCAGAGGTTGATGTGTCCTGCCCTTTACATTTTTTTAAACACTGATCACGTCATCGTTTTGTTAGACAACCTCCTTGAAGAACAGATGACAGGCGTTGTAAATGTACGGTAACACAAAGTCACTTATGCCACAACCTGGCAGACAACACGGGAAAGCAGACGGTGGGACAGCTAGTTGAAGGGACGACTAGTTGGTCAGCCGGGAAAACATGCGGTGGGACAACTAGTTGAAGGGACGACTAGTTGGTCAGCCGGGAAAACAAGCGGTGGGACAGCTAGTTGAAGGGACGAATAGTTGGTCAGCCGGGGAAACAGACGGTGGGACAGCTAGTTGAAGGGACGAATAGTTGGTCAGCCGGGGAAACAAGCGGTGGGACAGCTAGTTGAAGGGACGAATAGTTGGTCAGCCGGGGAAACAGACGGTGGGACAGCTAGTTGAAGGGACGAATAGTTGGTCAGCCGGGGAAACAGACGGTGGGACAGCTAGTTGAAGGGACGAATAGTTGGTCAGCCGGGGAAACAGACGGTGGGACAGCTAGTTGAAGGGACGACTAGTTAGTCAGCTGGGGAAACAGAGGGTGGGACAGCTAGTTGAAAGGCTGACTAGTTGGTCAGCCGGGGAAACAGACAGATGAGTAGTGGAAACAGTCGTTTGGGCAGACCACTGAAAGAACGACTAGATTGTAAGACGGCAAGGTAGCCTCAGTTAAGAGACAAGACCTGTAAATGTACGGTAAGACAAAGTCAATAATAACACAGCCAGGAACTTGGTTAGGGCGCCCGTCAGACGGACAGTAAGATGATGGTCCGGGTTGAACCAGCCGGTTAGGGTGCTAGTCAGATGAACAGATGCAGGCAGGGATAATTAGTTGCTTGGCTGAATCGAGTGGTTTTACAAATTGTCAAGACGAAGGAATGAGCAGGTCATCCGCAAGACGAAGGAATGAGCAGGTCATCCGCAAGACGAAGGAATGAGCAGGTCATCCGCAAGACGAAGGAATGAGCAGGTCATCCGCAAGACGAGGAATGAGCAGGTCATCCGCAAGACGAAGGAATGAGCAGGTCATCCGCAAGACGAAGGAATGAGCAGGTCATCCGCAAGACGAAGGAATGAGCAGGTCATCCGCAAGACGAAGGAATGAGCAGGTCATCCGCAAGACGAAGGAATGAGCAGGTCATCCGCAAGACGAAGGAATGACTTGAGCAGGTCATCCGCAAGACGAAGGAATGACTTGAGCAGGTCATCCGCTGCGTTATGTTGGCCCCAAGAGTAGAGGACGATTAACCAAAGAGTTTCGGTGAATGATGTGGTAAGTTCGGTGAAAGATTTGTGAAGCACCTTGAACGATGAAGGTGTTATCCAGGACTGTGAACGAACGTTCAGTGTCAGTTGACAAGCATTAAAATGTACAATAAGACCAAAAGATAGCGAGTGACTTAATGTTAGGCAATCAACGTAACATGTATTTTCACACGCGACCAACGGTAGACGGACTGACGGATGACCAAACGGATGGACGACCAAACTGACGGACGGACGGACGGACGGATAGAGGAAAAAATGGACAGACGGAGGAAAGGATAAAAAAATGGACAGATGACCAGACGGATGGATGGACAGACGGACGAACAAATGAACGAACAGACGGACGAATAGACAGACAGATAGACGGACGAATGGACTGACACACAAACAGACCGTTAGACAGATAGCTACCTTTCATACAACAGTTGCTTCAGTTATTACCAACTGGTGTTCTCAGATAGATCGCGATTATTTATAATAAAAAATTATATCAACACTGTATTATTAATAGATGTGACCCGGTCTAGGAGTGTTGTATTAAAACGTTGGATTACCACACGGAGACACTGGGAAACAGATGACGTTATATTTTTCCCACACCTGGTGTGATAATAAATAATGTTCAGGTTAAAAAAAAAAAAAAGACCTTTAACTCTTTGATTTCAGGCGTCTGTGACCCTGACTGGTTAATGTCTTGTCCTTTAACAGACCACCTACTCAGAACAGACAGCATCAGCTCTAGAAAAGACGCGCTCGTATAGATAACAGTCCTTCTGAGTGAGTATTTATTATAGTAAATACCCTTCCCTTACAGAAATGACATCGGCGTGTTCTCTTAACAAAGAAGTTATGGCCCTTAGTAGATGCGCAGTGTAAACGGTACTGCCGTGGTTGTGAACAAAACCAACTTATCCAGTCAGCCCATAATTATCTGACGTATAACTTTGAGGAATTTCCGTATATATCTGTTCATCTACATAATTGGCTGTTGTACTATTTACTTATTCAACTTTCTAACTATACCTCTATAAAACTTATTGTTATTTTTCTATGTGTTTTTTATATTGTCTAACTGTTCGTAACAGTCTATGTTATAAAAGTAAAGAAGTTAAAAAAAAGTAAGAATCGTTTTACCACGCCTTTAGTCGTATAGGGCATATAGGGCTAAACCTATATTTTTTATAGACCAATCGGCACAAGATGGGTGATGTGTTCAGCCACCGCCAACTCTAGATTACGCCATCTAACTAAATCACGTGACATTTTGGATGGAGTCCCTCGAAAACTGGTTAGTGTAAGCCCTTTCCATGTCTTGCATTGTGTGACATTTTAATGTGCTTGCAAAGTTCTGTGTTCTGAATGAATTCGTATTACATATCTACAAGTGGATGTTCTGAAGTAGATATACAAGATTTTCAAACTTTGCTGTTAGATTACAGCAATTTGAATTTAAATTCACGGGAGACGGTCGTGTTGCGATGTGTGTGTCACTGTTTCTAGTCAGTAGTTTGGATTTTTGGGAACTGGCTGTTTATTCTTTTTCTACTTTGAATGTGGAAAACTTACTTTTAGGGAAAATACTTTAAACAGGTAATTTAGAAGCCATATCTGGATAATATCGACAGTTGTCAGGTGCAAACTACCTTGTGTTTGAAGAAAACTATTGCTTCCATATTGACTATGCATAAATGGTGATACCACACTGTGGATAAATTGTGTCAAGATATTTTGGAGCTCTAGGTAAGTGGATGAAAATAATATTTAATTTACTAACTAACATCTCACAGCAAGTCACTCTTTGCCTCTTTACTAATTGTTGACTAACAGTATAATTATATGTTGTAGCAGTACACTAATAATAATTATCCTTAACCATTTGACTTATGCTTCGCGAACACTGGCTGTAAACTCTTGCGGAAACTTCTGGTAGTTCATTGACTTCTTTTGCATATTTGAAGTTCTACGGTCTGTTAATTTTTGTAAACTGGCTTTTGCTTTGCTTCGCGAACACACTGGCTGTAAAATCTTTGCGAAAACTTCTCAGGTAGTTCATCTACTTCTTTTGCATGTTTGCAGTTCTACGGTCTGTTAATTTTTGTAAACTGGCTTTTGCTTCACGAACACTGGCTGTAAACTCTTAAGAAAACTTCTGGTAGTTCATCGACTTCTTTTGCATGTTTGCAGTTCTACGGTCTGTTAGTTTTTGTAAACTGGCCTTTGCTTTGCTTCGCGAACACTGGCTGTAAACTCTTGCGGAAACTTCTGGTAGTTCATCGACTTCTTTTGCATATTTGCAGTTCTACGGTCTGTTAATTTTTGTAAACTGGCTTTTGCTTCACGAACACTGGCTGTAAACTCTTGCGGAAACTTCTGGTAGTTCATCGACTTCTTTTGCATATTTGCAGTTCTACGGTCTGTTATTTTTTGTAAACTGGCTTTTGCTTTGCTTCGCGAACACTGGCTGTAAACTCTTGCGGAAACTTCTGGTAGTTCATCGACTTATTTTGCATATTTGCAAAATAACGGTCTGTGTTAATTTATGTAAACTGGCTTTTGCTTTGCTTCGCGAACACTGGCTGTAAACTCTTGCGGAAACTTCTGGTTGTTCATCCACTTCCTATGCATATTTACCAAAACATTCGCAATGGTAAGGAATTGATTTCATCCAACAAGATGAAACTGGACAAATTTATTTTAACTGTTTGTACCTTGAGGATACATATTTAGTAGTGCTATAAGTACTGTTAAGAAAACTACTCTGGGTGAAAAAAGTATTGCACATATCAATTTCATACTGATTGTGCTTGTTTACTAATTATTAAATAACAGTATAATTATATGTTGTAGTAGTCTACTAATAATAATAATAATAACCATCAATTATTTATATTTATGTTTTGTATGATATGTGTATCTTTCATAGCAGTAATTGTATGCGCTAAATTTGATAAAGTACAAATGTCACCCCCCCCCCCCTCCCCCCGCTCATCTGATGCAAGAATACCCTCTCAGAATCAAAGAGTTAGCACTGATATTTCTTTACTTTTGCTGGAACAACTTTTAGTTTTCATCTAAACGTTATTGATGTTTATGTTCATGTTGACTGTAGCAAAAGCATTTTTGTTTGTCTGTAAGAGCCTTTATTGTTATATTTATTCGGCACACTTATTTACCTTTAAAATGACGTATAGTTCCATAAAATATGTAAAAAATCAATGAAACTGTAGTTTAATTTGTGTATACATCTCCTCAATAAAAACTGTTAACACAGAGGGACTCAATTCTTGCACAAGAACGGGAATCCCCGTTGACCCAGTTGGCCTATTTATAGCTAAAGATGGCCGTGGTTCAGCATCACGTTGGCCGCCTTTACTTCCCGGGACTGCACCTGGTACCCACCCAAGGCTGGGTCGACCTGGAAGTCAAGGTCATTTGTCTATGTCATGAACTGAGAACAAAAGGGTCGGACAGGAGGGGTAGAACATTAGACAGCCTAACAAAACCACCTGAGAATGCCCTAATATGAGATGTCTCTTATCGATTTCTTATTACCAAGGGATTTTTTACGCACGCAACAATACACACGGGCGTCCGGTCCTACTACCCAGAGACCAGTGAAAATTACTAGAAGTCTACGTTAAAAAATTCCAATCGGCACAAGATGGGTGATGTGTTCAGCCACCGCCAACTCTAGATTACGCCATCTAACTAAATCACGTGACATTTTGGATGGAGTCCCTCGAAAACTGGTTAGTGTAAGCCCTTTCCATGTCTTGCATTGTGTGACATTTTAATGTGCTTGCAAAGTTCTGTGTTCTGAATGAATTCGTATTACATATCTACAAGTGGATATTCTGAAGTAGATATACAAGATTTTCAAACTTTGCTGTTAGATTACAGCAATTTGAATTTAAATTCACGGGAGACGGTCGTGTTGCGATGTGTGTGTCACTGTTTCTAGTCAGTAGTTTGGATTTTTGGGAACTGGCTGTTTATTCTTTTTCTACTTTGAATGTGGAAAACTTACTTTTAGGGAAAATACTTTAAACAGGTAATTTAGAAGCCATATCTGGATAATATCGACAGTTGTCAGGTGCAAACTACCTTGTGTTTGAAGAAAACTATTGCTTCCATATTGACTATGCATAAATGGTGATACCACACTGTGGATAAATTGTGTCAAGATATTTTGGAGCTCTAGGTAAGTGGATGAAAATAATATTTAATTTACTAACTAACATCTCACAGCAAGTCACTCTTTGCCTCTTTACTAATTGTTGACTAACAGTATAATTATATGTTGTAGCAGTACACTAATAATAATTATCCTTAACCATTTGACTTATGCTTCGCGAACACTGGCTGTAAACTCTTGCGGAAACTTCTGGTAGTTCATTGACTTCTTTTGCATATTTGAAGTTCTACGGTCTGTTAATTTTTGTAAACTGGCTTTTGCTTTGCTTCGCGAACACTGGCTGTAAACTCTTGCGAAAACTTCTGGTAGTTCATCTACTTCTTTTGCATGTTTGCAGTTCTACGGTCTGTTAATTTTTGTAAACTGGCTTTTGCTTCACGAACACTGGCTGTAAACTCTTAAGAAAACTTCTGGTAGTTCATCGACTTCTTTTGCATGTTTGCAGTTCTACGGTCTGTTAGTTTTTGTAAACTGGCCTTTGCTTTGCTTCGCGAACACTGGCTGTAAACTCTTGCGGAAACTTCTGGTAGTTCATCGACTTCTTTTGCATATTTGCAGTTCTACGGTCTGTTAATTTTTGTAAACTGGCTTTTGCTTCACGAACACTGGCTGTAAACTCTTGCGGAAACTTCTGGTAGTTCATCGACTTCTTTTGCATATTTGCAGTTCTACGGTCTGTTATTTTTTGTAAACTGGCTTTTGCTTTGCTTCGCGAACACTGGCTGTAAACTCTTGCGGAAACTTCTGGTAGTTCATCGACTTATTTTGCATATTTGCAAAAATAACGGTCTGTTGTTAATTATGTAAACTGGCTTTTGCTTTGCTTCGCGAACACTGGCTGTAAACTCTTGCGGAAACTTCTGGTTGTTCATCCACTTCCTATGCATATTTACCAAAACATTCGCAATGGTAAGGAATTGATTTCATCCAACAAGATGAAACTGGACAAATTTATTTTAACTGTTTGTACCTTGAGGATACATATTTAGTAGTGCTATAAGTACTGTTAAGAAAACTACTCTGGGTGAAAAAAGTATTGCACATATCAATTTCATACTGATTGTGCTTGTTTACTAATTATTAAATAACAGTATAATTATATGTTGTAGTAGTCTACTAATAATAATAATAATAACCATCAATTATTTATATTTATGTTTTGTATGATATGTGTATCTTTCATAGCAGTAATTGTATGCGCTAAATTTTGATAAAGTACAAAATGTTCACACCCCCCCCCTCCCCCGCTCATCTGATGCAAGAATACCCTCTCAGAATCAAAGAGTTAGCCACTGATATTTCTTTACTTTTGCTGGAACAACTTTTAGTTTTCATCTAAACGTTATTGATGTTTATGTTCATGTTGACTGTAGCAAAAGCATTTTTGTTTGTCTGTAAGAGCCTTTATTGTTATATTTATTCGGCACACTTATTTACCTTTAAAATGACGTATAGTTCCATAAAATATGTAAAAAATCAATGAAACTGTAGTTTAATTTGTGTATACATCTCCTCAATAAAAAAACTGTTAACACAGAGGGACTCAATTCTTGCACAAGAACGGGAATCCCCGTTGACCCCAGTTGGCCTATTTATAGCTAAAGATGGCCGTGGTTCAGCATCACGTTGGCCCGCCTTTACTTCCCGGGACTGCACCTGGTACCCACCCAAGGCTGGGTCGACCTGGAAGTCAAGGTCATTTGTCTATGTCATGAACTGAGAACAAAAGGGTCGGACAGGAGGGGTAGAACATTAGACAGCCTAACAAAACCACCTGAGAATGCCCTAATATGAGATGTCTCTTATCGATTTCTTATTACCAAGGGATTTTTTACGCACGCAACAATACACACGGGCGTCCGGTCCTACTACCCAGAGACCAGTGAAAATTACTAGAAGTCTACGTTAAAAAATTCCAGCCTTTGCCGGAGCTTGAACCCGGGACCTCCAGCACTCGAGGCGTACACCATACCTCGAGACCAAGCAGCCCCAATGAAATTAATTTGTCACAACCTATAACAATGGAGTTAATATGTTACAACCTACAACAATGGAAATAATATGTCAACCTACAACAATGGAATTAATAGGTTAAGGCCTAAAATGAATGAGCCAAAATGACACAACCTACAACAATGGAACTGATACAAGAAAGCTACCAATACGCTATATCCTACAACAACGAAGCCAAAATGTTACATGCTAAATAACAATCCTTCAAAACAATCCTATGTTACAACGCTCATAACTGGAAGCAATGTGTAACAAAAGTACAACAAACAAACCCCACAGGTGATGGTAGCGTATGAAACTCAATACCTCAAATTTGCCGCGGTTGATTGTTTATGTTGGCTTGCCGGGGTGAAACCTGGCTCCCACAGATAAGATCTGAATAAACTGTTTATAAAGACACCAGAACTCACGGCGGATAAACCTGCATTCACACAGACCACTCCACTTGACTAGTCTTTGGTCAACAGTATGTCTGTCTATCTGTCTGTCTATCTACCTGTCTGTCTGGGAGAAACAGAGACACGACGGGTGTGTTAAAAATTATGAGTTAATGAGAGGGTGCGAGTGTGTGAGAATGACAGTATGTATGAGAGTGTGTGATTGTTTTATATTTACATATACAAGGTCCGACGATTAAGTAACGAGACTGATTTTATTTTGGCTAAGATAAAAATGCCATCTATGATTCACATCATGGAATCCAAAGAGGCAACCTTTGTCTATGATTTTGCAACATTTCATGGCTGCCCGATAAGCAGACAACAAACAAGCCGCCATTTTGTTAACCTAGTCAAAGGTGCATTGTTACGAAATCAGCATGGAGAGAAAACGCTGACATTAAATTCTGTTTAAAACTCAGAAAAGGCGACATTACAACAGCTGAATTGATGCGACAAGTTTATGGGGATAATTGTTTATCTCGTGCACAGATTTTTAACTGGTATTCACGATTCAAAAGAGATGTGAAAATGATTACTAATGCAACTAGACCTGAATGCCCAATTTCTGTTCTTAATGAGGAACTCGTTGCAAAATTCCAAGAACGGATACAAGAAAACTGTTGTTCGACGCTGAGGATGATAGTAGATGAATTTAGTGTTAATACAGAGACTAATCGTAAAATTGTAGTGAAAGATTTGGGCAAGAAAAAAGTTGCTTGCCGGTTGGTATTCAAAACCTTGCAATTTGTTTCTTCTTCATGACAATGCACTGGCTCAAATGGCGTTAGTTGTACAGGAATTGTTGACCCGAAAACAAGTGCTTGTTCTCAACCAACCACCCTACTCCCTAGATTTATCTTCCTGTGATTGTTTTCTATTCCCAAAATTGAAGTTACCATTGAAATGACGCTTCTTCGACGATTCTTATAACATCTGAAGGGTCGTTACATCGACTTTAGGGGCCCAAACCAAAAAGAACTACAGAGGTCGTTCCAGTGTTTGTTAGATAGTGCCACTTGCTGTATCAATGCACAAGGGTTTACTTTGAATAAAATACAGGTTATATCTTCAACTGTTGATTTTTTAAATTTTGATGGAACTAGTCTGATTACTTTATTGTCGGACCTTGTATATACAGACCACCTACTCAGAACGGACAGCATCAGCTCTAGAAAAGACTCGCTCGTATAGATAACAGTCCGACTGTGTGAGTATTTATTAGTAGATACCCTTCCCTTACAGAAATGACATCGGCGTGTTCTCTTAAACAAAGAAGTTATGGCCCTTAGTAGATGCGCAGTGTAAACGGTACAGCCGTGGTTGTGAACAAAACCAACTTATCCAGTCAGCCCATCCTTATCTGACGTATAACTATATATATAATATGTCGCGATCCCATGTTATAAGAATTCAGGATTGTACTGCAATTTTCTGTTATAAGAATTCAGGATTGTACTGCAAATCCCCTGTTATAGTAGCCATGAGGCTGATACCCTTTATTATATTTGACTCGCCCAAAAAATGTGATTCCTCTCTTACACATTTTCACCTTCTCTTTTAAACACGGACTATCTTCCTCAGTTTCTCTCGCAAACTGTTCTCTCACACACATTCCCTCGCTCACACAAATCCTTTCACATAGACACACAGACACACTAATGCACACTGCCTGCCTCACCCCCTCTCCCTGCCTGTCTGCCAGGAGAAAACCAGACCCAAGCATGCAGCAATAACCCCATGTTTCTGGCCCAGTCAGCGGCGTGTCTGCAATGTTGCCACTTTGGATGTTTTACATCCAGATTTAGATATATTTTTTACTCCGTTCTGGGTGTTTTTTGTCAAAGAAAAGTGGCAACACTGCGTGTCTGCACTAGCGCTCTGCCAGTGACTGCAGCTACAACAAGCAGTTTGACTGACCCATCAGTTACTTTGACGAAATTGTATATTATCTTGTAGGACATACAGCCGACGGGTTGTCTGCTGCAATATTCTTCTTCTTCTGCGTTGCAAGCGTTGCTGGCACGCTGTGTTGCTGGCACGCTGTGTTGTTGTTTCCAAATAGGCTGCGATATCTGCGCCTACTGACCCAGCAAAACTAATTTCAGCGAACTTGAGTTCACAGTTTCAACTTGATAAAATGAATTTCAACCCATAACAATGTGCAAACAGGTGTGCTAAACATATCATCAAAGCCAACTATCTGATCAAAGGAAACAAACATCGATTATGTAAATATTTACAATGATCCAAGCATCTCCCCCTTTTCTGCGTTTTCTCTAAAGAGGACGGTAGGCACTTTTTGTGGTTTACTGCTAGGCTGCGATATATGTGTAATTTCGGCCGAAACTTTCGATAATTGGTCGTTTTGTCCACAAGCTTGTTACGTTGAAAGTGTATTCATTCGTTTACGCCACCCCAGCCCCCCCCCCCCCTCCCCCAAACAAACAAAATGTGGACCACAATCAATCAATATTTTAGATGTGGCGCCTTCCCTTGCGAGCTACTTCCGACCATCATGGCCATCAACTCCTACCAAACACAGAAACGCATTCCCCTGGTTCTCTCCCCTCACTCCGCTACACTTCCGCCTCATCTTTCCCTAGCTTCGGGTAGTGATATTCTCTGATAAACCAGAAGCACCAAATTACAGGAACTTACGGGAATGTTCCACACCTTACAGATCTCCTATCGGCAGCATCATTGACGTAGCGGTGCTGAAACACACATTACAGATCTCCTATCGGCAGCATCATTGACGTAGCGGTGCTGAAACACACATTACAGATCTCCTATCGGCAGCATCATTGACGTAGCGGTGCTGAAACACACATTACAGATCTCCTATCGCAGCATCATTGACGTAGCGGTGCTGAAACACACATTACAGATCTCCTATCGGCAGCATCATTGACGTAGCGGTGCTGAACCACACATTACAGATCTCCTATCGGCAGCATCATTGACGTAGCGGTGCTGAACCACACACAATGCGGGATGCCCAGGATCGGGACAGACACTGGTCGATGCCTCCCTACACCTCTCCGCGATTATGCCAGAAACAGGTTCCCTACCCGCCGGCCTGACCAGTGTAGATATAATTGATTGTTGTTGTTTTCCCTGATCTCTGAGAAGCTAGGAACCAGAAGTCTGCATATAATTGGTCAGATATGTCAAGCGAATGTACACACAAAACTCAAATCATGGAACTTCTTCTTCTTTGCGTCCACCAACTATCCTGGTTGTTCGTCTACTTCTGGAATCTGGCCGTCTTTCAGGACTCAGTTTGGAGTAAACTTGTGTTTTACAGATCTGGCTTATTTGTGTGCTGACTGCTGGTTCCCTGTGACAGATCTCGTCGTGAAGATAAGTCCTTTTGTACATTGCTGTTTGTAACTGTATCACTGTCAGTCTATGTCATATGCTGACAAAGACTTTCTAGCAGCAACGTTCATTTTGACGTTCGTGATGTGGTGTTGTAAAGCTAACTAATCCTGCTTCTGGTTTAGACTAATATATTTTCACACGACTATTATCTGGTTCCGGCGTGGTGCTGACCACATCACTCACCAAGCGCCGACTGGTCTATACAATATATGTCTAGCCCTATATGCCCAATGCGCCAGAAAGCGTGGAAAAGGGTCGTCTTCAATTTTTACTAACTGGTAGCCCGACACTTGTTCACGTGTCGACCATAAACCAAACTGCCTCTCTCAGGAAATGTAATCTAAACTAATGCGAAAAGCAAGGTGCGCACGCCAAAGTTCACTACTTATCTACTTGTAAAACATGGTGGTAACAAGTTGAAATCTACACGTCCTGCGCTAACACTGTAGATCACAAACCGACAAGATCAGGTATCAAAACTCCTCCCGCGGGTTCCTCTGCTCACAAGCGGAACCAATGATAGCCATACAAACGGGCTGTTTTCCGTAGAGCTTATTTCTCCAATATCGACTTTTAATGACAGACTTGTTTGAGGAAAAAACCACAGCTTCAGAGTGCTCTAGCAGACGCGACTTTTCCGAGGGAACTCAATCAGACGTGAAGTGATTCCTCTGGCTGTGTTAACTCTTTCGACTCCAGGCTGTGATCAGTATACCTCTTGCGCGTCCGACTTTAGCTATTAAATAGAGCGGGACGTGACCTCTGGCTATACCAATGAGTTCTACATTAAAGCAGCCGATGTTTGGGTGTCACAAAATTAAAAAAATTACCTTGTTGCATAGATTGATTCTTCTTTTTCTTCTACTCCCACTTCTTCTTCTACGTATAATTATTATTATTACTGATTAGAAATATTATTATTATTCCACTACTACTGCTGCTGCTACTACTACTACTTATTCGTCTGCTTCCTCTACTTTCTATGTATTCTTCTTCGTTTTCTTCTTCTTCTCCTTATTCTTCTTCTCCTCCTCCTCCTTCTTCTTCTTCTTCTTCTTCTTCTACTTCTTCTTCTTCTTCTTCTTCTTCTTCTTCTTCTTCTTCTTCTTCTTCTTCTTCTCCTCCTCCTCCTCCTCCTTCTTCTTCTCTTTTTTCCCCTTCTTTCTTATGTGTCATTTAAAAACAATTAACCGACTAGACCCTAATGTTGTGATTTACAGCATGACTGCGATGTCCTGGTTGTGCAAGCCATACAGATGTAGCTGGAACTGACCGGTATCCCCCTAGTTTTCAAATGGAACAGTGACGGACATCTGGTGGTATTTCCACTGGCACAGGAAGGAAAGGGGGGTGGGAAGTATAGGGCATCCCGTCAGCGCTGATGGAACTCTGGTAATATTTAACGGCCTCAAAGGTTCCCCCTCTGTTTATTTATGCGATATCTGGCGGCCCATCCCTGTGATCTCAGCAAACCATTAAACAAGTGTGGCCTTTTACGACACACTTATTAAGTGCAGTGCGTGTATTTTTTTTATTTTTTTTGACGTGGGGGTCCCAAACACAATTAGGGGGTACATGCACCAAATTGCGTGAAGCTGACTTTCAACCTCAGTCTGTCGGGACATGAAACTGTGTTCACTAACCCTAAGCCACTGACGCCGACCAACCGGTAGTCACCATCATCAACATCATCATCGTCATCATGTGTCCTGTCGATAAGCATACGCTATCTCACACGATCACCAGAATAAAAGATCGGGTCAGAGCTCTTGTACATCCCATCCACGAGACCAAGCCATCCAGGTTTTTAGCTATTTGCCTCCCTTATGCTCTTTTCCCATCAGTCTTGCCAGTTGTAACCAAGTTCTGTCACAATAAACTGGCAATGGCTACGGCCACCGGACCAGTATACTCAGTGCCCCACCCCCCCCCCCCAAAAAAAAAGACAGCATTGGCTAACTACCTTCTTGAGGAACAGTTATGATTCCACAGCTCCCACAATGTCAGACGTAACGACTGGAAACAGTGAAACGATTCACCCCGAACCTATCCACGTAATCCATCTGAACCGTAGTGTGTACCGCTCATCAGCTAAAATATCAAATAACACGCCAGCAAGCGTTTGATCGGCACCAATCGAAAGCCAGCAAGAAACAGCTGGCTCAATGTAACATGACGAGCGGCCAAGGAATAGAGTAATTCACGCTTAATATAACAAACAGAACGGCCAACGAATAGAGCAATCAACAGATGCCAAACTTGAAGACAGCACCGACAGGTATTGACAAAAAGTGTGCCAGCTAGGGCATCCCAGCTCCGTCTGCTGATTCTCAAAACACGTCAAACACAGGCAAGAAGATGGATGCGGGAAGGCAGGATGATTTTTGTGCAGTTCTGCTGAGTGAGTGTATCGGTGGGAGCATCAGCTTAATTGGTGTTGGCAAACATGGAAACACTTTGCAGAACTGTACAACTCCGTATAGAATGAGGTATCCCTCTGTTAACTGCAAGGTATTATAACTACAAGTAAAATACATCGACACGACACAAAAAGCACAACTCCTTGTAATTTTTTGGTGATTTTTGCCTATGCTGAGTTGATGAGATTGTGTCCAAATGTTTGGTCCCATAATAGATTACTAATACATCTGATATCCTTCCTTGTTCATGTTGTATCCTTTTGAAAATTTTCTTGTAGTTTATAAAATACTGACAATTGTTTTCCTGAACTTCTCACAATTTCTCACAATTGTCCAAAGAATGCAGACTGTATTTTTCATAAGCTAATTCATTGAACGATTATAAGAAGTTCGACGAGTAGTAGTAGTAGTAGTAGTAGTAGTAGTAGTAGTAGTAGTAGTAGTAGTAGTAGTAGTAGTAGTAGTAGTAGTAGTAGTAGTAGTAGTAGTAGTAGTAATAGTAGTAGTAGTAGTAGTAGTAGTAGTAGTAGTAGTAGTAGTAGTAGTAGTAGTAGTAGTAGTAGTAGTAGTATAATTCACCCCACTGGGACATCACACAAGCGATAAACACCCGATGACACAAAGTGCCCCCATGCAGATGACGATCACCCGTGGAGAGGTCCCAGAAACCGCGTTCAGCCATTAAGCCATATTTATGACCGGGCTTTATTGCGGCCCCTGGGTGGGGCTTCAAAATAACGAAAATTTGCATCCCACAAGGGTATGACTAGAATTTCCACGAATGGGGAAGAAACTGGTCTTTATTCTTCTTGCGGTCATCAATGACAAGGGTTTCAGTCGAAACGTTTTTCATTGGTATCCGAGTCGGCGGGAGTGTTACAGCAAGCGTGCCAGATCAGGAGAAATACCCCGTTAAATGTGTCCTAGCAGGGACCAGTCCTTACTGGCAACAAAACCAGACTATATTAAATGAACGACAGGAAGAGACTCATTGGAAAGCCGCAATGGACATGAAAAAAAAGCACAAAATCTGACATCAAACAGCACTATTTACGCAGACTAGCCACATAAATCCAGTCCTTAAGAAAAAGAAGAGGGGCTTTTGAGCTGAAATGCTATAGAAATATTCTCAGAATATCTTGGACAAAGAAGAGAAGAAATACTAACATCTTGAAAGATCTGAACATCAAGGAAGATTTACTTATAAACAGCACCCTGTCTCAGAAGCTAAAACATTTTGGTCATATCAAGGGCAACGACGGATTGGAAAAAATTATTGCAGAAAGCATGGTACCAGGAAGGAGGGGCAGGGGCCGACCGACACAAAGATAGGCACAGGATATAAGTGACTCCTTGAGTATGAAAGTGCATGAGGCGGGAGAACTGGCGGGAGACGGAGTTTCTTTCAGGCAGAGTGTGATGAGAGCGACGTTCTGCAAAAGACCTGCTACAAGATGATGATGAGCCACATGAAAGATGTTCAACAAAATGCATTTATTCATTCATTGCCCAGTTATACCATTTTATGTCACACAGATCTCGCAGTCGATTCCTCCAATCCATTCTTTCCTGTGCAATCACTTGAATATCATGGATGCAATGCAGTCAGCAGCTCTGGCCTCTCTCATAAACGTTGGTCTTGGGGTTTCTCTCGGGCGTCCTCGCCTCCTGAATCCCTCTATGTCGCATTTCAGTGTCTGTTTGGTGATTCTCTGCTGTTTTGTTTTCCTCAGGATGTGTCCAATGTGGCGCCATTTGCTCTATCTTATAACTGTTAATTCTAAGGGTTGCCTAGACATTTCTCTTATTTCTTCACTTTTTTAGAATTGATAAAATTTTATTTTCATCATTTTCCTCACAATTTGTTTTTAAATGCATTTAACTTACAACAAAATTGCCCAATGGAAATTCAAGACGCATCGCCTGAAAAAGCTGGCAATGATACCCAAACATTGTTTGTCCTTACCCGCACTGGACTGCGGGTTACAACAGGCTGAGGCAGCCATTACAGGTGCAATAATTCGAACTTCTTTGTAGGTTGAACAGGGTATCTAGGATCTGCTTTGTTAGTTTGTCATCCAGAGTTAGTTCCCAATCTTTAGGTAGCAGCCGATAAGGGACAAACCGAAAGAGTTTACAGGCTAGCTGAAGGCGATCGAAATCTCTTCTTCAAAGAAGCAAACAGTCAAGTTTGCTTCTGTGAGTGACAGACTGCAATCTCGACAAAAACCAAAAGCACACACAGGTATTAAATGCATAAGGCAGCCGTTAGAAGTACCAACACAAACGGTCTGGGAATGCAACTCAATGTGTTGTACTTCATGGAAACAAAAACAGTCAAATACAGATTCTGACAAGACAGGGGATGAAACAAGAGTACAGTTGCTGAAGAAAAACAATTAGATGGATGAAATGTTTTGACCACATGTAAGACTAAAGTAAGTAAAGACTATTTTTCACGCCTTAGGCGCATCGGGCATATGGGAAGAGCGTCCCATATTTTTACAGACCAATCGGCACTGGATGAATAATGTGGTCAGCATTACGCCGGCTGTCTTTACTTCCCCAGGACAGCCATCCTGGTACAGATTTTAGACTAGGTTGACCTGCGACGTCTCATACCATGAAAAAAAAATACATGTAAGACTACACTCATCTAAAAACCAGAATAGAAAGACAGATGGCAGGGGAGTAAAAGATAGACAGCGATAAAAGTGGGAGAAGAACGCCAGGAGATGGAAGAACAGCATTTTGAGAAAGCGTACATCCTGTGCGAAAGACAGTATATGCTGGAGATTCAATGAAGCCAACCTTCATTGTAGAGGCGGCAGTACCACCTTCCAGAGGTTGTAAATTCTCGCCATGCCCGGATGAAAGCCGAGACTTCCCAGACTTGTAGTGATTCTCTGTGTCAGCAGTATATGACTCCATTACTATACGGCGAGGAAGGCCGGAACCCAAGACCTTCAGAGAGCGAAGCAAACGGCTTGACCACTTTGCCACAGAGTCCCCTGCCCATAGAAAAGTATAAAGGGATCTCTGAAGGTTTGTTTTTAGGAACGCGTCATTCAGTTTACGAATGCTGTTTTCTCGGAGATCCCCAGGGACCATCGCTGAAGCTATGGAGTTCGTGCTTTGTGCAACTTTCTCGACAGGCGGCTAGCCGGCCTGCTGAGAGAGACCGTCCCCTATGGCATAAAATCAGGTGCAATTAAGTCGATTATCTCTATTTTAACTGGAGAAAGCTAGTGAACGAAAGAAGAATGGAAGGATCAAATAGCATGCGTGAGGCTGTGTAAATTCCGAGTGTACCCAACAAGATAGGACGCAGGAAAAAAAAAGAGTACAACGCATTTACGCCATCATGACACTAGAATAATCAGCAAATACACCTCACGAATCTGCTATGGGAGACGGAGCATCTATGGGTATGACCGGTGTGCTACGATGTCGGTTAGTAAATTAGTTATCGGGAAATGAGAGCAGACTACTGGCAAAAATTTGAAGCAATAAAGAAAAGTCAGATGCAAGATGCAACTAATGAAAGGGAAAACCCCGGACCAAGGCATCCATTAGAACGCCCCGGAACACTTCACATCCAGAACACATCCCTGAAGACCCAAGCAAGCCCCTGACACGAAAGACAACAGTGCATTCTGTTTAGATTGTGAACTGGACACAACAGACTTCACAGTCATATGTACAACTAAGAGCCCAATACATCTGATTAATCAACACAAGACGGGCGTGTCAGTCGGTTTACGCTTGTGGAGCTGTTTATGGGGGAGACAAAAGCACCTTTGGGTCTGTCCGGAGTGTTGTGATTACAGTCTTCAGTAACCACTTATGCACAAAAACATCAAAATCTGGGAATCTTTGTCCACGTGGACAGTCACATTAGGATACTAAACACGTGCCGCACACATGCTCTGTACACATAGTACCGGTCTGGTCAGTAAACGTACCGGTGGAAACAAAGTTATATTCATCAGCCGAGGACTCACGTCGCATCAGAGCCTGCGGCCTTCTGGCTGAACAACATTGGCAGGGTGATCAGGAAACACCAAGAAAGAAAACAGCAATCAGAGAATGGAAACAGCCAGCAGGCAAACAAAAAACTCTTCGTGGAAACAACAATGCCAGCCGTGGCCTGTGAAAAGTACCCACTGACTCCTAGCGAAAGACAGAAAGACAGCCTGTAGCAGCAACACTGACAGGCGGGGAGGGGATCTGCCTACAGCGGGTTTTCAGTTGATGTTATTCTCACCGTTAAAGTCAAGTACCATGGGGGGGGGGGGGGGGGGGGGGGGGGGGGGGGGAATTGAGGACAAGAATAGCTAAAGATAATTAACTAAGCTCAGAAGTCGAGCAGACCGAACAATACGTTAGAAGACGACTACTGGCATCTCTCTCTCTCTCTCTCTCTCTCTGTTTCGCTCTCTCTCTCTGTTTCGCTCCGTCTCTGTCTGTCTGTCTCTCTCTCCCCATACTAAGAATTATTATTGTTTAGAAGGGTAGGAAGGTATAATAAGAGCATATTCCAGAGTTTGTACTGAAGATTTGGATGTTGTAGATTATGTTTATTATTATCTCATCAAGAATGAATGAATGAATAAATAAATGAATCAATGAATGAATGAATGAATGAATGTGCTAATAAAGGAATGTAATATAATATCTGAAATGATTGATATATGTAATAATTAAACAATAACTTCCACAAAATTGCGGAAATGGTTTTTGTGGGGGTTGGGGAGAGGGGGAGAGAACTCCATTTAGTAAAGAACATTAGGAAGTGCCCTCTTTTAATCAAAGAAATTAACACCATATGCTGTGCATATCTTCTTCTTCCTTCTGGCGTTCACCGTCTGTAAACTCCGGCAGAAAGTTCTGGTTGTTCATCGATTTCTGGGCTTGAGGCTTGTTCAAGAATCTCAGTATTTCATGCACATCCGTTTAACAGATCTGGCTTATATGAATAAAGACTGCTGGTTTCCTTGAAGCTCAGGCAGATGCACTGCGACTTCAAAGGCCCCCCCCCCCCCCCCCCCATTCGCCATGCTTGTTGGGTAGGCCATGTGGATATTTATCGATTTTATCGTTTAGGGGCCATACAAAATCCTGAACTTACAAATTAGCCTGCAGAATTCTGCCAGACATTTAAGTACAGCTGCCTTGGTAGAGCCAGACCAAATGACTTCACGGACCTCATACATCGCGCGGGCCAGATATTCCCCAGCCCTGGTATCACGTGCCTTCCCAGAAGCGATAATCTTGTTACCAAACAGAGCTACAACGTACCCACACTGGATTTTATCTTACTGTGTAACGTCAGCTGCATTCATATAACTGTTATGATATGATTGACAGGGGTTTCCAGGATTTGTGTCTGTTGGATTATCGACATAATAATGGCTCTTTGAGTCAATGGGTGTTAAACTTTCAGAAAGCGATCAATTGGGGAAGGGGGGAGTCAAATTTGTTTTCCCTGCGCCGCAAAGTGTCGAAGTGTAACAGATGACAGGTAGCTGAGCCAGGGCGCCTCCGCTGCCTGGTAAGATGTGATGTTCTGTAGTCTAAGGTTGTCAGTTCCAATCTATGTCCCTCTGGGTCTGCCTCTGTCCCTTGGCGACTCTATGTTCATGGTGTACACCCTCACTGCCGGCATTGTTGCGTTTATTCTCACCCCGCGGGAAAGGGGTAGGGCTCTGAATATGGTTGGCTTATTTTCACTGCGTCGTGGGGTTAACGATACACTTACGCAGATCAACGGGGATGGTCGCTGGAGCTACGGAGTTTATTATTTGACTGACGCTATAAGCGGGCGGAAAGCGGTTGTGCGCAGAGGGTGAGATGTAGGGATACAAACTTAGTATAATGAAACTCATTTCCTCGATGTCAACTTTAACTGCATTCTCATTAGGTGGCTGAATCTTTGTTTCTCAACGAATGTAATGATGCGTAGAATTTTGAAGTAGCTCTAATAAAGCGTATTTCTTACATCATTTCTTCTGGTTTTTGTTCGCAGCCTTGCTCGAACACATAATTCCACAACAAAAGTTTTTGAAATCGGAAGTTAGTTTATCAGTTAGTTTATTATCATTGCACTTCATATATGTCCATAGCTGCTCAGGTTTTCCCCCACCCCACCCCCACCTTTTTTTTTTTTTTTTTTTTGCGTCCAGTGGCTAATAGTACCAGTTTTATGTTGATTAACAAGTCCCAGTATGCGTCTCGTTTTTTTTTTTTTTAATTATTATTTTGTCATGCCTTTCCTCCATCCTTCCCATTTCTCAAAGGGCAATAATATCAGCATGATCCATTGGTTCGCTGTTGGCAGTGTTGAGGATCCAGCCAACCTGGCAGCTCTTTAATTTCCATCGACGCCGGCGTTTCCGGAACGAAAAAAAAAACGATTGGGGGAAGGGGTGGGTTCCTTCAAGTGACCATAGCCACCCGGTCTCCAGGTTGCAGTGCTCACCAAATCTGTTGTCTGTCAGTGAAGCACACACAACAATTACTAAAAGCTCAAAGGGGAAAATATGCGGGCGAATACAACCCAACGTTTCGACTAGTCTTAATTCACGGACAAAACAAACGACTTATAAAACAGCCGACACGGTCCTACTTACGTTCTAACAAAACCCGTTCATTGATTATATTTCCATTTCTGGAACATGATGTGTTTATGAGCAAGTTTCTCTTGTTCATCAGATCTTTTCAAATGTCAGTATTTTATGTAACTGCCTAAACCATGGTGTTTTAAAAATGAATATTTCTGTCACAATTAATCAAATTCTTAGATTGTCTTTCCGCGTATTTGTGAAATGGTCCATAACTCAATTGTGTATGTGCCAGAGGAAAGTTGCAATAATAAGAGCAGGAGTCTACCAATCGTCAGTAGAAGATCCCTCGCCAACAATTGATTCGGCCCACGTACTCATAGACGATTTCAGAAGGTTGGCCAACCTGGGTCATGAATCCGGACTTTGATCTGCTCCTGCTGCACGCATTACCGGATGTTCTCGGACAGGGACAAGACGAAAATGGTGACTATGCAACAGGTATTGTGAGATTCGAGGTTATATATTTATAGTCGCTGCGGTAGCCTATTAGATCAGCCGGCATACCTTAACGATCAAGTGGCAAGCTTACGGTTGGTTCATCAGACACAATTTGGACTTTGTTGGCAATTGGCAAAGGGACTCTGGCAGACACTTCGGACACTATGGACTTAAGGGATAAGACTTTCTTTTCGACTAGACACCTGGACCAGCCTACCGAGGCCCGTGCTCCACGACGTTCCGTTGTGTACAGAGCCAGTTCGAAGCCCTTTTTGCATCTTCGCCCAGTTGTTTTAGTGATCGTTTGAGCTCGTTTCCTCGCAAGTGGAGATAAGATCTCTTGCGCCTGCATCGACGGCGAAGATTCCTACTGTGTACGCTTCGTCTCTCCTCAGACCAGACACGGGGTCACTGTATTTCTCAAGCTTATACATAGGACTCTCGTCCATTCGTGACTCATACGGCACGGTCAGCTTAATCAGGATTAACTGTCGTTTCTCAGCAGAGTGTAGGACTATGTCGGGTCGCAGGCCGGTCTTCTGGATTAACTCTGGGTACTTTTCGTGACCAGGCAAGTCGACAGCCAGTAGTCAGTCCCTCGCACAGTTAAGAATTGATGAAGCGTATGCGACCTTGTTGAATTCACCTTTATAAATTTTAACTTTGTTTGCTGGGGTTGCGCCACGTACTGTTAATGTTCTTGTTTACTCTCTGAATTTCCCCGGCAAGTTGGAACCTGATTGGGGGGGGGGGGGGGGGGGGATAATTCCAAATGTTTTTATATTTAGAGTCAAGATATTGAAAAACTAACACATGGTCCATTTGTTGAATGTCGATCGTATTTTTGTGTTTGTAGAGCCGGGGTTTTGTCGGCAACCGATTCGCCCCTTGGTTGGCCGGTAGACGACGTCGTCGTTCGTCAGGACAGTATCTGGATGTCTCCTTTGATCGCATCAACACTGCAAGTCCTTTTTAGGGCTACTTGGTGGCAAGTAATGCTAAGCCATTCTATACGGCGCAAATAACCTGTCACAATTATAACCAAAAGCTACCTCTTTGGGGATGCTGGTTGAACGTGACCATTTTGGGGGGACTAAAATCGGATCGGCTCGGGGTTCTGTCTGCAAGCATTACTATTATCATACTACACTTAAACAAGGCTAAGCGCGGGCGCTTAAAAATGTGTAAGGTGCTGCGACCATGGTCCCCAATATTTTTAATGTCAGCGGCGAGGGTTAGGGGGATTTGCTGGGACTGCAGTTATGTTATATCAATGTTTTTGCGAGGAACAATGGTGGACATTTTGTGTGCTTTTCGTTGGCACAGCAGCGGAGCAACTATTGGGCTATGGGGGGGGGGGTGGGGGGGGGGGGGGGGGGGGGGGTTGAAGCCGTTGGCACAGCAGCGGGGGGGCAACTATGGGGGTGAGCCATTGGCACAGCAGCGGGGGGCAACTATGGGGGGTGGGAGGGTGAGCCGTTGGCACAGCAGCGCGGCAAATCTATGGGAATGAGCCGTTTGGCACAGCAGCGGGGGCAACTATGGGGATGAGCCGTTGCACAGCAGCGGGGCAAAACTATTGGGGGTGAGTCGTTGGCACAGCACAGCGGGCTGGGGCAACTATGGGGATGAGCCGTTAGCACAGAGCAGCGGAGGCAACTATGGAGGTGAGCCGTTGGCACAGGCAGCGGAGGCAACTATGGGGATGAGGCCGTTGGCACAGAAGCGGAGCAAACTATGGGGGGTGAGCGTTGGCACAGCAGCGGAGCAACTATGGGGGGTGAGTCCGTTGGCAACAGCAGCGGAGCAACTATGGGGGGAGAGCCGTTGCACAGCAGCGGAGCAAACTATGTGGGGGTGAGCCGTTGGCACAGCAGCGGAGCAACTGAGGGAGGTGAGTAATGAGGTAGATCAAAGCTAGAGAGGTGGAAGAGAGAGATAAATGAACATTCGAATGGAATAAACAAAAATATTTCATTAATCACGTGAGCACCACAAGTAGGCAAGAAAGCCGCTAAGTTAACTACTAAGAACACAAACGCACTGTTTCTAATTAGGCTTAATAAACAGAATAAGATGAGGTAGCCTGACGAGTCGAGAGGTAGAGAGTCAGATGTTTTTAGAGTGTCGTAGTACGAGAAGAGTTATGAGTAAACAGAGGTAGAGGTAAAGAGGAGGAGACATGAGCAGACAGCAAGAGAGGCAAAGAACATTAGGGAGGTGAGGAGTGGAGGGAGAGGTAGGAGAGAGAGAGATGAGAGGATGGAGAGGGTAACGAGGTGAGAGGAACAAAACCATTATGAAACTGTACTTTTATTTTAGGTGTGTACCCACAAGTAGATGGGGGAGGTGGGTGAGAAAGAGACAGTGAGTGAACTGTAACTTGATGGTACCAACCGCCACAGAGAGTTGTACTAAAGAAATATAACAAACACAGAGAGTTGTACTAAAGAAATATAACAAACACAGAGCGAGGTAAAAGACCAGGCAACAACAGCAATAATAAAAGATTTTTTTTTTAAAAGATAGATTTATGTAAAGCATTAGATAGAGCCCCTCAGATCCATGACACGGGACCTTTCCCCAACACTTCGATGAAATAAACTGGAGGAGGAGAAGAAAATGAGAAGGCAGGAGGAAGGAGATAAAAAACGTTCAGAAACGAAAAAGAAAGAAAAAGAAGAGGAGAGAGGAGGAGGAGGAGGAGGAGAGGAGGAGGAGGGAGGAGGAGGAGAGAGGAGGAGGAAGAAGAAGAAGAAGAAGAAGGAAGAAGAAGAAGAAAGAAGAAGAAGAAGAAGAAGAAGAGAGAAGAGAAGAAGAAGAAGAACGAAGAAGAAGAGAAAGAAGAAGAAGAAGAAAGAAGAAGAAGAAGAGAAGAAGAAGACAGAATTTGAAGAAGAAGAAGGAGAAGGAAGAAGAAGAAGAAGAAAGAAGAAGGAAGAAGAAGAAGAGAAGAAGAAGAAGAAGAATAGAAGAAGAAGAAGAAGAAGAAGAAGAAGAAGAAGAGGAAAGAAAAGAAGAAGAAGAAGAAGAAAGAAAGAAGGAAGAAGAAGACCTTCATGCAGGCCGCGCCCCAGAAGTTGGCAACAGAACTAAGGTAAAAAAAAGGAATCTGTGCAAAAGAAAAAAAAAAAAAGGGGGAAAAAAAAAAAAA
>CAJHNH020002472.1:0-107291 GCA_905116865.2 Candidula unifasciata | reverse complement strand
TTAGCATTGATACGAAGATACGTACGTGCTCGGCAGATCACTGTTCTCACTTCCATGGTTGAAAGATCAAGGAGGTAACGCATCGTTCTGTATTTTTGTGTGTGTGTGTGCATCAAAGTATGATGCCCATGGCCTCTTCCTGTAACCGTTCCATTCTGTCTGTCCGTGTACAACTAAGTGTGTCGGAATCGCCATAGCCTACTCAGTTACAGAAAGAGTCAGACCCTGGTAAAAGACAACTAGTTGACTTTGCTCACAGTTTGTCGCAGCCATAATCCTTAGGGCCCTTAAACCTCCCTTTGCCTTCATTATCATCTGGTTCACATACTCAGTCATGTGAGTGACCATTTGCCACGCTGTCTTGATTTATAAAGCTAGCAAAGATCAGGGCTGTGAGAACGCGCAGGACTCTTAAAAGAGGGACAATACCCTTGTTGGACGCCTCTGACAGAAGGTAGGCAGAAGAGCCACCACCTCTGCTTTTTTGCAGCCTCCATGGTGGACCCAAGAAGTAGAACAGGCATGGAGAGAAAAGCCAGCAGCAGTTAAGCAATTACAGAAAGTGCGAAAGGCATTCCACAGGATACAAGAGGATGTATAGAAGCTAGAAAGAGAAAGAAAGAAAAAAGTGGAAGAGTTCAAGCGGTGTGCAGCAGATGCAAAGAAGGCTAAATGGGAACATTTTATGAGCGAAATTCGAGAGGATAGATCACTGGGTTATATATATATATATATATATATATATATATATATATATATATATATATATATATATATATATATATACAATCTCACACACCAAACACGCACACATATACACACACTCACATTCTAGCATGCCCTCACCGTTCGCAGCCGGCTTTCTGAGTCATTCACAATCACGATGTGTGTATGTGTGTCGTGTTCTCTAGCCATCCATTCTGGATGTGGTGGTATCATATTAAGCTAGGTTCTCGTGTACCAGCCGTCGACCAAACCATTAGCTTTTGCTAAGAATCCCCAGGCACTTTTGTTTTGCCTCTTTACACTAATAACAACACGAGAGCGAACATTTTCCTGAATTATTTGCTGAATTTCCACCTCCGCGGCGCATGCTAGTCACTCCATGCACTTCCGGCTTAATGTGAATATTACTTTACCTAAGTCTGACCTTTCCGCTGGCAATCTGACCCACTCTTCTCGTCGCCTCATGTTTTCCAGGATGCAAACCTGTTTGATCGTGTTCTCTTCCTGGGACATCCATGACTTCCCTCTTATCAGACCCAGACCTTTAGGTTTAAGTTCAGACGAGGATCAATATCATGGCACATGGGGTAACCCATAAGTGCTCTGTTCTACTTCTGACCCAAGCCAAAAGAATCTCCTCGCATTGCAAAAGAATCTCCTCGCATTGCACGAACTCCGTTGCACCGGCGAGGATCTTGGAATACTTTTTCTTTAAGTATTTCACACCTTTCACTGCACCCAGCGCTTTACTCTCTTTGCAGAAACTTTAAAATTTGTGACTCTGTCTGCAGCACATTGAGCCTACCTGCAACAGTCGGTAAACCAAGGATGAATAGCATTTTACAGTTATTGATGCTTGGTAAGTTGCGTATCCTCCACAGGACGTTGCAGAACCAAATCCAACAGCTCCTAGCTGTTGTGTGGTTTTTCTAAGCAAATTTACGTTCAGTAGTTTGCCATTGAATCTGGACGGTCGGCTTCTTAATACCACTGTCGAAACCAACGTAAGGCGCATAGCCCGCAGCCGGGATCGAACCCCGCATCCCAGCATTACGAAGCGTTCGCATCGACTTAGCCACAGAGCCGACTTTACAGTTCAGTTAAACACTGTTGTAATAATGTTACCATCGACGCCATTGGTTAACGCCCACAGAACGTCAACTGCTGTCGACTGCAGTAAACCCCCTTAGTACCTGAAAACTGGGGATACAAAATGGAGACGACTTGGAATCGGTTTCAGGAATTCATTTGGAACGAACAGTTTTGGCTCGGAGATGACGCCCGCTGGGAGGATTTCGTCAGCGATGATCCATCAGTTTACTATCCTAAAATATCTCACATGAACTGGTCAATTGTAATTGGTGCTCTACTTTTGTTTGTTAGATATATGTACGAAAGGTATGTTTATCATAGTTTAAGTTTATGGACTTTTTATTTTTTATTTTTTACTTTAAAGTTTTAGTTCCAAGTTAAGTAAATTACAAACAATCATCATAGCTGCATGAGAAGGGATGGCGTGGCTTGAAAACACTCTAAAGGTTGTGTATAGCGAGTGTTCTTTGGATATTATCTCTAGTGCAAGCTGGTGTGTTGAGAAATCAACAAGCAAGCAGATTGGCTGGTTAATAATAATTAATTACTATTTAAGGATCTGAGGCAGAAGGAGCTAGATCATAGATAGATGAATGTGATAAATTCATGTGAACTATGTAGACAAATGAATAGATCATCATGGTCCAGAAAGAATAGTTTAGTGGGGAGGGACTGAGACTGAAAGATCTAACTGACGCTTAACACTTAGAGAAAGGCAAGACAAACATATGATAAAGCTACTATGGTCAGATCACTTGAAAAAAATTATTGTCATATTTGGCTATCTTCCGATAAACGGTCCCAAATTATCGAGGCTGAAAACATACCCTAACAGGGCCTCAGTCACGTGTCAATTGCGCACTTCTAGTGACTTAAATTGTTCACTTTCGGCCACTTCCGCCACTATACCGGCTAATTGCGAACTTCCGCCACCGCCAAGAGTGTCCACCATGCCGCTGACGCGGTGTGGATTGGGTCTAAACTAGATGGCTGGTACTCATGAGCAGCAGCTACCGCATTTCCTGCAGCTTCCTTCATTTTATTTGCTCGTGAGTCCTAGCCATCTAGTTTAACCTCAATCCACGCCGGGTGAGCGGCGTGGGGGACACTCTTAGCGGTGGCAGAAGATCGCAATTCGGCGGCACCGGTATAGTCCCCGGAAGTACGCAATTGACACGTGACTGAGGCCCTGTTAGTGTATATTTTCTGCCTCGATAATTTGGGACCATTATTCGGAAGATAGCCTCATATTTGACCAAGCATTTAGGTGGCAGTGTATTATGTTATCAGGACCCATACGAGGGGGAAAAAATGTAGTAAAACTGTAACCTACTTGTATATTGTAGTACAGGACTAAGAAAGATATATGTGAAACTATCTACCTAATCCTGTGGAAACTTTTAGATGTGAACAATTCAACCACAGCTGAACAACCAGTACTAATAACATGCCAGTAGATGATTGAGGCCTATGCTCCATTTAGAGATGAAAGGCAGAAGAAGAGATGAATCCAGAGGTTGCAAGACCAGTACAAGGATCTCCACATGCCAAAGCCCTGGAGCATTTCCGTGTAGTACAGCCTGACCAAAGCACAGTAATTTCAGTCATAAGTATGAGGGAAAGTTAAAGCCAATGTGATGCATATAGAAAGATACTCCTTACCTCACCTTGGGCACCAGCTAGCTCTGTGCTAGTTTTACAGGGGCTATAACGTGAATCAAAAACTCATTTGGAACACGAGTGAAACCAACTGCCTGAATATCCTACTATATAACAAACCTTTTTGTAAAAATCTGGGGATCACAAGCGCTACTGAATTGCTGATTAAGTTCAGATGTCTCTCAGTCATTTGCCCTTTGGCATAACAGGAAAGTTATTCTATACAATGTTCTATAGTGGTAGGGATACAGTTTGAAAGCCCCCTGCCATTGTCCCCACTCACCCGTATGTTGGGACCAAAAGTTCAACAGCCAGGATTCCTGCTGGTTGACAGACCTAGTTCAGATGTCTGGTCATAAATTGTCTTACTTTTGACAAAAAGGATCAAAAGTCCGCTATCACTCGTCGAAGTGCCAGGACCAAACAAGGAAAGCAATGCTTTTCTAGAGAAACTATAAAACGTTCAGAGAAAATCGTGCTGGTGACAGGGTCAGCCCTAAAGTTGGATAGATGCTAAGGAGAATATTTTTATCACACGTGAGAGTGGTAGGTGAGTATGAGGATAGGTCTGTGGTTGACTTGGAAATGAAAGCCTCAGCACGATGGATAGACCGTGCTCGGTGAAAGGCTGCATATAAGACATGTTTAGGATATCCTTGAAGCTGGAAGAAGTCCAGCATTTCTAGGGGTTATAAACAGGAACAGTGCATCTACTGCAGAACCAGTTTTACTTACTCGAAAGGAAGCCAGTACTGGTCCTCTGGTCTATAATAATGACTAAATCTTATAATAAGATTGTTATTTTTTACTGACTGACTATTTTATGTTCCTACCTTTGTAGCATTCTTATTAAACCCCTGGCACACTGGTTGGGACTTCGAGAAAGAAAGCCAATTTATCTGCCAGATCTTCCACCTCTGGAAACAGCCTACAGGAAGTACCGCTCAAAAATACCACAAAGTGAGATTGAGGTGAGCATAATCTTATTTTTGTATGTTTAGTTAACATGCTATAAAATTACAACAGAAATTAGGTTTCTTAGACCTGAAGGAGTAACAAGAATATAAGATTTAAACTGAGCAAAATAGAAGAGGACTAGGACTGAAACCAGCTAGACGGTTCATTTAAGAGCAACAGGTGAAATTATGTGACCACCTGATAAGAATTCTCTGGTACCAGTTACGATAAAGAGCCACATTGAAGAAATATTGAACACCGAGCAAAGAGAAGACAACTCAACAGATTGAATGACAGCATCAAGAATAATCCTAATGAAGACCAGGCACAGCACATTACAGACAGATCACAAAAGATCCTTACGTTTACCAAACACTTTGCTGAGGCAACTGGAGGAAAAGAAGAAGCAGAAGCTAGAATATTAGAAAGTCATCCTTAGTCGATTACAAATGACATTTGAAATAGTATGAGAGACATGAGCCTATAATAATATATTAACCCTCACGCCAAGAGAAAGCTGTTTGTCTGGCTTTTATAGGTTTTGGTTCACGGCAAATTGCTCAAGAATTATGGAGGAATTTGAAGACAGAGAAATAGAAACCAGATGTCAGAAAGCAAGTGCACTTATATACCAATTGTCACCATTATTAAGACATCCAAGCATAACTATGAGTGCAAAGAGACAGATTATTAATAGCATATTCATTCCAACATTAGGCTACCAGTGTCAGACATGAACACTATCTAAAGCCCATATACGCAAAATCACCACCTGCGAGAAGAGGTGTCTGAGAAAAGCAGCCAACCTAACCATACGAGATCGAGTGAATAATGAAACTATCATGAAAATTGTGGGAAGGACACCTTGTACTAGATTCATCGAGAAACAGCAGATCAAGTGGTTTGGCCATCTCGTTAAATTGCAGCAAGATCAAATACCGTCACAAGCACTACATCTCAGAAGATCAGCTACAAGAGCAAGAGGACGGCCCCGGAAAACATGGATCGACAACATTAAAGACACTACGCCTTCACGGCATGACAATAGCCAGTGGCAGCCATCGTGCACTTCATCACAAATTATTCCTCCCCACGACGCTCAACGGCAGAAGTGGTTTATGATGATGATGGTTGACATGATACGTTTGGACATTGCCATTATGCCTGTATGACAGTTTGGTACTAGCTGCAGCTGCATAGTATATAGACATGGTGTGTATGATTATACTCACCCCCTCCCCCAATCTTAGTTCAGATGTCTGACGACCAAAAGTCCATCAGAAATATTGATTATGCTCCATTGGCCATCAGTCAAGTGTCCTACATCATAACAGCAAAGTGTGAGATATGCCTTAGTCAGGTGTCGACGTATTGTAACCCTAAGCAGCCACCCCCTTGCGAACTGCTGTCCCAGCCATATATCTTGAGATTTGTTCCTAGATGAGCAACATCTCCTGATAATAAGGTTCAAGTGTCTGATAACAGTTTCCTCACTCACTCATCTGAGTGTCAGGACCAAAAGTCTAATTGACAGATGTCTTACCGTTTGACGGACAGGTCTCAGATGTCCAACTGTAAATTGCATGTATTTCCAATACTGTTACACTGAGAGTCCTGATACAACAACATTAAAGGTGTCTAATATTCTGAAGAAAATTGTGCCCATTTGTGTAGTCATCAAAGTTCCAGACCTGTGGGCTTCTCCCTGTTGATTTCTAGAGGGTGCATCCCATGAAGTGAGAAGCTGATTGTGTGCAGAGGACGTGACGATTCCCTTGTGTGAATGAACTTAAGACCAGAGTGTCATATGTCAGCTCTGTATTTATGGAAGCTCCTTGGATGGTGGGGTATGCCCATGATCTGCCCCTGCGTTTCCTATAGGGCTGACCAGTCTACATGCAGTTGTCCTGGATGGGTTCTCTAGGGACAACACCTGTGGATAAAGAGACAAAGAAGACACCACACAAATAAGGCTATGTCATGTTCCATGAAACTATCCAGGAAGGCTAACCCAGTGAACAAATGCCCAATGAAGCTGGATGTGTTTGCCGAAAGGCGCAAATATCGCACCTATACTGTAAACAGGCACAACACAAGTATGTCACACGGAAGTGTGATAAAGAAGATAAATGTCCACTTTGATGAAACATTGCCTGTGACTGTGTTAATATTGATGCAGGGGCTAGACAAGTTAAAGTCAAAGTCAGAAGGAATGACCTCATTGCACCAGGTTGTGTCCCATTTGGCTTGGTCTCTTTCTGTCGAGAGTCGTGCAAAGCTCTAGTCACAGCCCTGAGAGATCTCAACCATTGTACTTGTGAACCAAAACACACAGTCCATGAAATGAACCTATGACCTTCAGAATGAGATTCAGATGGCTTTACCACTTCCCCACGGGCTCTGGACAATGAGTAATGAAACTGAAAAAGCCAAAGCAGTAGGCAAGAGAGAAAGAGGTAGACGTAATACAAGTGGGAGGATTAAAGCTTGCCTGTCATGATCGGACATCCAAAACTTTGCTTTTATGCCGTAGGACCGAATCATGAGATAATGCCCACAGGAGATGTCTAAGCTGAGAACAGATCTCATGGTCTAGGGCTGTGTCAATAAAGTGGCCACTAAGCTGATTTTATCACCCCAACAAATCAGCCTAATCATCAGTTTAATAGGACATTTGGTCGGCAGATGATTGGACCAAAGTTTGTCATGCAGTAGGATGTTTGGCCAGTGGGCTTCACTCATATTTCAAATAAGTTTTTGATAGATATTATCACCGATGATTGGTGGGGGTGGGGGGGGGGGGGGGGGGGGGGGGGGGGGGGGTGGGGGGGGGGGGGGGGGGCTTATGAGAGCAAGAGGATTTCTCGATACTACATCACTGGAGCCACCAACTCTGAGATCCTATTTCAACTTGGTTTAGGCCAGTATGAGCCATTATCCATAGCACATAATAAGAACATGTGGCAGGTGTTTTGCATGAGGATCACAAACAACAGCCTTAACTTTCCCTCATGCCTGTAACCTAAATCACAGCTTTACTTATGAGTTTATTATTTTGTTGGGTTCTATGCGGGTTGTAAAGATCAACTGATCTGGTTTTGCAGTAGTACCTATCCTGCCTTCACTTCCTCTTTACTACTTTGAGTCTCAAGAAAGAGGGGGAGCTCTTGTACAGTTTTCTTAATACCTAGAGCATAGGTTCTGATATTATTGTAGAGTTTCTATGCTATCTTTTCACCTGGTTCTTTGGTCTAACTCAGACTGTTCATTCCTCTCCTCTTTGTATTCACAGAGTATGGTTTGCCATCACAAAACAGTTCCTCTTAAGTGGACAGGTAATTTTATCGGCTCTGTTTATAATCCAGCATTCCTCATTTTCGGGTTCTTGCCTTACTTCTTATTTATCCCATTATATGCGTACGACAAACATAAATCAATGTATACTGAAGCACAAAAAGGAATCTTTTGAACTAAAATACATAAAATTACATAGTGATTCAAAAGACAATTTAAATACTTCTTTTGTTCCCTTAAAATAGATTATCTCTATCTGCAGTGTTGTCTCTAATATGATGCTTTGTGTGATGTCCTGGAGGGGTAAAACTTACATACATGCATATTACAAGCGCTTTGTGGATAACATACAGTGTAGTGTACAAAAATTCACCTGTCACCTTTCTCTGTCTTCTGCTTGATGAATAAGTGGAATAAGTGTATGATAACTTAGTCCTGTCAATTTCTTGATGTCATTCCAGATTCTTCTTTGTCCTCCTCTACTTCGACTGCCCCCCCCCCCCCCCCCCAATGTTCCTTGAAGCAGTCTTTGCAATCGAATCATGTCTCACCACGTGCCGAAACCAAGCTAGCTTGTGACGTTTCACCACTGCCAAGAGAGGCTTCTGATGTCCCGCAATATTTTATATTCTGTTTCTGACATATTTATTAGTTTTGTGTTCTAAATAACTAACTCGTAAAATGTGTCCGTAGCATTTACATTCGAAAGCCTGAACCCTCCTTTCCATTTCCACAATGATAGTCAAAAACTCTCTCATTCTTATAAGAGGATAGACAATACTGGTTATTTGTATATTTTGACCTTGACTGCGATGCTGAGTTTGCTCTTCCACATCGTATTCACCTGGGACATTGCAGCTGTTGCCATACCAAGTCTTGTCTTGATCTCTTTGTTACAACTGCCATCGTTATATTTGTGGGAGCCAAGATGAGATTATAGACTTTATTAGAAAAAGCATATCAACTTATACCTACCATTTGCTTGCTGGAATGTTATGGAGTGGATAAAGGGCTAGTAGAACTGAAACATCTCTGTATCGTTTGAGAGCCTCATTCAATGGAAGGAGCTTTTTGTTTTCGTTTTTTTTTTAAACAGTGAATGTAACACAAAATAGGACTAGGAAACCTAGTGAAGGCCTTTGTCATATTATATGTTCTATTCATTTAGTTTTCTTTGTCAGCTTGACAGCAGTCAACCCTATTTTCAGCACCATGCCTCTTTTTAAACCTTTATACATAAAGCTACACAGGAGGAAATGTTAATGCAGAATTATAAAACTGATCATAAAAATTGTATTATTTCTTTTCAGCTAGTTCTTCTTCTTTCTGGGTATTTATCCATTTATATGTTAGCTTTACTTGTACATTTGTTCTACTGGCTTTTGTGTGCAGTTGGTTGTTCCTTGCCGCTCGGGCAGATGCACTCCAACTTTGAAGGAAGCTCCTAATTAGTCAAATCTTAATGCTTTTTTGGGCAGTAAGTGAGTCTATTCTCGTTTTCCCCATAATGGGGCCCCGAAACCCAAACGGGAAAACTAGTTGTTGAATGTTTAGAAGAAATGCTGATCTTACAGCCTTTTTTAACCATTTTTTAGACCTAGGAAGAGCAAGGGAGGGTCTTAAGTCTGAGGATTTAGGGCCACAGGAATGTTGGAAAATGTGTTGTAAGCCCTAAGCTTGCAGTTACTTATAATGATGAAATTTTTTCAGAAACTATTAAAGCAATTGAACATGACAGAGAAACAAGTTCAAAGGTGGTTGTTTAAGAGAAGGCTACGTGAAGTGCCATCTTCAATGTACAAATTCACAGAATGCAGGTAACGACATAGTATAAGATCTGATCTTGTTTATTGCAAAGATTTTCATTTCGGAGTTGCCTAAAGAAATTTTTAATGTTAGATTTTTCCCCCCATGTGGATTCCGGGTGTTTTCCTTATGTGGGTTCCAGAGTTTTCCTTATTTGGGTTCTGGGAGTTTTCCTTGTGTGGGTTCCGGGAGTTTTCCTCATGTGGGTTCTGGGGCACCATATTGTGGAAGGAGGGGGAAAGAATAGACACACTGCCCCCAACAAACTTGTTGTAAAAGGGTAACTAATTAGGGGCGTTTCCTTCAAAGTCACTGTACATCTGCTTAAGAGGTGAGGAAACAGCAGTCTATCCACAAGTAAACAAGATCTGTAAAATGGTTGTGCGCACAAAACTCAAGTTCTGGAACAAGACCAGAAGTGGGGGCAAATGACCAGAGCTTTCCATTTTTTTTTAGGAAATCCTTACTGGTGCATGACCCATTTTTTACTGAAAGATTTATGGTGTGATAGGGTTAACAGTAAATTCATTTTAGAAGTTTATCTATAACATGATCCAACGACATGATCATGCTTCTCCACATTTTCACAGTTTCTGACAGCATGTATTCTTTCATATCCTTTGATGCCCTTCCATGCCACAACAAAAGCCTGCCAAGAAGCTTTTCTTCTCGACCTTCACTATCTCTCGCAACTTGACACAAAATATTCCAGTTTTTTCTCTATTCAGAGTGTGGCCTTAAATGTTTGACTCTTTCTGATTTTTGTGAAGAGTTGTCCTGAAGCTTAACTCTTTTAGTCGCAAGGGGTTTAGCATCGGAGGCCCAATGGGTGGAAACGCAGCTGTGAAATTTCACAGATGTTACACGTTAAATGAGATCATACAAATTGAACTGCCCCACACCATACACATATTATTCATCAGAGTGAGCAGGGACTGTTTAGGAATAATATTAGAATACTGCTACAAAAATAAATTGTGTTAGTAGTTAATTATTATTAAATAAATAGATGGTATGTTAATAGAAATTAGTAAACAGAAATTATAATTTTTCTACTTGCCACCATAGCAGTCACAGAAAACTCAATGAAATGTATCCAGAATGAATTGCAAATGAACATAAACCAATTCGTAATGTATAAATAAAATATAAACACAATTTACCCATTATATCTCATTCCAAAGAAACTTTTAGAATATCATAACAGAGCACCTTTTTTTTTTGGTGAAGAATTATTACCTCTGAAAACAATTAGTATTGTCACAAAAACAAACTATATAACACTCAATTTGCACGTAATTTTATAGGTTATGTTCCCAAATAATACGGGAATTGCACCAGACCTAACTGACACTGACGAATATTGCTTTTTATCACTAAAATGAATTCTTTTTGCATCAGCTAACTTTGTTATCGTTGTAGGCTTTGTGTTTGGTATATTTCAGAGTTATCCCTCACTTAAGTTTGACTCCATCAATGGCTGAAACAAGTCTACTTCATAACTTTCTTAGTCCAGCTTTGGATAAATCTCAGGGGTTATATTTAAATATGAGGCTTCTGAAGTCATAAATTGTGTTGGTATATGTGAAGAAGTCTGCTCGGAGGCCATACAGTTTTCACACAGACACTTAATAACTCAGTAAAGCTCACAAACATGCTATATTTTATGTTTTTAACCATATTTATGAATATCCCATATGGTCACCATGTGCGACTTCAAGCACGAAGAACAGGAAATACCATTCAAAAACTGCCGGTTTGCGTTGTTATACCGGCTAGTGGTCAGTTAAAAACATAACCCATCATGTAACGATTGGGCGGTTGTGTAGTAACCGATTAGTGCATGATGCCTTTCTTGGGAGTCAAAGAGATAAGAAGCAAAAAATAGTAACACTGTAACCCACCAAGCATGATATAAAAGGCAAGTAAGTAGAGTTGGCCTAAAAGCCAACAAGTCACAAGCAAATCCTTAAAATAGTTTGTTCAGTTGGTAGAGAGCCTATCTTCGAAGGACGAGTCGAAAAGTAAAGTAGTGACATATTTGACATGGTTTTTAGAATTACTTCTTAAAGGAAATTTTATTAGTGGAACTTTCACCTGGATTCTAGTTTTCTGCTTTTATCCGAGAAGTCAAATCCATTATCACAGGACTCAGGGAGAGTATGCCATTCAAGTTTCTTTGACATTTTTTTCACTGTCCAGGCTATAATTTGTATGGTCTTGAGATAAAGTAGTCGGCTCTGTGGCTAAGTCAAAGTGAACGCTTCGTAATGACGGGATGCTGGGTTCGATCCCAGCTGTGGGCCATGCCTCTTGCATTGGTTTCGATAGTGGTATCAAGAAAGCCGACTGTCCAGAAAGCAGTGGCAAACTACTGGACGTAAATTTGCCTAGAAAATCCACACAACAGCCAGGGGCTGTTGGGGTTGGTTCTGCAACGTCCTGTAAAGGATACGCAACTAACCTTCTAACTTTGAAATAAAGCGGCAATTTTTGTTTAAAAGCCACGCCTTTCCATTCTTCATAAACATAGAAGTAAAATGTGCCCAGAGGATCAGAACTAGAAAACAAGTTAGCTAACATTGTAATATTAAATACTGGCAGGAAAGCTGGAGGAGAAAAGAGGCAAAGGGAGACCAGAGAGAGATATTGGACACTTTGGCATCATTGTGTAGAAGAGTATCTGTATGATTAGAAATGATTGACAGTACATGAAACAAAAGGTTGTGGTCATGCATGGTGACCAATACCACACAGCAGGGACTGTCAGAAGGAGTAGTAAAAAACCTGAAGGATGAAACAGATCACCATGGTATGAAAAGAGAAATACAAAGGTGAGTGACATGAGGATCTGGCAACACTCAAAGGAAAAGCAAGATGAGCAAATAATCAGGCTGCAGTTAACACACTGGAATTGTACAATGGCTTCTAAAGATATAGAGAGAGAACTCATGGGAATGCCTTGAGTACTGTGACAGCTGTTGTTAACTCATTTCAACTTCAAAAGAAGTTTCTACGATGTACTGTATGAAATTTACAAATTCTGCTATTTTTTCAGTTGGCAGCTGTTGTTTTATACAGTGTCTTTTTCCTATGGATTATATGCCTTGTGGGATGTAAGTAACGGCACAGTTTTTATGGCTTATTAAATAAAATATAGCTGATGTAATAATGTAAGGTTTGTAATAATTGTAGCTTCTTCTACTTCTTCTTCTGTGTTCATCCACGAAAGGGTGGTTGGTTCACAGTTAGGCTGTTAAATCTGCACCTTACGGCATAACACATCCAATTTCAGCAGTCCTTAATTATCACCCTTTATGACTTCTTTTTGTGTGGGGACAGTGGGTCTACTCCCCTGCCTCCTCCACCCCCTTCAGTAGGGCCCCAGAAACCACACAGGGAAAATTGTAGATTCCCAAGTCAGTCCGTCTTAACATATTTGTGAAATTGTCAGATCTCTAAATGAATATAGAGGGGGGAAAACCTGTTGTGACCCACACATTACCAATATCTGTTTGTGCCCCAATGGTTACGGGTTAGAATTGGGGGTGGATAGACACAATGCCCCCTAAAAAGCATATAAAATCTGACTAATTAGGGGTTTGTTGATTTGTTGGGCTGTAAGGCGCATGTATCACAACCTAGCTATAAACCACAACAGAATGTGCCAACTGCCCTTTTAACTCTTTGAGTCCCAAGGAACGCATCATATGCTCATAGGTTCCTGCCTAATGAACGCATGATGCGCTATTTTATTACTCTTTTTACTACCCCCGTGACTCTGACTCTTTTGACTACCCCCTGGGCCTGTGATGCTAAGCCTCCTGGGACTCAAAGAGTTAAGGACCAATGCAGAAAAAGAAGAAGAAAATCTTGGCAGTGAAATGAATCTTCTTTCTTAAAAACAACTTTAGTATATTTAAGTGCTGTGCAAATTTAGAACAACAAAGAAATTTACAAATTATTACTACTTGTCATATTGTGTATTTTCCAGGTTGTTGTGTTTGAAGCCATATCTGTTAGCTGTGTAAGTTACCAGTGTCACATTTAGTGTGGCAACAGTTACTTTGAACATGTTTGGGAGTCTGTTTTCTGTTGCATATTTTCTTTCAGCAAAGCTATTAAATAATATTTGAATTGTACACATTGTCTAGTTAACAGAATCAGAAATAGAAAAAGGTATTGATTGGCATTCGTTGAAAGAAACAAAGGAAAGAAGTAGCGATAAGAGAATTGAGCACAAGTTCTGTCTTTGTTTCATGGTTCTAGGTTGAAGATGATGATAGACCTCACTAAAGCAGACATCTTTTTTTGGTTTCCTAGTAGTCCTAGTGGAGTGGCTGGATGAATGGTTAAGAACGCTGGACTCTTATGCAGGAGACCTGGGTTCGAATCCTCAGTTCGGTTGGGGATTTTTTTTTCTGTCGGGGGCGAAAATAAAATCCTAACCTGCACAGTCCATTTTGACAGCACTAGCCATGGGGTTCTAAAAACCTCAGGCTTAAAGACTCCCCTACCTACACCACAACAGTAGTAAAACAAGCAGTAGTTGGCAGTGTTTTAGCAGTAGTCCATACACATAAGTACATTTATTTCTTCAGTAAGTTCCTATCATATGTTGCTGTTGTTTGCATTCGCCGGCTGAAATCCCTGACGGAAAGACCTGGTTGTTCATCCATTTTTGGACTTTGGCTTTGTTCTAGGACCTGAGTTTTGCATGTGCATCCGTTTTACAGATCTTGCTTATTTGTATGCGGACTGTTGGTTTCTTGCTTCTCAGGCAGATTCACTCTGACTTTGAAGGAAGCCTTGAGTTTGTCAACTTTTATGACATGCTTGTTTGTCAGGCATTGAGTCTATTCTTGTTCTTCCACAATGGGAACCTGGAACCCACATGGCGATGTCATCTGTTGGAGCGACAGGTTCAATGTCTAATGTATTCACACTGTACCTTTCAATGTTTATGTCTTGACACCTGCTTCTCTCTTCTACCTTCTTGTATTTATAAGTGCCAGTCAGTGCTTTTCAGTTGATTTCTCGTGCTATGTCAGCAGTCTATAGGGTTACGAGCAGATGCTATTTCTATATGTTGTACTGTGCAGAAACCGTACTGTTAATACTGTGCAGAAAATGAGATCAAGAAATGTGCAACCTGCAATCTTCCATAACCTAAATTCTCCAGATGTTTATGGGAAACAAAATTAGCAGCAGAAAATTGATTTTCAGTAAAGCAGCCAACAAAAAATGTTAATAATTGTAATGAGTAAGCAATTAAACTAAAAGGGAACCACCGTAACACAGTGGCTAGAATTTTTGCTTGTCAGCAAAGTGGTCATTAATTCTAATCCCTATTTAGATGGATTGTAAAAATAACCAGCCCCCGGGGCAGACCCAGTGTAAAATGGTCACCAGGAAATTACTTGACAAGTGAAGGTGGCCATCATTTTGAAATTGTTGCCTTGCTGGATGTCTCTAAGGATAGCTGTAACCTGTAGCGATCCCTTCTTGCTTTTCCTTCAGTTAAAGACAAAAATTAGAACGGTGCCATTGAGATGTTAGGTGTAATAAAATGAAAAAAGCGGTGCCATTAACAAAACAAATATAAATCATTACCCGAGTCCTGCATTTCTGCCTCTATGGGGCATGATATTTCTGCAAGGTCATTTAAAGGATACACAATTAACTTTAACTTTATGGGACATAAAGCCACCAGCCGACTTATGCCAAGTCCTTTGTAGACTTGTCTTGATCTGTTGGATTTTTCCACTTTATTTTCTATGGGATAAGATTGCCAGTAAGTAGACAGTATTGTAGATGTAGATTGGGGAACCGATAGAGATATTGTGTTACAAATACAAAAGTCAGAGTTTTCATAGCACTGGCAGGAAATCTATGGAAGTCGGCGGAAATTAAAACTAGTAAAATATTTAACTCTAATGTCAAATCAGTACTTTTGTATGGAGCTGAAGTATGGAGACCAGTTAAAACAACGACTAATAAACTACAAATATTCATTAACTGATGCCTGCACAGATATAAGGAATTAAATCTTATGATAGAATTGCTAAAGTATAAGTTTGGGAGTGAACTGAACAAATTTGGGTGATTTCAGGGGTAAGGACAAGATGCTGACATTGGATGTCTTCTTATTCTTCGCATTCACCAGCGGTACACTCTGGCGGAAAGTTCTGGTTGTTCGTCCACACCTGGACTGCAGTCCTGCTCCAGAACCTGAGTGTTGTGTGTGCATCAGTTTTACAGATCTGGTTCACTTGAATGCAGACTGTTGGTTCCTTGCCTCTCAGGCAGATGCACTCCGACTTCAAAGGAAGCTACTACACTTAGTCGACTCTTATGACATGCTTTCTGGTAGGCAGTGGGTCTATTCTTGTTTCCCCCCACAATGGGGCCCCGGATCCCACACGGGTAACATTGGATGTAATGCACGTTGAGAAAATCTGAGGACATTATAACTAGAATGTCTATACACTAGAGCCCACAGGGGCATAGAAAGAAAAGGGAAACACATGAAGAAGGAAGCTAGAGAGGGAAGTCAGATTGATAGGGAGGACATGGGGTGAGCTGCAAGTGATAACAAATAAGATGACTTAGCCTGAGTGGGTTGAGGGTCTATGCTCCACTGGGAGAAAATGGGCAGAAGAGAGAAGAGAGGTAGCCAGTATTAAACTAACCTTCCTTAATCCTCCCTTAGAACATGCATGATAGGTTACAGTATTACTCTTTGCTTCTAGTATGGCTCCCGGTAAGATAAACACATTTTCTAACTAGCGTAAGTATTCTGTGTTAAAAGCTTTGTTTGTTAGTTTCTTCCTTTTCAGTTTGTTCTTTACAACTGTGAAACTTTCCTTGGATTTCAATGTTAATTTATTCAGATCTTTTCTGTAAAATAAATAAAATGTTACATAAATAGTCATAATCATTTTGGTTAGTGGTCTGTGTGGTGTGTTTTTTAGCAGCCAAAATGTTCTCAGTAAATATTTAGGGAGCAAGTTCAAATCTTCCGTGATATTGGGATTTCTGAATATACCACAAGCTCTGCATTGACCCAGTTTCAAGAAAGAAAATATTTATGGGAAATTAAAGATGGCTGACAACATGACCTAGGGTGTGTTAGTTAGTTTCAAATGTTGGCTTAGCATAAAAGACCTAATGTTGCTTGGAATAAAATAGGGTCTTCACTTGAATACTGAGAAAACCCTACAGTTAGATGATAGATTTGTCATTACATGAATCGTACCGTTGAATTTTAAATAAGCGTTACCTAAATGATGTTTTATTTTGCATGTTATCTGAGCAATGAGCTAAGTGACGAAAATGGCCTGTGTCAGTGGCTTGTTTTCATGCCCACAAAAATCAATAATTTCAGTGTTTAGCTTTTAGTTTCATTACATTTTTTTTTTTATTGTATCCATCCCATATAGTAATTCCATTAGAGTAAGTCTATTTCTCATAATGTTATTGTGCAAGAATAAACAGCTAGTAGGGACACAGCTGTTGGAAACACTGATGCTTCAAAACATAAGAACATTATCTAATATATACATTGTATTGAGCAGCAACTTTTTGATGTGAAATAGGCCTTTAGTGAAAAGTTTTGTTCCCACTTGAATAAAACACTGACTAACATGGCAGTTAAAATGATATCCTTTCATTCGCAAATAATATCTGATATTTTATTGGCAGAACTGCATTTTAAAACCCTTTATTATGACATGTGATTGGCTGTCCCCATTGATTTCGAGCAACAATGTAACCAGTTCAAATTTTACATTTTGCTATAGCATACTAATAAAGAAAGCTGGCTTCCCCGCTGGCCACTTTTGATGTATGTTTAGCCTTCTTTAAAGCCATACCTTCAAATTTTCTCATGGAGTTTAAGTTCCACCCTGGGGCATCTATTGTGAAAACTTTGTTGGGGCAGAGAGTATTAATGAGTCAAATATTCACATCCTTTAAAATTTAAGGCACAATTGTATTTTATTTATATTCTTCTTCAGCATTTTGAGCCCTTGAGGTTCATTGCTACAGATACAACCCACCTCCATTCATCTGCCTGATTAACTTTTTTCTTCTTCCAGTAGGTGACTTCAGGTTTTTGTAGGTCTTCCGTATATTATCTCCACCATCTTATTGGTCTACTTTCATTCAGGTCTTTTGTGTACACAGTTTTTGTCTCTCTGTTGTCTGCCATTCTCTCTGTATGCCCCAACCATTGTAGTCTATTGGTCTTCATGATGTCATAGTTAGTGGTGATTTAAACTCAGTAGCACCACCTTCATATGTTGTGAACAATCTCCATGGCAACGTAGTTCAGCTGGTTTGTCTCGTTCTGTGAAGTTTGTGGGTGCATTTTCAGGCTGCCCTTCCATCTAGATGTTTCAGAGATCCCAGGGGTATTGTTGTCAGAGCAGTGGCGTTTAAAGCTTCTTGTGGCGCTCTCAGTAGGTAAATATCCTCTCTGTGGAGGGATAGAGCAGCAGGGATAAAATCCAATTCAAAGAAGTTGATCTTCTAACCTTTAAACACCCCTTAAACTATAATTGTATTAATGTAAGTTTACTATACATCACTTACACGGTGTTTTTTTTTTTCCAAACATAAGTGCATACATTTTTGTTGTGGAATTTTATCTTAAGTAAGTCTTGCAAAAATTGTCTACTGTTTCTTATGTGTAGTCAAAATGTGTTGGTAATAAAAATAATATTATGTAATATTTTGGAACCTTAAAAAAACTTTGAAAGGAGTGTGTAAAGTATAAGCAGACAAAAATGTCTAAAATAGGTTTTATATTTTTTTAAATGTTTTTTATAGGTTTTTTTATTTACTGTTTTATAATTGCAGAAACCATGGTTGTGGGTTACAGTCAATTGTTGGATTGGTTGGCCAAAGCAGGTGAGTTTCTTTGATTTCTTCAAAAATTATTTCAGATAATTAACGGTTAAATAAAAAATTTTTTATTTACTTTCTGTCTTTACTAGGGGTGGGAGAGATGTGATATTGGGTAATGGAGGCTATTGAGTATCAGGACTTGGACCGCTACGCTAACCCACTCACCATGAACTGTAAAGGTTATGATTATTTTGTTGTTGCCAAAGAAAAAAAATATTTATCATCTTACCATGGATTTGCAATCTTACAAGATCTGCTGAAGTAACAAGAAGAGAGGACATTAAAAATGATTAAATCAACAGAAAACTAGGATTGATACCAGTTATACAGTTCATTAAAGAGATGCAGATTTAATGGTTTAGTCAGTTGACGAGAATGGTCAACTGCCTCCGTGTGCTGCAGTGAGGAAATATAAACAACACATAGCCAGGAAAATACCATACAAGAGATTTAATGGTTTAGTCAGTTGACGAGAATGGTCAACTGCCTCCGTGTGCTGCAGTGAGAAAATATAAACAACACAGAGCCAGGAAAATACCATACAAGAGATTTAATGGTTTTGTCAGTTGACGAGAATGGTCAACTGCCTCCGCGTGCTGCAGTGAGAAAATATAAACAACACAGAGCCAGGAAAATACCATACAAGAGATTTAATGGTTTAGTCAGTTGACGAGAATGGTCAACTGCCTCAGCGAACTGCTGTGAGAAAATATAAACAACACATAGCCAGGAAAATACCATACAAGATATGGAAGGATGGTATGACAAAAAAATAACCTTAGAGGACCAAAGACTAGCTCACATCTTGCATTAGAAAGAACAGACAAGTCTTCCCCATACTTCACTGGGCTGACTGAAAGAAGAGAAGGAGAAGAAGAAATTGTAAGAAAGAATATGTTATGCTTCCTAAGTATTTGAAACGTTAGTATTTAATTTTCAGTCTAGTTATTATTATTTTTCCTTCTGTCATAATGATCACAACCACAATTTTATGCACATATTTACATATTCTTTTCCTCATATTTTGTTGTTGTTGTTTTCATATTCTTTTCTTTATGACGCAAGATACCCATCCATGTCACACATTTATTCTGATTTCAAATGTATGTTAATTTTTCCTGAGGAAGAACTCAACATTTCATGTCAGTATAGGCAAGCTAATGGTTGTCAGTGGCAATACTCACCCCAGGTTTTATATAAAACAAGTTTAGCGTACTCCGCTGCTCATTTGTGGAACCAACTTCCACTAGACCTGAAAAATTCTAAAAGTCCCTATTCATTTAACCGTAAACTTTTTCAATTTATACTTACAAGCGATTATATGCCACCTTGAATGTAATGTAACCCATATTGCATTATCAATTTATTATTAAACAAAGTGTGTATGATATGTATGTTTGCGCGCGCGCGTGTGTGATATGTATGTATGTGTAGGCGTGTTTATATACATATGATTCTGAGTATGTTGTTTGTCTGCTTGTGTATCTGCGTGTGTGTCTGCGAATGTCTGCGTCTGCGTCCTTGTGTGTGTGTTCGCGCGTATGTCCACATGTATGTTTCAGTATGAATTGGTCTGTGTGTGTTTCTGTGTGTTTAAGTGTGCCTCTTTGCTGTGTATGTGTGTCTGCGTGTGTGTGTGTGCGATTGGATCCATGTAGCTATGTATATGTGTCTGTGTGTGTGTCTCTGTCTTTGTCTGCATGTGTGTGTGTCTCGGTGTTTTTCTGCATATTTCATGTAACTGTGTATATCTTCGTTTGTGTCTGTGTGTGTCCTCGTATGTGTTCGTCTGCATGTTTGCCTGTGTATGTTTATGTGTTTTGTCTGCGGGTGTGTCTATGAGGCTGTATGTATGTATCTTTGTGTGTGGGTGTCTGTATGTCTGTCTGCATGAGTGTATGTGTCAGCATGTGTCTGTCTGTGTATGTCTATGTGTGTTTCTCTGTGTGTATTGTGTGTGCCCCTTTGTTGTCTGTATGTGTCTGCATGTCAGAGTATATGTCTGTGCGTGCTGAATATATGTGTCTGTGTGTGTATTTCTATGTGTTTGTATGTGTATGCATTTCTGCGTGTTTGTATGTGTGGGTGTCAGATTGTGTTTGTCTGCCTGTTTGTGTGTGTGTGTGTGTGTGTGTGTGTGTTTGACTGCGTGTGTGTCTATGTGGCTGTATGTATGTGTCTGCATGTTTGTCTGCGTGTGTGTGTGTGTGGTGTTTGTGTAAGTGTGTGAGCACGAATGTAAAAATGTGTGCTGTGTGTTTTCCTGTGTGTGTTTATATGTAAGAGTCTGTGTGTGTGTCTGTATTTTTGTCTAAGTGAGCGTGTGTGTCTTTGTGGGAGTGTCTCCATGCATGACTGTATTTATGACTGTATGTTTGTATGTGTGTATGCCTGTATTACGAATGTATGCCTGTATCTATGTATGTTTGTTTGTATGTATGTATGCCTGTGTGAATGCCTGTTTGCATGTTTGTTTGTATGTTTGTTTGTATGTATGTACGTATATATGTATGTATGTAATGTTTGCATGCATGTATGTGTGTGTGAGTGGGTGATTGTGTGTATGTGGGTGTATGTATGCACGCGCAGGTTTTTTGCATGCACTTTACAACTCATGCTTTTGTGTTCTTTTATAATATTCATAATATGCATATTATCATATGATCATAACATGCTTTATTAGTAAAAATACAACTGCTGTGCGAAAGATGGTTGACTGGAAGGGCCGAATGTAAGACGGGCCTGCGTGCCCAATTTGTGACCCTTTGAAAATAAAGTTCGTTCGTTCACCAGTTTATTCCCATAGATATTTGTCATTAGTATTATCAAAGATCTGTTTCATAGTCCTCAAACATTCAGAGGTGAGATCAGTAGAGTGCTTTCTGCATTAATTTGTGTAGTGTCCTGTCAGTGCAGTATCTGTTTAGTTGGAAGTGTGCCTATTCATCCTTAGTTGTTTATCAGTTTCGTCACATAATGTGTCACAGTTATCAACACATGCAACTTCAGAAATTTTTGACCTTATTAGCCTTACCGGTAATCTTTTATAACTAACCTAATAGTAACAGTAACTTCTTTGAAAATAATGATGTTTTAGCCATTTTATTTTGCTCATTTATCATGACTTTGATGTAAAATATGATATATAATGTAATGATGATTTTTTTCTCTTCTCAGCACATTGATAATGATATTTTTATTCTGTACTTGTTGGAACTGAGCTTTTACTGGAGCTTATTATTTGCCATTTTCTTTAAAAGAGACTACCAAAAAAAGGTTAGTATTTGCTGTCATTGTTATTGTCTTTTCTTCTGTTAGCATATGTTCTTACCTTGTTTTTATTTTTATCTGTTTAGCATATTGACTCATCAGGTGGACTGACTACTTCAGTTAGTGTTCAAGTTGTTTGTTTAGTTTACTGTTTGCTGGAATATTAAACAATGAAATAGTTCAGTTTCCTTGTTCTTGTTGTAAAGACCTATGAAATTGTTCACTTGTAACACCAGCCATGATTACTTCTGTGGATTACTTCAGACCGATGATATAAATGTCTTCCTGTGTGTACTTCTAGCTGATGGCTTTCGCTTACCATTATTTAAATTCATTCATGATAAAAATTGTACATCATCACCAGTCATTTTCAGTTACTGCATCATATATTATTGGAATCAGCATCCCAAAACGCTAATAATTTTGTGGAAGATCATAGCTACAGTTATCCTCATCAAGTCCCACAGTCTGCTTGTCAACAGAACAACACCTCAGTACACCCTTAATTTGGTGCGGAAGTCCATATATTGGCTATATGACCGTAATGTGACTCTACAAAGTCCCATTTTCACTATATATGCTCTCTTGAAATGCATGCTGATGACTGTCCTAATTGAAATCACTGTGTTCCAAGTTTGTAGCTTCAGCCAGGATTAATTTTATGTTATTTACTGTACATCATGGATTTCCAAGTATTTCTCATATACCAATATTAGTCTTCACACTTGTATTTAACTGATTAAGATTCTCAGAAAATTGTATATTACATGATTGACTAATTTTTGTCTTTCCATGTGTTATGTATTAATTCTAATTAATCTTTAGTCTTTGTTAGTGTCTTAATTGTCTTTGTTACCTATTCACCTCATCTGTTTATTATTTCATAAAATATAAAACATTCATTGTACTTTTATGCAGTGTAAATCTGTCACTATAATCTCAGTGTTTTAAATATTTTGTATAACAATTTTTGTTATTTGACTGATGTGGGTAATGGTGAATAAACAATTTAAATTATTTTATTGGTTTTATTTATTTATTTGTGTCATTAAAATCTGGACATAACTTCTGGTAAATCATTTTCTATGCCTTTAATGTGTTGCATCTTAAATTGAAATTGTGATACCTATACATCTGTACTTTTGCATAGCTTGTAGAATCAGTTGTCAGTAGTTTTGTTACCAAAATTGTCTGAGTATTACAAATTCTTTTCCCAGCAAGTATTTTTGATACTTGTTAAAGGTGATTACCAAAGCTAGAGCTTCTCTCTTAAATGTGTTATACTTCTCTTGAGTTGGTGTAAGCTTCTGTGACAAATAAAATATGTGTGAAAGAATACCAGTATTTTGCACTAAAATGGCTGCTGTAGTATGTATGCCAACATCAGATTGTAAATAAAAATTCCTAGATAAATCAGGCTGCTTTATACTTGAATGTGTTGCAAATAGGGATTCGATCTTTTGTAGAATCTGATGGTATGTTTCTTATCAGTCTGATTTTCTTGGCTGTTCTTTTTTCAGCAAATCTGAAAGAGGTGAGATTAGATGTGAACTTACCATAGTAATTTACTAACCAAGCAATAATTGTAATTGCTTCTTAGTTTTAGGCTTTTCAGCTATCAAAATTTTGGATACAGTATATTGACCAGTAGGTATTTTCTTCAAAAATTACATGACCTAGAAAATGAATATGTTTAATACCAATTCCAGATTTCAATGTTTTAACAGTCAAATTTGTGTCTCAAATTCTAGCAATTGCTTTATCTAATGTATCCAAATCTTCTGGCAAAAATTGTATATGAATGCAAATGCCATCCATGTAAGTGGTAACATTGTCTTTTGCAAGTAACAGTTTGTTTATTATTTTGGTAAAGATTTATAAGCATTTTCAGTTTATTATTTCACAGTTCCAGATTATTGTTGCAGTCAGTTTTAGTGTAGTACATTTGTGACTATTTAAAAAAAAAATTAAACTCAACCAAGGTATCATTTATTTTACACCACTGTGGTAAGAAAAACATGAATTCATATGTGGGAGTAGCTTTTTTCTGACTTCATTTATCTAGTGCTCCTGTATGCATGCACACTCTTGGATTTTTATGATTTATCTTGGTTAAAATTGTGTAGTCACGCTGCCGTCTCTATTTTATTGACTTAGTTCTGGGCTCCACTTAGTGTAATTTCAACCATTTACCATTTCAAGCCTCTCGAGATCTTTTATGAATTCCAGTTTTGTTTGAAAGAATTAGTACTAACTTTTCTTTTAGATTTTCAGCATTTAAATTGTTCTGACAGGTACTGATTGTAATTCTGGTTCCTGCTGTAGTTGTACATCAATTATAAACTGATAAATTCTCTCTCAACTTCCTTGCCTTTGTTGTGACATAATTACTTCATAACATATTATTATCCATGACTTTTCTTTCATCTGTTGTAATTTGTTTACAAATTGACATAGCACTGTCTCTCAACCCCCTTACTTCTTTTCTTTTGTATTGATTATTCACCGTCTTCTCTTTCACACTCCTGTCTTGTACACTTTGAATTTATGTCATTCTATCATTCGTCCTCTCCTTTAGCACATTTTTTCATCCTGTCATCTTATTATTCATCTTCATCTCTTGCACACTCTGCACTTCTATTGTAGCATTTACACTTGCACTCGGGTTTTTAAATTTTACATTTATACCTTCACTCTTGTCGCACAACCAAATATTTTTTTTCTCCTAGTGAGCAGTCTATTCATCAGACATTTCATTCTTTTTCTTCTTCGTGTTCACTGACTTTAAACTCTGACAGAAAGTTATGGTTGTTAGTTCTCTTCTGGTCTCTTGTCACATTTCAGAAACTGAGTGTTGCATGCACACTCGATTCGCAGCTCTGACTCATTTGCATGCAGACTATTGGTTCCTTGCCTCTCAGGCGGATGTGCTCCGACTTCAAAGGAAAGACATTTAATTTAAAACCTGTTTGTTTCCTGTAATTAAATCCCAGGCAGGATATGGTAAAATGGCTATGTCAATAAACTTTACCAGAAATTGAGTGTTTTTAAACCACATTTTTGCAATTTTGCAACGCTTAGTGCCCCTCCCCCCAAAGTTCTACACTTTACATACTTATTTGTAACTTCTTCAGGTTTAACTAGGTTCTTATGAATGCTTGAAATGGTGGCACCCATATCTCTAAGCACCATTGCAGATTTCTGCAAACCTGCGGTCATACACTTTATTTGTAACAATTAATAATAGAAAAAGTATTGTAGAAGTTCAACAGTTAACACATGGTGTTGAACAAATTTGGTCAACAATGAATTGCACCAAGCTGTTTACAACCAACGTGAAAGATAACATACACCTAAAACAATACAGTCTACTTACTGATTTAAAAAAAAAAAGTATTTTTTTTTAAATAATCCCTGCTGATTATTTGAATAATAACTGAAAATCCTAATTTACTTGAAGAATTATTGGCTAACTAACATACCAGTAAAAATTTGATCGAATGCTACAAAAAAGTTATAGGAAAAATGCATTTTTCAGAAAATAATAAATGATTATAAATTAAATTAATAAATCTCTTATTAATAAATATCTTTTCAGAAGAAGGAATCCCACTGATTGACTATCTTTCTGACTTTTTCAACAAATTATTGACAGTTTAAAAAAAGAAAACATAAAATTATTTCTGGGAAACCTGTTCAAATAATCAATTTATAATTAGTGTGAAAATAATTAAATGGCTCAAAAGTGAAGTAGTAAGTAATAAGTTAATAAATATTACTCTTGATTGTGTTCAGCATGTATGGCTCTCAAACCATATGCCTGGTAACAGAAAGAAAAAGTCATGTTTAAATTTAATTCCTGAAAAGAAATACAGTAGTCTGTTATAAAGAAAAATTCCTTAGAAATGAGTGAGTTAAATTGAATCAGTCCCTATATCTGGATAAATTAGGTTGAAAATTTTTATTTTAAATTCAATTTTGATCTAAACTAAAATCAGTATTAAGTCCAGATAATTATTAAATGAAAGCTTCAGATCAATTTTTGAATTTGAAATAAAAAAGTATCAGTAATAATATAATAATGTCAGCAAATGATATAGTTTGTAGAAAGTTTGAAATCCTGTCTATGATATAATTTATAAATAAAAAGATATCATTTAGTATAATATAATCCAAAGAAAATAATACATGACGATTTCCTATTCTAATGAATACTTTTTCCAAAAAAATTATATTTTACAATTGCATAGCAGCAGGAAATTATTATGTTTGCTGTTCAATTATATTATCAAACTGATTCCCTATTCTGTCGTAAATTAAGTCAATAATCTTGAAGTATCCTGGAAGTTGTTTTGCTTGTCTACCTTGGTTGATCACTCTGTATGTGCTGTTGAACCGCCGTGGTTGCAGCTTGTGTCTAAACAAATAATCTAGTAAAATTGTAAGTTAATTTTGCAAGTAATTGAAATAGTGTTTTTAAATTGTTCCTTATTTATGACACCAATAATTATTATGTCACCACTGTTCTTACTAGGAAAGTCTTCCTGATCACTTTTGTCTAATGTTTAATTTCACATCCCTAGGTTCAGATCAAGTTTAATCAGTTTTTTTTTTTCCAATGTAAATTCAAATAATTGTTATATCTACAGATAGTCAGTCACAAATGCTGTAGCATATTACCTTCATTACTTTTGTTATAAGGTTTTTTTTTGGCACAGTTAATTTAGTTTGTTGGGTTTGGGTAACACATTTAGAAAATGATATCACTGTTGGTATTATTCTAGATATCAGATGACGACAAATACTTTATCTCACTGCTTTCCTTCATTTGCGTGTAGTCTGAGACTTCTCTTCTGGCGGTAGACTGGACTTACCAGTATCTGGATTCATACACTGGCTTAGCTTAACATCACAGGCTGGTCTAGCTATTTAAAGATCTATTTAAGCACTGGTTTCAATTTTCTATGTTGCAAGTTGCCTGACTGAAACTGGGCAATGGCTCTCCTCATGGAAGACTTGATTTTGACCACAAAGTTCCATGAAAATAGATAGAATATTTCTGATATGAGGAAATTTTGTAGACAACTGCAGTGTACTGCATAACCCACCAGTAAACTCCAGCTGTCTCTTTAATGGTGTCTATGTTGCGAGGCTGGCTTTTGCAGACAAGTGCCCAACTGCTATAGTCGCTTCTCTGTTAGTTTCAAATCGCTGGACTATTTACTGGAAGCACATTTTTTAAAGAATGATATGTGGGCAATGTTCTGTACTAGAAAAATTACTAAATGAGGATATATTGTGCATCTCAGCAAGCTATTTAAACTGTATTATTGAATTATGTTCTCATAATAATCTTTCACTAATTACAAAGTATCTTTCATTTACAATTTTCACTTTGTACGCTTTTTCCTAACAGTCTTTCTTTAATAGGAATGAAATCATGAAATTTTTTTTTTGCAGTAGATGGTATTTTATCAGTGTTGGTGACAGTAGTAACTTAGCTGCTTATACAATAACATGTACATACATAACATTTATTGAAAATACTTCCTGTGAGATTTAAAGCTGAATTCTTCCTGAAGTATTTACACAAAATGTATTTAAAAAAATATTTTGTGTGTAGGCATTTCACATTGTACTTTTCATTAGAGTAAGTTTCCTATATTTCTGTACATAACCAAACAAGACAGACACTGCATCTTCTTCATCATCAGGTAGAAAGTCCTTGGCAGAAAGCTCTCTCATTTCAACCTGTTGAAAAGATTACTACCTCTTTTCAATGCTCAGGATTCATTTGCAGCTGTAATGACAGTTTTCTTAGAATGAATAATTTGGTAGTTTCCTCTTGCCTTCCACATGCACATGGCTTTGGACTATGACCTTAGCCTTTTAAAAATCTTTCAAGTTTCTAGTTTGAGTACCATACCTTATGGTGTTCTGTCTCTAAGTGAAGGGTATCGCAAAGTTGTCCACGTGGATTATTGGTTTCCATAGTGGCATTTGCCACACCATGATGTATTTCCCATCCTCACTCTCAAATTTTCTGTTTTGTTGACTTGTCAGTGAATTGTGACATCTGTACTTCATGTTGTTGGAGTGTAGTTTTTGTCTTCTTGTTAGATCTTCTTATTACGACACCATCCTTCACACTCAATGCTAATTACAGATCAGTTTAACAATCATTTTATCACACTGCTTATTTAAGGTAAAAATCTTACGGGTCTACTGCACTCTGTTAATATCAAACTGGCTACAAGGTGGGAAATGTATCTGCTGCAGTAACTACAGCATAGAATACTCTTTAGTTATAATCATTTGGAATCACACTTGTTACCGCATAACAAAGTCAAATGCTATAATAGATAATGAAGTGACTTTAGTCACAGACATGAGGGAGAGTTAAAGCCCTTGTGCTGTGTATAAGAGTAATACCCTGTCCATTACCTTGGATACCAGTAGGCTCTGTGCTCGTTTTTTTGGAAGCTTATGTAGGAGAATGTGGCTTAGGCATTGCAAGTGCACTTAATAATGTTGTGGTACCGGGTTTGATTCCAGTTGGAGGCCATTTTGCAGCAGACCATCTTGCATTGGTTTTGACAGTGGTATCGAAGAGCCGACCATCCAGAAAGCAGAGGCAAATGAGCGCAAATTTGCCTAGAAAACCTGCAACAGTCAGTAGTACAATGCTGAGGTTGGTTTTCCAACATCCTGTAAAGGATACACAACTAACTTCATGTAAGACTCCTGCCACGCCGTGCACCATGAATAAGTGTCTGTATTCACCTAACTGAGCTGGCAGAGGATCACAGAGCTGGTGGCCTTCAGAGATGTAGTGTCTAGAAAACCTCTGGCATTCATTTAGACAATTTTAAAGATTTAAAAAAAACTTTAATCAAGCACAATGAAAATTAAAATAGCAACAAAAATCCCCTATTGTATCCATGTATTAAAACTTGGCACAAGGTTCCCTGAAGCTACTTGCCCTCACATTGTGAGAAGTGGAAAACTGGATTGATAGTGGGGCTGTTGGAGGGAAGGAAAGACAGAGGTAAGAGGGTGGACAGTTTGACATTGTGGCCTGGAAGAACAGTTATATAACAAATAATTGGCAATACTGGAGATGGCTGGCTGTATACAAATGTGATTACCAGAGACGCCTGGCATGAACTTCCTAATCACTTATAGAACAGAGGACATTTCATACAGTGACTGACAAACCTGCAACCTTACTAGACCCAAACATAGTGCAGTGTTTCCACATATTTTCTTATTTAAAACACGATTTATGCATGTGCACACATTTAAATTGTTTGTATCCACATTTTCCTTTTATTCAAAGGATAAGAATGAAATGATCATGCATCATTTGGTGACCATCCTGCTTATCTATTTTTCATGGGCTTGCAACTTTGTGCGAGTAGGAAGTCTTGTTTTAGTGGTTCATGATGTAGCAGATCCGTGGCTCAATGTAAGTCTTCAATTATTTTTTTGATTTGTTGTTAGCTGGCATTTTTTTACTTTGTTCTGTAGTTCTCTTCATTTTCTGTCATTTAATAATAGATTCTTTATATAATTATATATTGCATGTGCAGATGTTGATTAAAAAGGATAAACATACTGACATTCAATAATGAAAAAGCAACCTTAATGGAAAGAACCAATCAACTTCCTAAGAACACAATTGCAAGTGACAAAATGAACTTTATGGCTAGAAAGTCTTCATCGGCTTACAGTAATAAACTGACAATATGTCTCATTTTGCTCAACCCATAAATAACTTACTGGGGACAGTGTACAAGATTTGAACATAGCAGGGAAAATGAACTGTAAACACCACCTTGTCTTGAAGATGAAAAACTTCAACCATATTAAACACAGCAGTGGATTCGGAACACTGACATTGAAGGTGTAGTACCTGGAAGAAGAGGCAGGGGTAGATGTGCACTTACAAGAGGTTAGAAATATCGTGTGGAGGAACATAATGAGGCAGGGGAATTGACAAGGATCTGAGTGTCTTTCTGCAGGCCTGGTAGGACTGGCAACTTCATTATGATGTGGAGAAAAACATGAGACCAGTTTTAAGTTCTTTATTTATTTTATGATTTTTGTATAATTTATCAGACTATTATCATCATTTCCACATACACACACATGTGCGCGCACCACACACACACAAGATGATGCATAAAGGATATAGCTGTGAGAATCCATAGGTTTCTTTGTAGGCTGTGGTCTTCAAACTTGGGAAATTGATGCTGACGTGAGGTGAATTTGAAAGCTGGATTGAAATTCTTGATGAAACATCAATTTGTGTTGTTTTGTGCATGTTTTTCTGCTTCCCCATTTGGTTAAGCTTGTTAGTCACAGTTCACTGGATTCTTTCATAACCAGTACATCTTTACTGCCCTATATCCACCTTTGTGGAGATCTGCCTCGACTTCGTTTTCTGGAAACTGTACCCTCTGTCACTGCCCTCTCCAGGCCACCATGATGTTTAACATGGCTCAGCTTTCAGTATAGGATGTGGCGCGGTGATTTCTGTCACAGGCGTGAGGTAAAGTCCAGCGTGATATGTATAAGATGATACTCAGTACGTCACTCGGGCGCCAGTCCCTCACTGTTCTGGTTGTACGGAACCTCATGCAAAACTCCTGCAGCAAGTCCTCGCAGTGCGCCATGGATAATGTCCCTAATGAGCATTAACAGAGCTGTCAGGGGATCTCGGAGTTGGCAGCTCCCAGAGGTGTAGTGTCCTTGTGGCTCTCATCAGCCCGCCCCCAAACGCATGGGTGAAAAAGTTTATAAAAACTCATTAGGAACATGAGTAAAGTCTGCTTGCCAAATGTTCAACTAAAATGACAACCCTCTGTTAAAAGTTTGTGGAGGGAAGAGAATATTGTGCTGCTGAGACTCAACCCTTGACCAAGAGATTTACCCGCAGCTCAGACGAGTAACATCTCCTGTGGAGGGCTTCTCACAGCAAGATTCTACCCATGCACATCCTCTGTCAACCCTCAGTTTCATCATCACCGCGCTGAGGTACACCAAGACAGCAACAGTCCATCAGCTGGCTAAGCCCAAATGTCCGACAAAAATAGATTCTACAGCACACGAGCAAGCTTAAAATCCGACCATCATAAATCGTATTGATTGGGAAAAAGTCCAAATGTCCATATCCCGACACCCCACTCGCCTGAGTGTTGGGACCAAACAGATAAACATATGCCTGACACAGGATTCTCCATTCTGTCATGCTAACAGCTCGCTAAAGATGTCAAACGTGCGACGAAAAAGAATGTACCTATTCATGTGGTCACAAAAGTCCAGAACCCGTATGCTGATCTCCGGAGGGCACAGCCCATGTCGAGCGGGAAGTATAATACGGTTGTGAGGTTAAGCAGTCATGAGCAGGACTTGACGATTCCTTGGGTGAGCCCAGAACCAGAGCGCCATGTGTCGGCTCTGCATTTATGGAAGCCTCCTTGGATGGCGGGGAATGCCCATGATCTGCCCCTGCCTTCCCTTGAGGGCTGACCGTTCCACACAGGGCTGCCCCAAAGGGGGTACTCCGGGGGCAACACCTGTAGAAAAAGGGACAAAAAGGACACCACACAAATCAGGCAACATCTCGACCCACACAAAACAATGGCCACAGTCATCCTAGAAATAGGCCTGACGTCTTTCATCGAAGCGGGAGGCAGGGAACGGCAAAAGTTGGTAAAACGTTTGTACATGAAAAACTCAGGTCCAGATAAAAGCCAAAAGTCCAAGCAGATGATTAACCGGGACCTTCCGCCGGAATTCACAGTCGGTGAACGAAGAAGAAGAAGAAGTGTAGATGCTGCTAATGAGCCAGTTCTCTTTGATGTTTAGATCATAAAGGGTGTCGGTTTTTTAATTTATTGGCCCATTGTAAGTGAAGAATTTTTCTGCGGCATTTCAGTTCAAAACATTGGATTTTTTGTTTAATGACTGAGTAAGAGTCCTTGTGTCAGATTCTTATGTTGTCATGGGAAAGGTGCATGTTCTCAATATTTTTACTTTAACTTGCTTGCTGGTGCTGATAATCATACTATTTGTCACAGAGTTTGATTTGTTCACTTCTCGTTAAACACATATTAGTGTGATAATTGGTGAAGAGAAACAGTACTTGATGATTTATTTTAGTTATTGTGTATTCATTTGAAAACCGATTCTATTATAAATGTGTAGTTGTTTATATTGCTTTGTAATAACTGTTTTTATATTGTAATAATTATGTTCTTTCCTTCACACTTGTAGATTGCAAAAATGTTAAAGTATGCAAAGTATCAAATGCTCTGTGAAATATTCTTTGGCATTTTAATATTCACTTGGATCGTATCCAGATTAGTTGTATATCCACTCTGGTAAGGGCCATTTTTTTTTCTTCTTGTATTTAAAAAATATTTTTCTGTAGTCTTTGAAACTCCTAAAGATTTAATGTTGCAGTTCTCTAAAAATTTAGTTGACTGTTATAGAACAGTGGTGAATAATTTCTTGGTTATCTGAACTACATATGGACATTAGAAGTTGTAATATATGGGATACTGAAATTTGCAACCAGAATAGAATGAAAACAAAAGTTTCTGTAGATATTAACCCTACAGGAATGTTTTGCAGTATGAGCCTCCCAGCCTTTAAGAGTTAAACAATCCAACCCATGGGAGTTCCATTACTCCATTATGGATGGGGGAATAGACCCCCCAGACCCTTGAAAAGTATGCCATGAAAGCGACTAAGGATTTGTTGAAATTAGATGTGTTGGGCTCAAAGGGACATAAATTGAAGTGTAAACCACAAAACAGTGCTGTTTTTGAAGGTGAATGCAGAAGGAGAGGAACAGTCCCCATCTTTACGAATCTTGTCAAAGTGATAATGTTTGCTCTAAGATTTTGGAAACAGTTGGTGGAGGGGGGTACGTCGGGCTGCTGCATCAGTAGAATGAGCATGCATTGGAATACCCAGTGAGCAGGAACAGCTAAGTGGAAGCTTATGTACTTAATTGGAGGAGACTTCTGTGAGAACACCGACCTCAGTATAATTGAGTATCAACATATTTATATAGACAGTGTGTATCATCTAATGCAAGAAATTAAAAAGGACTGCTTTCCACGCCTTTTGGCATATAGGGCTAGACCAATATTTTATAGACCAATCGGCACAAGATGGGTGATATGGTCAGCATCACGCCGGCCGCCTCTACTTCCCGGGACTGCACCCGGTACCCACTCAAGGCTGGGTAGACCTGGGAGCCAAGGTCCTTTTTGAAAAAAGTCCGGCTCCGCCAGGGAGCGAACCCACAGCCTTCCGATCCAGGCGAGCAACTAGCCTCTCATCTAATGCAAGATGCCTTGCAGAAATTAGAGCAGAATCGCCTAAAAGTGGCTGTTAGCAACATGCAAAAGATTCTTACCTGTAAGATGTCAGCTGCAGTGAGAAAAAGAATGTAAAAGTGCTATGTTGAACCTCTGATGTTATATGTGTGTGAAACATGGACAGTGAGCAGACAAGCTGAAAAACATTTACTCATGGCAGAGATGTGGTATTGAAGAATGCAAAGAATATCATTGAAAGATAGAAATACAAATGAAGCAGTCTTCATCGAAACAGATGAAAGTCCTAAATGTATCAGAACAATTAGATGTAGACAGTCTTTTTTTTTAAATGTTTTTTTTTAAGAAGAAAAAGTCTTGAGAACTTGTTAATAACTGGCAAGATTGATGGAAAGGGCAAGAGAAAGACAAAGAGATAAATATCTGATTGACCTTGCGGATGGATGGGGGCGAATCAAAAACATTGACCTGACCTGGGATTCTGATGATCGTGGTGAAGCATGACAGCCTATGCTTACCGGCATGGCACGTAATTATAATAATGTAGCAGAGACTGCCACTCCCATATATGACTTGACAGTTCTAGCATGTAGCATAGACTGCCACTCCCATATATGACTTGACAGTTCTAGCATGTAGCATAGACTGCCACTCCCATATATTACTTGACAGTTCTAGCATGTAGCAGAGACTGCCACTCCCATAAAGGACTTGACAGTTCTAGCATGTAGCATAGACTGCCACTCCCATATAGGACTTGACAGTTCAAGCATGTAGCATAGACTACCACTCCCATATATGACTTGACAGTTCTAGCATGTAGCAGAGACTGCCACTCCCACATAGGACTTGCCGTTCTGGCATGTAGCATAGACTGCCACTCCCATATAGGACTTGACAGTTCTAGCATGTAGCATAGACTGCCACTCCCATATAGGACTTGACAGTTCTAGCATGTAGCATAGACTGCCACTCCCATATAGGACTTGACAGTTCTAGCATGTAGCATAGACTGCCACTCCCATATAGGACTTGACAGTTCTAGCATGTAGCATAGACTGCCACTCCCATATAGGACTTGACAGTTCTAGCATGTAGCAGAGACTGCCACTCCCATATAGGACTTGACAGTTCTAGCATGTAGCAGAGACTGCCACTCCCATTTAGGACTTGACAGTTCTGGCATGTAGCATAGACTGCCACTCCCGTATAGGACTTGACAGTTCTGGCATGTAGCATAGACTGCCACTCCCATATAGGACTTGACAGTTCTAGCATGTAGCATAGACTGCCACTCCCATATAGGACTTGACAGTTCTAGCATGTAGCATAGACTGCCACTCCCATATAGGACTTGACAGTTCTAGCATGTAGCATAGACTGCCACTCCCATATAGGACTTGACAGTTCTAGCATGTAGCATAGACTGCCACTCCCATATAGGACTTGACAGTTCTGGCATGTAGCAGAGACTGCCACTCCCATTTAGGACTTGACAGTTCTAGCATGTAGCAGAGACTGCCACTCCCATATAGGACTTGACAGTTCTAGCATGTAGCATAGACTGCCACTCCCATATAGGACTTGACAGTTCTAGCATGTAGCATAGACTGCCACTCCCATATAGGACTTGACAGTTCTAGCATGTAGCATAGACTGCCACTCCCATATAGGACTTGACAGTTCTAGCATGTAGCAGAGACTGCCACTCCCACATAGGACTTGACAGTTCTAGCATGTAGCAGAGACTGCCACTCCCATTTAGGACTTGACAGTTCTGGCATGTAGCATAGACTGCCACTCCCATATAGGACTTGACAGTTCTGGCATGTAGCATAGACTGCCACTCCCATATAGGACTTGACAGTTCTAGCATGTAGCATAGACTGCCACTCCCATATAGGACTTGACAGTTCTGGCATGTAGCATAGACTGCCACTCCCATATAGGACTTGACAGTTCTAGCATGTAGCATAGACTGCCACTCCCATATAGGACTTGACAGTTCTAGCATGTAGCATAGACTGCCACTCCCATATAGGACTTGACAGTTCTGGCATGTAGCAGAGACTGCCACTCCCATTTAGGACTTGACAGTTCTAGCATGTAGCATAGACTGCCACTCCCATATAGGACTTGACAGTTCTAGCATGTAGCATAGACTGTCACTCCCATATAGGACTTGACAGTTCTGGCATGTAGCAGAGACTGCCACTCCCATTTAGAACTTGACAGTTCTAGCATGTAGCATAGACTGCCACTCCCATATAGGACTTGACAGTTCTAGCATGTAGCATAGACTGCCACTCCCATTTAGGACTTGACAGTTCTAGCATGTAGCATAGACTGCCACTCCCATATAGGACTTGACAGTTCTAGCATGTAGCATAGACTGCCACTCCCATATAGGACTTGACAGTTCTAGCATGTAGCATAGACTGCCACTCCCATATAGGACTTGACAGTTCTAGCATGTAGCATAGACTGCCACTCCCATATAGGACTTGACAGTTCTAGCATGTAGCAGAGACTGCCACTCCCATTTAGAACTTGACAGTTCTAGCATGTAGCAGAGACTGCCACTCCCATATAGGACTTGACAGTTCTAGCATGTAGCATAGACTGCCACTCCCATATAGGACTTGACAGTTCTAGCGACACTGTTCCCAAAGCCATTGGCACAGCTCCATGGTCTGTAGGTTGCCAAAACACTCACCCCGGAAGCCACAGCAGCACAGTGGCTAGATTCCACCTTCTTTGGAGGATCAAAATTGTTTATTATATATAGTGATAGGAAACAAATATCAGATGCAGCTGTACTCCCCATGTGCGTTCTGGGACCATAATATGGGTAAAACAAGAATAGACCCACTTCCTCCCTAACGAGCATGTCGTAAGCGTCAAATTATTAGGGGTTTCTTTCGAAGTCGGAGTACATCTGCCTGAGAGGCAAGGAACCAAATGTCTGCACACAAATTAACCAGATCTGTAAAATGGATATGCATGCAGTACTCATGTTCTGGAACAAGACTGAAGTCCAGAAGTAGATGAGCACCCAGAACTTTCTGCTGATGAACGCAAGAAGAAGAAATGCAGCTAGATATATCCAAATGAAACCTACGGGTTTGCAGCTAATCCTGAGTTGAAAGTCAGCAATTCATTGTTTGTTGTTTTACTGGGCATGATATATAAACTTTCAGTCTATAAAAATGGTAGTGCTTTAGCAGAAAAGATATTATTGGTAATTTCATTCTTGCTTGTATTTCAGGGTTCTGAATGCATCTGCTGTAGAGATTCATGATTATGTGACGACATTTCCAGCCTACTGGTTTTTCAATGGGCTGCTTTTTGTGCTGCAGTTGCTGCATATAATGTGGACCTATTTTATATTGCACATCGTCTTCGAGAAGCTTAGAACTGGAACTGTGAGTTTGTGCTTAATTTGTACATTACATTTACATCATCACAGTTGGTTAGTTAGTTTGTGGACAGATTATTATCTTCACACATCGAACCATCCAGTCCATAAGTGCTCGGATCCCCTGTTCAGTATCTCCCTTAGTGTGTAGTGGCCTATGACACCAGTTCTATGTTGGTTTACTATTCTTCTTTGGGCCCTGTGTAGCGCTCTTTAACCCTTTTGATGTTGTGTTCATGTAATCTTGTCACTGTTGCAGATTCACAGTCAATGCTTGATTCATATAATTGAGCCGCCTATCTGAGGGCGTTCAGTATATCAGCCTTGTCCATTACTCGTTCATTTCCCATGTGAGCATCACTTGCAAGTCTGTCAGCTCGTTCATTGCACTTTACATCAGAATGCCCCAAAACCAAAAAAAAAAGCTGATTTTTGTCAGCCTGGATCTATTCAAGGACTCCACACATTGTCTTCATATGCAACCCTTCTCGATTTTCTTGAGCATATTTATTGAGTTGGTGTGAAAGTCTGTGGCACTAGCCAGGCTTTAGTTGTTAGTTGTTGCTATGACCTCCACAGTCAAACTGCTTGTCCTCAAGGTGAAGGCACCGCTGTCTTGTTTGACAGTTCTCCCTCCGACCTGAGCCGCAAATGAGCATGAGCTCTAGTTATTTCACTTAAATGCATATTGATATGCAGTTTTGTGAGGGTGAGTAAATGGTCCTCCCAGCAGTGCCCTCACTGATTGCAGGGGAACGGGCTTAGAACATTACAGCCATCTGACCTGACTGTCTTCCCTACAGCCATGAAATGTTATCGGAACAAAGAAAACACCTTGAACAGGATGCTGTCTATGGAGACCGTATATCACAACCTAATTGTGATAAATCTTACAGAATTACACAAATTGACGCTGATACTAACCGTAGGGTCTGATCAAGCACCATTGCCGAAATGTGCCTATATATATATGTACACACACGCGCACTGATACATTCATGCATACATAATACCTATATACACACACACACAGCCAGACTGGTTATTCAGTCATTTGTCTTTCCCCTGAGTCTAGAATTGTGCCCAGAGCCCACAGACGCTCACCACTAGTCTAAAAAATACATTTCATTAAGATCAATGTTATTTAATTTGTATAATCTTTTCTCTGTTGTGTCAGATTGAAAAAGATGCAAGAAGTGAGTCAGACAGTGAAGTGAATGACTCTTCTGCTTCGGAAGATATCAGCAGCGTACAGCGGCCCCTCATTGAACAAAGAAATGCTGTGTCAAACGGTGTCTCACTAAGGAATACCATAGATAAAGTTAATCACTGAAACTATTGGTTGTTTTTGTTTGCCTTCTCACGACGGAAAGATAACAACATGTAGTGGAGAATAATTAACAGAATTGCCTATGGTTTGCCTTCTTAAATGGTTTGTATATTTCAACAGAGCAATTTTTACATGCATGCAGATTGTTTGTATGTGTGTGTGTGATAGATTTCTTATTTATTAGTGCTTTCCATATTATGGATTTTTTTTTTTACATGGATGAGAATGAGAGAGGCAGAGTAAAAGAGAAGATGATAGAGAGAGAGAGAGTGAGAGAGAGAGCAGTCAGACATAGACAACCAGAACGAGACAGAGAGGGATAAACAGAGTGAGACAGAAATGGATAGAAAATAAGAGAGAGGCATAGATATACAGAGCAAAAGAGAATGAGAGAGAGACTAACAGAGAGAATGAGAGAGACACAGTGTGCCAGGGAAAGAGTGAGACATAGATAGCAAGATAGATAAGCTGATAGAGAAACAGAAGGACTGCTGGCAGAGAGTCTGTCAACAATAGTCTTATGTGAATAAATCAAAAATTTCAGTACCACAGCCACTAGAATGGTAGCAGGTATTTTTTCTAGTTTGTTCCACATTTTCTCTTTAAATTTCATCTGCTTTATGGTAACAAATTGAGAACCTTTTTTTAAAATATATTTGTTTTTATACCAGGATTTTTTTTTTTTTAAATAAGGTATAATTACATATTAACAGTGAGTTTTCTTGCAGTTCTGTATATTTCTGTTTTAGATATACATTAGCAGTTTAAAATGTTCATTGCTGTTTGTAGCCCTGAGAAGTGACTGTAAATAATTTGCATCCATCCATTGTTTTATCAGGCTGGTTTTAGCAGTCAGTTTGTATATAACTAGCCAAAAATTATATACATATATAAAAAATATATATGTAAAATTAGACAATCAAAATTGGAAATGTCCAGTTTTATTTTATACAATTTTAAAACAGTAAATAAATTTATTGATTTTCTTGTTGTGGCAAATTGTTTACCTCAGTTGGGTTAGACTTGACTCTTTGTTTTTGCTAATTGTTCAGGTAAACAGTATAGTTTGGATGCTATTCTTCTGGTGGTAACATTTATTCATAAACTTTATTTAGATTATGCTACTCATTTGATAAATCAATGTTTCTGTGTCCTAATTTTTAATAAATAAATTGCAAACAATAGATTGCACAGTTTATAGCAGGCATATTATGCTGTATCTCATCTGGTGCGTATTACAGTAACAAAACAAGAATGTAAAGCAAATAAATGAATCCTTTACACCTGAAATACAAAATCAACCACTCTCAAAAGTAATTGCCTGTTTCACCAGGGCAAGCTTAGGTTCACTACTGTGTCTTAATTCAATTAGTTTTTTAAGTAGTTCTGTTAAACAATATAGTTTGGATGCTATTCTTCTTGTGGCAACATTTTAGCATCAAGTGAAGTTAAAATAGACTTGATCCTTTTTCTTCCAGTAGTGTGGCTGAAAGGAGTGGTTAGCCAAACAGATGAGAACACTGGGCTCTCATTTGAGAGACCAAGGTTCAAATTCTCAGTAAGGTTACAGGTTGGTTTTTTTCTGTTAGGGCAAAAATAAAATTCCTTCCCCGTACAGTTTGTGGCAACAGCACTAGCCATGCGGTCTTAAATTCTCAGGCTCAAAGACCCCTTTGCCTTCAAGGCACAAGTGGTAAATACAGGCAGTTTTTGACAGTGCAGCTAAACAGTATAGGGATGTAGGACTAGACTGAGACTCACAAAGAATACTGAACGCCCACATCAGAAGAAGACAGTCCACATTCTTTAGATATGTTACGAGAAAGGGAAAACTGGAGTCACAGCATTAAATAGAGGGAAGAAAGATAAAAGTGAATTTGGACAGTCTGGCATCATAGTATGGAAGACCATCGGTATCAAAAATGATTGTCAGTTCACATGACAGGAAGCCGTGGACTAGACTTGATGACCACATGGCCTTTGCTAAAAGAAATTTAGGTAATACTATAGTTTAAATGTAAAACCTTAGTATAAATGTGAATTTTGCATGTACAAGAGAAACTTTATTTATCTTTTAACGTACATTTTAAAAAAAAAGTTTTTAGAATCTAAGAGCTATTGATAATGTAATCAGAGGCAGTCATCTGTCACTACAACTTGTAAAGATAAAAAAAAGTAGCATGCAGAAATATACGGATGTATCAATTAATACTTAGTGTAAATCAGTTTGTATACAGGCATGATTTTCTAGGGACAAATACAAGGTGGGTTCCCTCCTGACTTCCACTGGTTTGACTTGCTGTTAGAAATTGCAAGTTGGGGAGAGGCATGATCGCCCACACCAGTCAGCACGTGGGCTGGTGATGATGATTATGTAATTTTTTTAAAATATATTGCCACATTTGCGGCTAAGAAACTCATGTCTGTTGTGCAGTGACACAGAAAGCACATGGGCTGGTGATGATGATTATGTAATTTTTTTTTAAATATATTGCCACATTTGCGGCTAAGAAACTCATGTCTGTAGTGCAGTGACACAGAAATCAGATTCTTGGTGAACATAAATTGCTCAGATTTGACATGACAAACAAATTGATATGGTTTGTTTGGTACTGTTGATGCAGAGGAATTAAATAGGAGGAGGCACTCATCGTCATCGTGTGCCCTCTGATAACCGTCGGTGGTCATGTTTCGCCAGTTAACACGATAAACCGAATCACAGATCAGGCTAATGCTCTTGTCTCACCCTATCCACATGACCAAGCCATCCAGATATTGATCTCTTTGTCTCCCTCCTGCTCTTTTTCCAACGATCTTGTCAGATGTAACCAAGTGTAGGCCGTCATATTTCACATTCTCACACTATCACCAGAATCACAAACTAGGTCATTGCTCATGTCTCGTCCCATCCCCATGTGGCCAATCCTTCAGGATATTAATCTTTCTCCTTCCTCTTTTCACACCTATCATGGTATTCCTAACTAGGTTCTCAAGGCCATTCCTTCTCATAAAATCTCCAAAAACCACTAACTGTCGATATCTAATTTCTCCAGTCGGTTTAGGCTGTTCAGCTGTCTCGAGGGCACTGCTTAATTTGTTTTTCTACTATTCCATGATGTTCTTTGCATTCTTCTCAAAAACCACATCTCTGCTGCAAGCAGATGTTTTTTGAACTTTTTTGCTTGCTGTCCATGTCTGGGACAACACACTATACAACATGACATTAGAAAGCTATAGTTACTACACTGGAAGTCACACCTGTTGCCTCCAGATGACAATAGCATCTTGCTGCAGGAACAGATTTATGATGCCAGGCCAGCTGCATCTGTGAGTTATTCAGTGCATGTCAGTTTGTTTGTCTGTCCATCTGTTTGCTTTAAACAGGCATAATGCATTTATGTCACTCAGACTAATGATAAAGAAGAAGAAAAATTTGTTTGCGATACTTTTCTGATTGTCTCCAGACTTCCCCAGAGATTTATTTCTGCATATTCAGATTTAGCATGAGTTTTGACGCAGGTTGATAGAGTTTTTGATTGTTATATATTTGCTGTGATTCTACTTATTTCAGACTTTATACTGCAGATTCATTAAAATGTTAGTCATGTTTTGTTCATTATTCAGTAAATTATTTATTTATGATTCTTGACATACTAAGGTTTTATTTCCACAACAAAGAGTGTTTTTTTTTTTTTACTTTTTCATGGCAGTAGGACAGTTTTTGTTTTTTAAATATTTTTTTAGCCTTCTTGTGGCAGTTTGGCAGTTTTACGAGAACTGTGCCATAATATTCCCAGGCCTACTATGAGTGCACTGCAGCCAACTTTCACTGTGGAGATGGCACATGATTTTAAAAAATGTAAATCAAGTATTAAAAACAAGATTGCAAGACTTAATGTATAATTAAACAATCTCATACCAGTATGTTAAACTCAGATTTGTTGAAAAAACACTTTAACAGCATTAAAAGTATATGGCTAAGCACGAGCAGTGAAATAAAAGTTGAAATTTTCAAGCCTGCATCTGCTTTCCTGCAGCGACATACAGATGTGAGTCACCGACTATCTCCCAGTTCTTACGGAAGAAAATAAGGGCATTTGAGCTCAAATGTTATAGAAAGATTCTCAGAATACCATGAACAAAGAAGAAAGGAAATACTGACATTTTAAAAGATCTGAACATTGAGGAAGATTGGCTAATAAATGTCATTTTGTCTCAGAAGCTGAAATATTTTGACCATATTAAGTGCCACAGCAGATCGGAAAAAAATTAGTAGCAGAAGGCATGTACCAGGAAAGAGGAGCAGGGGTCGACTAACATGAAGATGGGCGCAGGATGTAGGTGACTGCTTGGATATGAAAGTGCACGAGGCAGGAGAGTTGGTGAGAGACCGAGTTTCTTTCAGGTAGACTGTGATGCAAGCGATGTTCTGCAAAGGACCTGCTACGTGATGTTGATGATGATGTCACCCACACACAATTAATAATGGGGCTTTCCTGTTCGGGGAAAAAATGAGTGCAGGAAAGCCGTATTCGCAGTATTGTGCCTGATTATTATGTGGTTTCAGAACCCTGCTTTTTGGTGTTTTGTGTGTGTGTTATTAATTATTTCTCCTTCATGTTCACCAGCTTAAATCTGGCAAAAAGTTATGGTTGTCCGTCCACCCCTGAATGTTAGTCTTGTTCCAGAACCTTTGTGTTGTGTGCTTATTTGTTTTTATGTGTCTGATTTAATTGTATGCAGATTGTTGGTGCCTTGCCCCTCAAGTAGATGCACTCTGACTTTGAATAAAGCACCCAGTTAGTCCATTCTTACCACACGCTTGTTGGGGAGGCAGTGGGTTTATTCTTGTTTTTCCTCATAAAGGGCCCTGGAACCCACACTAGGAATTCATTCTTTCAGTTCCAGAGATTTTCACAAGAGAATTTCATGGACAACAGTAACTGAAATTTTAAAAAAAAAAATGTTAATAGCATATGACTTTCAAAGAAGTATACAGTGTGTAAAAAAAAAAAAATACATTTTTTGTTACACCAGAGTATATGATGTTGAATTGACATCACAGCACTCGGGACACTCTGTCCCGATCTTCAGCAGCAAGCGAAGAATTGAAATTCCTGTGGTTCCAGTAGAGTGCCTGATGCTAGACTCTTGATATTATATTGACTATCAGCAGCTGATTGATGATGTGGTCAGCATCATGCCAGCCAGCTGAACTTCCCATTCCCAGGACATCACCTGATAGCCATGTTTGACTGGGTCCAACTGAGAGCTAATGTCTTTTTTTTTTTAAGGGGGGGGGGGGGGTGTTAGTCTTCTTCTTCTTTCTTCTTTGCGTTCACCAGCTGTTAACTCCGGCGGAAAGTTCTGGCTGTTTGTCCAATTCTGGACTGCAGTCCTGTTCCAGAATTTGAGTGATGAGTGTGCATCCGTTTGACATATCTGACTGATTTGTATGCAGACTGTTGGTTCCTTGCCTCTCAGACTCTTATGACATGCTTTTTGGTAGGCAGTGGGTCTAATCTTGTTCTTCCTTTAATAGGGCCCCCAGACCCACACGGGGGGAGTGGGGATGAGATTTTAAGCCAAGACTTTTGGGCCGACAGATGAGTCTAAACCACTACACTACCGTGACATCCTATAAACTAGCATGCTACAAGCTTTTTTTTAAAAAATTCTCCAGCAATCAGTATTTGCTAGGCATCTACTCTCTCAACAGGATGTTGCTGGTGCCACATAGTTGATCTTGCAGGATTGCTCCTTTATGTCAGATTTCTTCTCTCCGTATGGTAGTCTGGGGTATCTTGTAAGACATGCTTTGGTGCACCACAGCCATAGCCGTCAATGAGACCCATTTGGTGAAGGTGTGTGCAGAGTTTACTGTGTCCTGAACTGGCTGTGAAAAGTGTGAAAATAAAAAGCCACATTTCTTTAGGATTTTGAGACCAAAAGTAAGAGATTTAAAAACATGCTCTGTATTGCTTGATAAACATAGAAAGAGCTAGACAAGAAAATACTCTGTGTGTTGCTTGGGACATAAAGAGTTGATACAGTCTTTCTTTCCACATATTCTGTTGTTTTCCTTGGCTTCCAGAAAAATGGATTATTTAAAAAAACATGTGCAGGACATATTAATCAGACATTTAAACTAATCAAGAGGGTTTTCTGTGTGTTTGAGTTTGCTTTTATATACTGCCTAAAAAAACCTGGTTTATTGTGGACTTTGATTTTATGTTGATTTAATATTTCATGCAACTGCTCTTCATATTTATGAATTGTTGCCAGATTGTTGTTTAATTGCATTTATTGTCTGTTGCATTGTTTCAGAGCTACCAATTAAAATTTACTGCATATGATAATCTGTTTGTATATGACAGTGAGACTTCATCAAAATGACAAAAATTTCTTAATGTTTCAGAGAAAAGTGTTCTTAATCATTTTTTAAAGAAAAAGTTATATTCAATTTTGAAATTTATATCATAACAAAGTATTAATTCATAAATAATTATACTGTCATCACTGCATTAAAAATAAATGTGCAATTAATGTTAATTTTGTGATATTTTTAGTTGTCTTTTTAGCATGTTTCAGGCTAGTGAGTGTCTTATGTCACAGTATGTGTCTTTTTGTGTTTGTTTTGAGCTGTGACTATGAACTAACCCACCCAAATTGTAGTGTAGGTTACTTCAAAACCTTCAGAAGCCATAATATGTCTTATATGGTTACATTTAATGCCAAAAATTGATCCTGTTAGATTCTCATCTAGATAGTGTCTCTTTGAGTCACTGGGTGTTAATCTTTCAGAAAGCAATCCACAAAAGGGAGGGAAACAATATTTTGCAGCGGTGAATATTTCAAATGTCTGATACAATTGGGTAAACATCTCTTAACTTCGGATCAATATGGCAGATAGGCTGGCTTAAAATGTTTAATTGTGGCATGTTTTTGCTTCCGATGAATATTAACCATTTCAGACTAGAGCAGCTGCGGAAATGTTACACAACATTAGTTCTGACTGCCACCAAGTGGTCATATTCCCAGATGCTCTGTCAGTGCTCCAAGAGTGGTAAACTTCTTCACCTGAGATATGAACTTGGCAGAGTGTCTACCCAAAAGCATACTGTACTCCAGTTGGTGCCAGAAACAAAACCACGGATAAACTTGCTAAGAAAGGGTCGAATGTGATCAGGAAGACAATGCAGTAACATACTTCGAGAACAAAAAAGGCCATCCAGTCTATCAGAAGTGAACAGAGTCCCATCCAGTCTATCAGAAGTGAACAGAGTCTGGCCAAAGATGACTACCGCTTACTTGACTGTCATGGACAGATCTTCATTCTGTGACTCAGGACAGGCTCATTCATTCATTGGCACCTTTCCATCTTTCCAGACAATAGTGTTATATTGCGCTATGAAGAGGCATGAGACTCACAGCCCATAGCGATGGCGAGTTTGACTAGCAAGACCCGCCCGTGTCAAGAAAAGTCTTCCACAATGATAGCATGGGATTTCAGGACCATTGTTAACAACATTTGTGTTTAGTCCGTTTCTTTTCAGATGCTCAGCTCTCATCCTTTCTGCAATCTTTTCTTCCTTCACTCTCATTTTCTTCCTGATATGCCCTTTCCACACAACATGGTCCATGGATATTGTTCCCATGAGTCTGTCTCAATATCTGTATCATTCATGTCCCGCTTGCACACATCTTTATAGTAGAGGTCGGCCTCAACATCTTCTTCCTGTCTTTAATTCACCATAAAGGATGTCCTTAGGGACTCTGCCATCCTCCATTCTCCAATGTAACCCAGCCACCTGAGCCTTCCTAGACTGAGCATGGAAAAGACTGTTGTAGTACCTGCTCTTTCCAGTACTTCAGTGTTTGGTGATTTTGTCCTGCCACTTAATACCAAGTATTCTTTTTAGGCATCGCACGTGAAAGCTATTAAGCCGTCTCTCCTGGTGCAAATAGGTTGACCAAGTTTCACTGCCATAAAGCAGAGTGCTGAGAACACAAGCCTGATAGACAAGGGTTTTTGTTTTAATTGTGAGCTTTCTGTTTTCCCAAATTCTCTTTGTCAATCTGCTCATTGTTGTTGCTGCCTTACCTATCCTGACGTTGATTTCTTGGTCCAGCGATAGTTTACTATTCACTGTGGAACCCAGATAGGTAAAATGGTCTACTGTCTCAAGTTCTTCACCGTCAATGTAGACTGTAGGTCTGTCATTGACACCTTGCACCATAACCTTTGTCTTCTTTTTGCTGACTGTTAGTCCAAATTCACACCATGCATCAGCAAAGCCAGATAGTAAACATGGCCGCTCCTCCTCTGAGTGGATGGTTATTGCGGCATCATCTGCAAACAGCAGCTCTCTGATAAGTACTTTTCTTATTCTGGTTTTGGCCTTCAGCCTGCGAGCATTATAAAGGCTGCCATCAGAGAATGAAAATACCACCCTCCTGATCTCGAATGGCATGTGTCAAAAGAAGTGAAAAGTATATTCCAAAGAGGGTAGGAGCAAGAACACACCCCTGCTTCACTCCATTTTTGATTAAAAACCTCCTCCGATGTTACACCATCTGTTGGAAATGTGTCTAGATAGTCAAGAGTTGGTAGCGTCTCCATGGCGTTAAGAGCACCATCTGCTAGTTTAGTATCAACTGAGTAAAGCTCCAGATAATGTTCCATCTATCTAGCTGCTTCTTCTTGTCATTAATAATCTCCCCATTCAAATTGTTTAGTGGTGCACTTTTTTTAATAGAAGGACCGATGGCATTCTTGATCCCCTCATACATGCCTCTGACATTACACCACTGCTTTTGAATGCTCTCATATAGCTGGATCCAGTAGATGTTGGCACACTGCCTAGCTACCTTTTGCAAATGATTTCTAGCTGCTCTTAATTCAATGAGAGAGTTCTTTGTTGTTCTTTGCTTTTTTTTCTGAGGAGTATTGCCTTTTTGCTGTCAATTAAAGGTTGGAGTGTCTGGCTATTTGCTTCAAACCAGTCCTTACTTATATTTTCTCTAATCCCATAGTCTGATACAGCTGTTTTGTAAACAGTCTCCCTAATTTCATCCCATTTTAGGCTTGCTGTGGAGTTATCCTGGATATCAGTGAAAGCATCTTCAAGCTGTTGTTTAAACTCAAAACACTTTTCAGGATTTTTAGTTTTGGAATTATTAAACCTAGGGAAATATTTGTTTTTTTTTTTTTAAGTGAAAATGATCTTTGGTTTTATCCGAACTCTTGCAGCAACTAGGCAATGGTCAGTATCACAATCAGCACTGTGGTAGCTGCGAGTTAATGATACTCAGTTCAAGTGCTGCCTCCTTGTGAGAATAAGGTCCAGCTGGTGCCAGTGGCCAGATCTTGGATGTTTCCATGACACCTTATGGCGGTCTTTAGTTTTGGAAAAGGAGTTTGTGATGCACAAGTCACTTCTAGTGCAGAATTCCAGTAGTCTCTGCCCATTTTCATTCATGTGGCCAACATTATATTTTCTAAGACAAACTGGTCATGAGTTTGAGTCTAACCCCACGCGAGCATTAAAATCACCAACTATACAGATGCTGTAGATTTAGAAATTGATTTCACTGCGTTATCTAATTCCTCAAAAAAGAAATTCGTTGCGTCCTCTGTTGACGTTAGAGTGGGTACATATGCAGTAACAAGGGAAATAAAACCGCTTGAGGTAGACAATCGTAGGGATAATATTCTGTCACTTCCTCCAGTTGGACTCCCAACTGATCCTAACAGTGAATTCTTTACTGCAAATCCCACTCCATACATCCTGATTTCTTCTTGGCCTCTGCCTTTCCAGAAAAATGTATAGTTATTTTCTTAAATAGACCCATCCTCTGGGGGACGTGTTTCCTGTAAGCCAGCAATTTCTATGTCAAGTTTGTTGAGTTCGGCATCAAAGATAGCCGTTTTTCTCACATCATTAATGCTTTCCAGGTCAGTGGAAAACCCTGGACGCATGGTCCTCAAGTTCCAAGAGCCAAGTCGAAGCTTGGGGTTATGTTTCTTTTTATTGCCTGGTGCATTGGTTTTACAGCCTGCAGTTCGGATTTTGTCCTAGCTCCAAACACCCATTGAAGCATACAAGCTGTGGCGGATCAACACCTTATTGACTGGTGGCTGCCCAGCTTGAGGGGTGCTGTAGTTGATCAGTGACATTCGAAGATGTCTCCCACCGTCAGAGGCAACCCGTGGCGCCCCTGTCTACGCCAACTGACAAGGACTTATAACCGGTAACTGCTGCCTCTCGATTTGTTTCCGAGACCGATTAAGGCCAGGGATGAAGTTCCTCCTCTTCATAGCACAAAGCCTGGGCAGTGTAGAGACCATATGTTGCCCATGCATAATGATCCCTCCCTCGACCTGCCTTGTTTACTCCAAAGGAAAGGTAAAACCAGTACGTTTGGAACGAGGAAGGTTGCAGAAGCTGCCGGATCAGAAGAGCAGTGCTCTATCTGTCCTCTTCCTAGGATAGGGCTAGTATCCTCCCGAATGCGCTCCTCCGTCCGAAGCACAATATGGGATGTTAGGTTAGTATACGCCGCCCAACATTCGGCGTAACAGATGACAGGTGGTACTGTTATACGGTAGCTCAGTCTATCTGACCAAAACCTGATATCAGGACAGGCTATAACAAACTTATCAAGCATATGCACAGGCTGCATCTAAGTAGTTCACTACTGTACCCATGTGGGCTGTCTGTTCAAACTGCAGAACATATCCTGCAAGAATGTCCCTTGTACAGCCAATTAAGAAGGGGATATTCGCCTAGTGGGTCAACACCATATTCAAGTGAATGAATGAATCAAGAATTGACATCACTGCAGTTGGGTCATTTCCACACATGCTCTGTCCTCTTCATCAGTAACCAGTGAAGAGTCGACATGCTAATGGCACCAGTCGGAACCTGATTATAAGTCCGTCTCTGTTTCTTCTTCAATGTTTAATATCTCTTAGAACCTCTACTCACCCCTGGTGAATAAGTCTATCGATGTATGGATTCCCTATCTGCTCTTTTACACTTTTGATTCTATAGAGCCTTGATCATATCTGCTCTATCAAATAGCTCACCGCCCACAGGAGTGGCAGCAGATAATCTATCAGCCTGCTCATCACCTCATACTTAAATGTCCTGGACAGAAAATCCATGATATGCTGTTGATCTGGGTCTTATCGAGTGATGCAAGCCATTCCGATCGCTGGAGACCAGTTTCTAATTTCCTAAGCATGCTATGTGAGTCTGTTACAATTACCTGTCGGGCTGTGCTGTTCTCAAGCCATTGGAAAGCTGTCGTTACTGGACACACCCCCCCCCCCCCCCCCCAACCTCCTTTCTCATACTGGATGTAGTGACGTTGTACGCGAGGCTCTCTGGATCTAGGCACAACCAAACGACGGTGGCTGTGGTGACAAGTGCGAGCGGCCATTTGCTAGATAAAGTTGTGATCGACCTGAGGCCACATTAACCGTTTGTCCCATTAATTCGGCAATGCTCCTGATGTCAGAAGGCCTGACATTCAATGGCAACATGCCTCAGCAAACAGGAGATATGAAGATACTTATCGGAGCCTCGTGATTACAACGAGTGTACACAGATCAAGTTGGACACACATAGGAAATGCGCAGATTGCTTCAGACCACGTTTGGCTAGTTACCAGGGATGAAAATATATTTAACAGTGTAAAGAGCCAATGAAAACAACCATAAAATATAACATGCCTTGGCCATCATGCCACTCAGCACCACACAGATGAACAGACTCGAAACAAAATTCAAAACGCGGCAATGCGCATTATTCTTGGATGCACTAGAGACACCTCCCATAAATCCATGCGATACCTCTTATATTTCCTTACAATGGAAAACAGAATCAAGCTATCCAGGGCTGTTGCTTTTCTAAAAGTGAAATCAGACCATCGACACCCACTTTATGAGGAATTATTCAAGCAAAAAAAAAAAAAAAAAAAGAGTAGACTCAAACGAGGCAAATCCTGGATGGGTCGGGTTAAGGATGCCATCGAACATGTTTGCCGTCTTACTGACATTAATTTTGGAAATGAATGGATAATTATGCCTCTCTCTCCAAACATTAATATTACAGTCCATATCACACTTGATGGAAGCTGTAGTGCAGATTCCTGGCATAGTTTGTTACTTTAGTCAGTATTGGACAGAAATGATGTTATCAATGCCATGCGCTGCACTTACCGTACTGAGGAGCACGCCAAAGGACATGACTCCATATCCCTGTCTAGACTGATGGACATGGGGGTGCAGCCTGGAGCTGCAAGAAATGAACATTTCACTAAGAGGACAAGACGTTTCATTAACCGACACAGAACAGGCGTTATCAGTCATTTTACACTTGTTGAGCTTTTGAGGAGGAGATCGGAGCCACCTATGGATCTGTCCGAAGTGCTGTGATGATAATCCTTTCTAATCACTAATCATCTTTTTAAAAAGCACATAGAAGACACGAGGTATTAAACGTGCATACCCTACATTCATCGCATTGTGGGATGCAATTTTTCGTTATTTTGAAAACCCACCCGCAATATAGCCTGGCCATAAATATAGTCTAATGGCTGAACTCGGTTTCCAGGACCTCTCCGCGGGTGATCCTCATTCGCATGGTGGTACTTTGTGTCATCTAGTGTTTATCGCTTGTGTGATGTCCTGGTGGGGTAAAAGTACTACTACTGCTACTACTACTACTACTACTACTACTACTACTACTACTACTACTACTACTACTACTACTACTACTACTACTACTACTACTACTACTACTACTACACGAGGTATCAGGTGCGACACCCTTCTGAAAAAGCAGAGTCTTCGATGTCAAACTAACCAGTCGAAAAATGATATTCAGAACCCTCGGAAAGATAAAAGCAGCAGCAGACATTCGCCATGCGCAAAAAGGGAGGAAATAGGTAAATGAGAGACATCTTGAAAACGATACTTGAAGTCCGAATACAGATGGCGACGGAAGCACTTTCACTTGAAGAGTTCAAAGTAGAGATTGTGACAATCCTCACAAGATATTCAAAAGAAAGGGGAACAGCAACAGACAGTCGACACTAGCAAAGCGTGAGCTCCTTGTAATAAGTGGTGTGTGTTTCTTCTCGTTGTCTAGGCAGCGTTCGTGCGTGTGTGGTGGATGATCTTCTCACACGCTCCACGTTACACAACTGGCACAAGCCGACACCGATGTGAGCTTACGAGACATGAATTTATTGACGTATTTACACCTACAAAACAGAAAGTCCGGTCGGTGTCCTAATGAACAGCTCTCGTACCCAAACTCACGCAGCCTTCAACGAACAGTCTTCTTCAAGCATTCACTGACCAAAGTTGGCTCCCATGGATTCACGTTGACAGATTCTGGGCATCTCACTCACTGGCATGGTCGATCTCAGCTTCACACTTCGTCGGCAGGGTCCCCTTTCTCCACAGGCACTCACGTAGACATTCTCACATTCAGTCGCACGTCCTCTCACTCCAACAGGTCGGCACAAACTAAACTTGACCAGAATCAAGTCTGACTTATACCACGGGTTCGTTTCACGTGACAACACGTGGTGGTCCTTTACTTTTCACGTGGCGACCTTGGGTCGCATCATCGTGGTCCCCGTGATAACCAGTGGTTAGTCACCTATCTCCAGATTCTCGTTTAATCCAAGTAACTGGGTGAAAATATCCCCCATTACACTCCTGAACCAAACAAGATAGCCAAAATTGACGCAAACAAAAAAGTCAAAACTAAGACTGAATGAGAGGCACAGTAGTAGTTCTCCAAGACAACAATGAAGGAGCAGGATAAAAGATCTCAGGGAACATTTATGGATAGTCGGACGAACAACGACGAGCCGTGGATAAATTATACTTTACAGCCTTTATAAGAAAATACCAAAGAATACACCTGATCCAAAAGAGATCTTTCAAATCCAGCAACAAGATGACGGCCTGGAACATCTCAAGGGTCACTAGGGAACATGAGGAGCATAGCGCCTGAGTAAAACGCGACAGCCACCTCAGTCGCACACATAAAGACTGATATCACAGTCGCACTGTCAACTCTAAGCAGAAGACAGCTCAGTCAATGGCAGAAGCCCCATCAATTGCTGATACAAGGCGCTCTATACCGACCAAATCAGCAGGGCTGCATGGTCTCAATGCATAGTGTCCGCCTCGAGTGCTAGAGGTTCGGGTTTCAATCCTCGATAAGGGCTGGGATTTTTTCACATGGACTTGGACTTCTAGTAATTCCTCTTGGTCTATGTGTAGTGAAAAAAAAAACCTAGGCAGTTAGAATTCAAAAAGAGAGGACTAACGGCGCTTCCTGTGCAAACATTTAGAGTTAAAAATCTACCCAAAATATTTCAGGACCCTCACCGGTGCTACAGAGCCTGTGCACTGTGCTGGGCTGCTTCTGACTCAGACTTGATTTAGAAGAAGAACGGAACACTTATGGGTTTCTACTACCCGTGTGCCAGGATTTTGATCCGTTGTTTAAACGTCAAACCTTAAACCAAATCAGCACTAAGATGACTGCCTTATTACCTGCACCATTAGACTGGAAACTTCTGTGTGAGAGACTGTAAATGGCTGGCACTGCCAGTGTGTGGTTCTGTGTGAGAGACTGTAAATGGCTGGCACTGCCAGTGTGTGGTTCTGTGTGAGAGACTGTAAATGGCTGGCACTGCCAGTGTGTTGTTCTGTGTGAGAGACTGTAACTGGCACTGCCAGTGTGTGGTTCTGTGTGAGAGACTGTAACTCGCACTGCCAGTGTGTGATTCTGTGTGAGAGACTGTAACTGGCACTGCCAGTGTGTGATTCTGTGTGAGAGACTGTAACTGGCACTGCCAGTGTGTGGTTCTGTGTGAGAGACTGTAACTGGCACTGCCAGTGTGTGGTTCTGTGTGAGAGACTGTAACTGGCACTGCCAGTGTGTGGTTCTGTGTGAGAAACTGTAAACGGCTGGAACTGCCAACCAGTGGATCTGATTGATCGATTAGACATTGATGTGAGATGGACAGTGAGAGCTTACCAACAGTGTAGTTGCCAGGCAGCTGGTGACACAAGGAGATGAACAGAACCTCAGTAGCCCAGGAGAACTGTCACAGAGGATAAGTCAGAGCTGTGATTGGCTGGAGGACAGGATGAAGAATTATACAGGACGGTACATTACATCCAGACAATAGCGTCATGAATATCACACCCTAAAACACACATACAATTTATTAATGCATTGTTGTAAGAATTGAGGGAGGCTGTGTGTAAACTGTCAGGAGGAAAGTCATCAGGTAGACAAAAGCTATTAGAGCTGTGGGAATCTGCATTAGTCAACCCAGTCAAGTAGAGTTACATGATGCCCTGTATTTGCACGCATGCCAGCCTTGTACACAGCATGAGGACAGAACCCATTTGCTCTGGTATTTATGGCTGTAGGAGAGAACTCATGTGGTGACTATATTCATGTAAAATATAATTGGTATTAAATGCCTACCCTGACATCAAAGTATGTCTGAGTTGTCTGGGTCATATGTGCCAATGACATTGTCCCGAGGGACATAACAGTCCACATCGTGGTGTCCACAGCTTCCTTTGTTACCGCTGTAGGCAAGAGAGAGGCATGCTGACCATCTGGGCATCTGTCTGCACACATCAGCCAGCAGTCGAGTGGTGACAGTGTTGTGTTCTTTTGGACCTGTCTTCATATATCTTATAGCTGCAGCACATTTCACACACACACACACACACACACACACACACAATTACAGCACAGTACATAGGAACTTGAACAGGTCAACAAACTGGGACATCATACACGATAACTTGACCTGGTCAACAAACTGAAGCATCATACACAGGGACCTAACCAGGTAAACATACTGGTGCATCCATATACAGAAACCTGACCAGGTCATCAAGCTGGGGCATGATATACAGAAACTTGATCAGGCCATCAAACTGGGACATCATAGACAGAAACTTGACCAGGTCAACAAACACACTGGTTCACTGGCATTACACAGCATGTGACAGTAATTCACTGGTATATCACATCATTAAATTAGTTATAGACACGTTAAAAGTTATGCATTTTGTATTTGTTCATTGACACAAATAAAGTATGTTAAATCTGAAAAAAAAAATTGACTGGAAACTAGACTGTCAATGCATTCTAAAACTCATCATCAACGCTAAGAAACACTCAATAAAACAACAGCACTACCATGAGCCATCATTATAACCACTGCCACCGAGGAGAGCTAGCTCTCTTGGTAGATGTTGAACATGGCTAACTCAAGATCCTGACTAACGGTAAAGGCTCCCGTAGATCAAATTCAAATTAACTGCATCAGAACAATTTCCATTTTTTTTTAGATGAAAGTGAACGCGCCCAGATCAGCTACCAGAGAGACTGGGCAATTTTCTACGTGCGCAGATAAGGGGTAATTTTTAATCAGCTTGTAGCTTCCATCACTGGTATGGGAGCATTTCGTTTGAGTCAGAGTAAGAGGACGAGGCACATGTGGTAGTCCCGAGTTCAGTGATGTTAATTCTGGATTCATTTATCCATTTGTTCATAGCAATGATGAGAACAGAATTTGGCGAAACAAATCGTTGACTGCCTCAGGGAGATAACTCTGAACTGCTGTCTTTGTTGACGAGTGTCAGGATAGTTTTGTTTGTGACTTCAGTAATCTTTCAACTTGAACTGTAAGGTTAGATACCGTTGACCCAAACTGTGGTGGTAGTAGTAGCCTGCTTGTTGAAAAAGTAAAAGAATTTATTCATTATAACCTAGTAACTAAAGCTTATAAAAATATGATCTTATAAATTATCTTTTCTTCAGCCTTCCGCGAAATGATTGATTCTTTATTAATATTATTGATATTGCGCACTGCAGCTGAGATAACACTATCTAGTTACTTTAGTCAAATTTTTAAAATGCCATCTACACCAATAAAACCAGCACAGTTAGATAGCTGTGAACAATCTCTTTCCAACGGTACCTCATTTAGGCTTGTGTGTCATTTCTGAGCTGAGATATGTAGGTTTTTGTGGAGATGAGATGTAGAAGTAGAAGCAGCTGCTAAAACTTGTGACCCAGAAACAAGAAGTTTTCTCTGCGCAACCAAACTGCGCACTTATCGTTTTGGCTTTGTTTATATTGGACTGTCTACTTGTTTTGAGTGCGGCCAAGGGAGAGAACTCCCACTGAGACGACCGAAGCCGTCCCGCTTGCGTCCAAATCTGCTAGGAGAACCGAAATTTTATATACAAATGTAAAATTGGACGGAAAATTCAATTATAACTAGCATTACCATGTCTAGTAACAGGTAAAGCCTAAAGCCAACCCTGAATACTTATCGCTATTTTCAATCAAACTAATGTAACAGAAAAACAGAGGACGTCCGGCTGTCGTAGACATGCGCTGTTAATCGGGTTCCTTCCCGCCGTTTTTAGCTTTTTATAGTGGGTGAAAATCACACCAATCGCAAAATTTCATGAGAGATTAGGACCCATCCCGAAACCCCAGCCGACATTTGCGAAGCAAGTTTCGAACGGTTTCCAGGGTAACGAAAATTGCCAAAAGACCGCAAATTGCCGAACACCGTAGTCGCTACACTATCGTCACCCTCCTCCATTCATTCATCTCTGTGATCAGTCCTCCCTTTCCAGTTACTGACTCAAAGTGTTTGCATATCTGCCTGTAAATTATCTTTTCGCCGTATTCTTGGTCTGAACTCCACACCAGGATCGTGGAGCATCTGCTGAGTGCGGGGCAAAGTGAGTGAGGACAGATCAAATCACAACAACCAATACTGATACAAACCAGCCGTAGCTACAAGACTAACTGTAATGGCTACCCAGCTACCCACATAACAAGCGTCACAGAACCTAGCTGTGTTGAGCACTGTATAACACAGAAGTACTGCTATGGTCTAACGAAACACATTGTAACACAGACTATGGGTAACTGTGGTCTTAACACAACGTAATCTAACGGTCAAACGATCACAAGTCTCTGCTGTCGCATGTCCTGGAAAACACCTCTCCTGATCTTTCACTGTCTGCTGGTTTTATTTCAGTCCTACAGTTCAATCCCTGTTCTTGCAGGACTTGGTAAGCGAACCACTCAGTCAGTCACGACTTCCTACTGTCGTCAGTTCATCTCGGTGAACTCCGAGTCAGTTCTCTGTCATATAAGTGCAGACATGAAACATTCACTACTATCATATGGTCTGTCCCCTACCCACACTAGCCTCTGACACTCTTAAGGAAGCTGCATTTATTTAGTTTCCTGGGTCAAAATATAAAAAGTGAAGGATATTTTTTACAGGGGAAAAATCACTCACACATTTCATGTTCGTTGGAACTGATAAGATTCAGAGCTTTATTTTATGTGGGTGATATACAATAAAAGGCAGTACCAGAGTTTTTTTAAGGCATAATTTGTTTCAGTGCTACTGGAAAAAAAAAGGCTAAATAGTGCTAATAGAGTGGCGAGTACAGACACCTTTTTTTAAATAGAAAAAAGTCCTGGATAGAGTTATTAATAAATTTTATACAGTAAAAACTCGTTAACATGAAATAAGGAACTGCAATTTGAGTTCATATTTTTAAAATGTTTGCTAACCATGGGCTAATAATAATAAAACAACCTTGCTGGGACCAGATTTTTCATTTATGTTCTCTGAGTGTTTTTCTTAAGTGAGTTCGTGTTAATAAAGTAATTTATTGTGGACAGAATAAGATAACAACCATTTAGGTAATGGAAATAACAGATGTTACAATGGTTTTCTTAATCACAAATCTTTGAAGGTGAAAGCTTAGATGGCTAGGAGTCTCTAAAGACATCTTCAGTAAAACTCTTTCAGTCCCAGGGGGTTTGGTATCAGAGGCCAAAGGAACATGAGGAGCATAGCGCCTGAGTAAAACGCGACAGCCACTTCAGTCCTAAAGGCATAAAGACTGATATCACAGTCGCACTGTCAATTCTTCGCAAAAGACAGCTCAGTCAATGGCATAAGCCCTATCAATTAATGATGCAAGGCGTTCTATACCGACCAAATCAGCAGGGCTGCGTGGTCTCAATGCATAGTGAAGAGAGATGTAAAATTGGTGCATCTTGCATTCATTTTGCATCTAGGTAGGAACTTATGAACATATGCTGCATTACTTGGAACTGAAAGAGTTAAGAAAAGTGCAAGGTGTGGTACTTGTTCAAAAAAAATAATAATAATGTTAATTTAACATTTAAGACAGAACAGTTGAAAAGGTGGTGCATACTGATAGTGTCATTACTAACTACTTTGTATGATATTGATGTAGAAGTTGTAAATTACTTACATGTGACCTACAGGTCATCTTGTAGTTGTAAATTACTTATGTGTGACCTACAGGTCATCTTCTAGTTGTAAATTACTTACATGTGACCTACAGGTCATCTTCTAGTTGTAAATTACTTACATGTGACCTACAGGTCATCTTCTAGTTGTAAATTACTTACATGTGACCTACAGGTCATCTTCTAGTTGTAAATTACTTACATGTGACCTACAGGTCATCTTCTAGTTGTAAGTTACTTATGTGTGACCTACAGGTTGTCTTCTAGTTGCCTAGATCTTTGTGAGAACATAAGGATGCCCCGCAAGAGTGTGGATCAGGAGAAGTATTCCACAAAATATAAGAAACTGTCACACACTGTAGCGGGAGATGGATTTGTTGATATTCAGGTAAGAATTGTAGAATTATATCATCTTCTTAAAATCAATGCCTTGTGGTGTTGGTCCTCATATGCATTTTTTCTTTAGTGTTTACCCTGAACTCTTTCTGTCCCAAAAAACACCCTATGTGTAGCTGAATGTCATTCAGATGTACCAGTCAGCATGTTGTTTTGTTATTTACATCTTATGTTTAGTGGGGGACTCTGAAGAACTCTGAAACATATTTGCTTCCTGCAAGGGTTGTATATTTGCCGCCTCTGGAAATAGTTTATCTGTGAGTTTGGTATTCTTATTCTCAACTCCCTTTAATATTAGCTAAAACCTTGTGTGACCGAAAGAGTTAAAAGGAAAACTGAATCAAGCAGAGAAGGGCAATAGATAGATAGATGACCTGAAACCTACCCTGAAAGGTCATCATATATATTCTCAGCCATCTGTGTCGTGTACTGCTAACCATATTTGATACACATGTACCTCCCTGTTCTGATACAGTCATGTCTTAAAGCCTGTCTCTTGGTTTCTTCCTCTTCAACTTCACCTTATCATTAACCCTCCTGCCCCAGAAAGCACAAAATCTTGAGCTTCCAGTTTATACCATGACCCCTAAATTTCCCTTTCCAGGCTTGTCAATAAGCGTTGCTTATATATTTTTTCCTGGGCAACTTTTTAAAATTACCAGAAACGAGCATAGTTACTAAAATAGATTTAGTTCAGGGTTTTCTGTAAAATGTTTTTTTTTTTAAATAGAAATACGGACATCTTAATTTCCCATTACTTACAGTGGTAAATGGCGGTCAGGTCATGAGGTCAAGAATGGGTCATGCTAAATATTTGGTTTGAACTCAGAGAGATGTAACCCAGTCAGCATCATTTATGTTCATTGATTAGTCCCGTTTTTTGTATGCTGTTAAATATTGGTTTGGTCCATAAGTGGAATTAATGTGATTTTTTTTTTTATTAATATGATTTTTTTTTGTAACCTGGGTAAAATGTTCTGTTAAGAATTAGCATAACAGTAATAGCACTTAGGATATTACCATAAGTGCTCCATCCCTATCATCAACAGCGAGCACAGAGTTCCAATTCTGATGGCATCAGAAACAGCCTGATTGTAAATCCGTCTTGCATTTTGATCATCGGCTAGGACCCCTCATCACTCCTTACAGCACCATTCTTCCCAGACCATGATGATCTATTTGTGCCTCTGCACTGTTCAATAGCTCCCAAAGAACCATTACAACATCAGGTCACTACCATGTGGTGCAAAACCAGCCAGTCTATCTGTCTGTTCATTTCCCAACATGCCAGCATGAGCTGGACAAAATGGGCCTCTCCAGTACAGGCCCTCTTTGATTGGCACTATGCCTTCTTCTCTCTCTCTTCCTCATCTTCCCATCTTCACACTGTCTTTGTTGGAACTGTAGTTGGTATCAAGCACAGAGCATGAACTCAATATATCAGGCAATGATTTTTAAAAATTTTTTAATCCTTCTCTGACATGAGGGAGCCAACCTCCTGCCATCTCTCCTTAGGTGCCTCGTACGACATTCATGGCAGGTTATGCTGTTCTTTGCTTCCGTTAGGGGCCCTCTTAACACATGGTTAAATAAAACTGATAATGAAATACAAGCATATCAGCTTGCTTCTGTTATCACTTGTATTTTTGTTGATTTGTATCTGTTCTGTTTAGTTAATGCAAGCATGGTATTTATTTTTTAATCTGTGATGTTGTGTGCAATAACACCCACATTTTTATGATTCTTCGGTCATTTGAAAAAAAAAATGTTGATGTTGCATTAAGAATCGACACCATAGACTCAGGACACTCCCATAAGTGCTCCGTCCCCATCTTCAGCAGCAAACAAAGAGTTCCAATTCTAATGGCACCAGTAACTGCCTGATTGTATATCCGTCTCGCCTTTTCCTTGGGTCTTGAGCATCGGCCAGATCCCCTTGTAACTCCTCACAGTACCATTCTCCTCAGACCATAATGTTTGCGCTTCCTCACTGTTCACTCGCTCCCAGAGGGTCCTCACAGCCTCTAGCTTGTCGTACATTAGTTCACCATTAAGTTGTGCCGAATCAGCCAGTATGTCTGCCTGCTCATTTCCCAACACACCAGCATGACCTGGAGAGAATATCCAAGGGATGCTAACCACCCGGGACTTCTGAAGTGATGCTTGCCACTCTGCACAGAGCATACCTGTCTCCACCTTTCTCAGCATGCTCTGTGAGTCAGTTACAATCACGGCCTGTGTGTACAATCATTACATACATTTTCAAGCCAGCAGAATGCAGCAGTGACTGTCTCCACCTCCATTCTCAAACTAGACATTGTGATATCATATGCCAGGCTTTGTTGCACCAAGCGATGTCCATTCGCTTTTGCTATGAACCTCCATGCACTTTGTCTGTCCCTCAACACAGAGTCATCTGTATAGATAATCACATTACTTATTGTTGTGAATCATTTGTTGAACTTCTGATTCTGCAGCACCAGCTGGCCAGTCCCTGCACTCACAACCCAAAGTGATAAGAACCCTACATAAGTCTGAAACTTGCTGGGACACTTTGACCCACTCCTCGCCTAGCACAAATTTATGAAGCTTGCACACATGTCTGATTGTTCCTTCAGCTTGCGCCATCCAAGACCTTCCTCTTTTCGGTCTGTGACCCTAAGCTCTACCCAGGGCTTCATACAGGAGGTGTTTCTTGTCTGCAGCTACTCTGAGATATGACTTTGCTTGCAGAACTTTGAGCCTATCTACAATAGACGGCAGTGCAAGCATGCATCGCATACATACTACCAGGGTATCTCTTGTACATCCCAGAATTACCCGCATGGCTTCATTCTGCATATGTTCAAGTTTAACATTTGGGAAACAAAATATTTTTTTGACATTCTTGTGTTTGTATTGAAATGACAACTCAGTTTGGCAGATAACTAGTGTTTTTTTTTTTTTCTGCAGAAGCATGCTAATTCATTGTTTGCTAGAGCAGCATGCTAATTTCCTTGTTTGCTATAAAAACAGTCTAATTTCATTGTCTGATCCATCTTCCAGTTTGAAAAACCTCCACAAAAGATACCTTACAAGGCCATACTTCTGGCTACAACCTTGTTTGTTATTGGCAGCATTCTGATCATTATTGGAGCTCTTTTGTTTACTGGTTATATTTCAGTACAAGTAAGTATTATTTTACTATTGTTTGATTATTTCATTAGCAGATGTTTGTGACAATCATAACCACCAACAGAATACTAAGTCTTTCTGCCCCAGACATGTTCCTTTAACTCCAATCGCCTAGCCAGCTGTTACTTAGAATTATAGTAGTAGCCTCCCCTTGTCATATCTGGGGATTTCTGTGAACAGAAATCCTCCAGCCACATATCCTGGTATTCAGTTTGAAGGTTTCTTTTCTCCTTAAATTTTCCTTCATAGTGTTATTCCCTTATTTCTTTTTTTTCTTTCCTCATGATTTGCTGGAATTTTGTGGGTCTATCCATGAGCTTTCTGTTTGCTGTTCTGTCAGACCATTTAATATTTGTTGTGTTGTGCAAATCCACCAGGTAATTAAATGTTGTTGTTAGCACCTTTCCCTCTTTCCAGATGATATTGTTATATTGTGCTACGAGGCATGGGAATCACAGCCCATGGCTGTGGCAAGTGTGACTGGTAAGACCCGCTCACATTAAGAAAAGTCTTCCACAGTTAGAGCATGGGACCTCAGGACCATTTTTGCCATTGCATGTAATTGATTCATGTAATGGTGAAGGATAGAACGACTTGGCATGAGTTAGTTGAGGGTCTATGCTCCATTGGGGGATAGAAAGGCAGAAGAAGAAGAAAATGTAATTGGTTCACTTCTTCTGAGATGATTAGCTCCTATCATTTCTGCAATAATTTTCTCCTGTATTCCTGTTCCCTTCGTGATTGCCCCCTCCAGGTAACATGGACAGCAAGCATCTTTTTCCCCTGTGATCTCAGGATGGTTTGTGTCCCACTTGCACACTTCTTTGTACTGTAGACCTCAGCATCGTCTATCCGTTTATTATTCACCTTAGAAGACATCATTATTGACACCATCTTCCATCCTCCAAATGTAACCTAGCCATCTGTGTCTTAGGATACTGAGCAGTAAGAAAACCAGTTGCAACAGTTAATGAATATTTGTAGTTTATTAGTAACTGTTTTAGTTATTCTCCTTTTTCATAAAATGATATAAAGTAGACAGACAGACCAGCCACTGCAGTACTTGGCTTCAAGTTAGCTGACTCGTCCTGTAAACAATGTTCTAACCAGAAAAGCCAACAAAAACAAAAAAAAAAAGCCAACAACTAGGGAAAGATCTCAAATGTAAACAAGGAATAATGAGCCAACCTGGCTTGGTGGAAGGTTTTTTTGCTAGAAAAATTAGGGGTCTACGAAGAAAGCTAAGAATAGTTTGATCAATATTGTGTGGGCTATACCTGATGGCAGGACAGGATGACTTGGTGGGAATTGGTTTTGAGGGCCTATTCTGTCATTAGTTTTTAGTCACTAGTTGAAAATCCAACTTTACTACAGGCAGGTGACCCCATAACTACTGCATTTTTTGTGTCAGTAGAAATAACACAATATTTCCTTCACTCTCTAATTTGAAAAACTGGTGAAAGACACAAACCTTTTCCAGCAGAATCGTGCAGCTTGCACACTCAAGCCAACGATGTGGCTGTTGTTGACAGTGAAAGAGCTGATAGACTGGCTGGCCTGCTATGCTTTAACTGCAAATGGCCTTCTTATAGATTATTATGACATTATTAACCTTTTTGCCCCGTACCATTTTCAGAATATCAATTCTTGGTCCCGTCACCATTTTTCAATTAAAATTTGTCCATGGCTCCCTAAACTAATTAAAAGTATGACTGTTCGTGTCTTGGTTAAATTAATTGTGAAGCTTTTACAATATTTCGCAGTGCCCCTGTGGAGAGATTGCTCCCCGGGTCACTGCTGCGCACAGTTTGGAAATGATTGCCCTAGACCATTGAGCAAACAGACAGTGATGAAGTCTACAGCTTCATTACGACTGTCACATCTCAAAAATTATTCATTAACATTTTTTCTTTAAATTCACTTTTTAATGCTTACAATTTGTTTTTGTTTTGAAGTCACGCAGTTAAACACTAAATACAAGTGGAGCAATGATTCAACTGCTTTCCTTCTTTTAGTCTTAGTTGAGGTTTTGTCTTCACTGCAGTCGGGTCACCCCGTGCATGCTCCATTACTGTTCCAGTGACAGTCAGATGAAATGTCCTTCATTGTCCCACTTGAAAAACTAGGGAACAACCAATTAGTCCTGGCATAATCCATAAATATCTGCATGTAGCAAATGCATAAGACAGTTGCTAGAGGTGCCAAAGCCAACAGTCACCATAAGAAATGGCATTTATCTTTGATGGAAGTAGTTGGCTATACAAACATAAAATTATTACATAGTAGGTATTTCACCAGCCCACATGTAAACGGCTACCGGCCATATTGAATACCTTGAATCAGCGGCTGCATAAATGTAAGGCATTCCACATAAAAATACAGCTCACAGTGCTGGACCAAGCACTTATCTCAGTAGCTTAGGCCGCAAAACTATAGACTTCCATCAATATGTGGAAGCTGTAATAGCAAAATGCTGTTAGAAGCAAAAATAACTACAAAGCTAAACATTATGCCATGCACAGTCCTTCATTTTGGGCCAGAAGTCCTTCTCTTTAACCATAAAACAAGTGGTTTTGTTGACTTAGCCACTTGAAGAAAAGTGAGATTATTATGATGCAACAATAACATAGGAGATTTGACAATTTATGTATTTCTCTACATTAAATAATATCTCACAATGTTATTTGGGGAGTACACTACACAGTAACAGCAGCCAGTACCAAAGCTGTTATATAGGCATCATAGCTGCCCAAAGACTTCATGTCATCAAAATCTGATAAATGCCATTAAAAACAGCTTTCTGTGGGCGACCAGGTTAATGTCATTAGAGAGACACGGCAATCTGAATCACTGCAAAGAATGCTAGAACTGGCAATAACGATCAGTACAGCCAAGCACGAGAAACACACCAGATGTACGAGAAGTCTTGTCAACTAGCATAGGACTGGCGCTGTTAAACGTGGTTTGCTGATGTATATGTTGAGCACCTGTGGGTGTGTCCAGAGTGCTGGGAAGATAACCCAACTCATAAACATGTGTTATAAGTGAACGCATAACGCAACCATCAGGTGTCCCAACACTAAAAGTCTCCAAGCCAGCAGTCAGTAACAAAAGCCAGCATTACATACTCAGTACTGCCTAAGGCACTCAGTTTGAGAGCCTACTCTACATAAGGGAATAAAGGGCAAAGCAAAGATAACAAAATAATAACAAACCAACATGAATGTTTATTTGAAAAGAAGATAAAATTGAAGCAAGCAAACAGTTTTTTTTTAAAGAAACGCCCATTTGTTGTTGTCATTTCTTTATTGTATTTTTCAGTATTCTGACCGCACTTGGCCAATGCTGTTGCTGGGAGCTTTAATGTTCATCCCCGGTGCCTATCACACCCGAATTGCATACTACGCCTACAAAGGCTATGAGGGATTCTCTTTCGAAGACATACCAGAGTTTGACTGATTTTAATTACACACTTTATTTATTAAGTAATTTTGTTTGATAAAAATGCATTTAATTGACTTTGTATATAGCAGAGGCCATGTAAATTAATAGTAAAGAAAACTTGTCGTTCAGAATACAGGATCAAAGTAAATTCGACTAGTATGAAGCAAGTCAATGTGTGAAATTACTTGGGTTACCTGAATACAGCTAATGAAAGATGTATTATAAATAAACTGAATATAGCTCAAGTGAAAGACAAATTTCTTGGATTGAAAAATATTCTATGCCATCCGCCTTTGTCGGGCTGAGACAGATGGTTTATTAAGAGCGATATAGGTGCTATCCTGGTTTATACAAATGAATCATGGACAGGCTAGTAAGAATTAACGTGGAAGCTGCAGAAATGTGGTTTGTAGAAGAATGATAACATATTTTACAGATAAAAACATAATGGAGATGCATTAGAAGAAATTACCCCATGAGGATCTTCCACAACCTTGGTCTGAGTAAAATAATTCTGGTTGTACTGGATGATTGAACCTGGACCAATATCTTAGCAAGCCATTACACTTCTCACTATGCCACTACAGTTCTTGTATTTGCACATTTACATTCCTTTAAATTGTTGGATACAAAATATTAAATTGTTGGATAACATAGATTCCTTGATGTATTTTGACATCTTTAAGATGACTCTTATCATTTATAAATAACTAACGGTGATATTTTTGCTGTGGTGTAGTGGCTAGACACTTGCCTGCCGATCGGGAGGACATCGGTTCTAGGGCTGACTTTTCTAAAAGAAAAATGACCTTGGCTCCCAGGCGAACCAGCCTTAAGTGGGTACCAGGTGCAGTCCTGGGAAGTAAAGGTGGTCAGGATGATGCTAACCACAGCATCCACCAAGTGCCGATTGGTCTGTAAAATATAGGTCTAGCCCTATATGCCCAATACACCTGAAGGTTTGGAAAGGGGTCCTTTACTTATGATGTTTGTGTGATATTTCTGGTATGATTGATGCCATTCTGTACCCATTTTTCATTCTGTGTCAGTAAGCTTTTTGCCAATCATTCTGATCAGGATACAAGTTGCTTTCAACTTTTCTTAGTGTATGTACATGTGTATATTGCCATTTCATTGTTGTATAAGAAAACATTTTCCAATTTGCATATTTTGCTCGCTCCTCAGTTTATACCATTTCTTCATATGATGCACATATACCTTGTAATTTTCTCCATGTATGTGTGTATTATAATAAACAGGTGTAAATGCATTGCTTCAGCACCTGTTGAATTTATAGTTTGTTTTACAGAATGTTGTTGTGACATTATGTGTTTTAACATTATCCTGTAGCTTGTCCGTACAGATCTTTGCCTGTATAACACAAGCTTTAAAAAGTTGTCTCTGTAAGCTAGATGGTCTAATTCTGTTGCTGTCATGTTTTACTCTGTTGCTGTCGTTTGTGCTGTCTTGCTGTCGTGTGTAAAAGCTCTCTGTGAGCTGGATGTTCTGCTCTGTTGATGACATGTGTACTCTCTCGCTGTCATTTTTGTCTCTTGCTGTCATGTGTATTCTGTATTCAATCAACTTCTTCTGGGTATGTTAAGCATGGAGTCTCTAAGATGGCTGCTGCATCAGAGGACGGAGCTCAGATGGGCCAGACTGATGTGCTAGGATGTCAATACAGGTAACAAGTATCAAGATCATGTAGAAAGATTCTCAGAATAACATGGACTGAGAAGAAAAGAAATACCAACATCCTAACTGATCTGAACTTCGAGGAAGATTGGCTAGAAACCACATCTTTTCTTGGAAACTTAAATATTTTGACATATCAAGTGTCACAGGAGATTATAAAGTAGGAGCAGAAGGCATAGTGCCAGCAAAGAGGGGCTGGAGCTGACCAGCACGAAGATTGGCACAGGATATGACACTTTGGGTAGGAAACTGCACGAGGTTTGAAAGCTGGCCTAGAGATTGAGTTTCTTTCATGCAGACCATGATGAGAGCGATGTTCTTACGTGAACCAATAAAAGGCACTGGGCTAAGAGAAAGCACATTATAACATGACTGTTTGATCTGAAGAATCATAATCAGAGTATTTCCAGCTGCAGTCGATGTGGCAGTAACTTTTCACTGATTTGGCAACAGTAGGTAGTGCTGACCATTCAGAAGGTAATAGCAAACTACTGAACGTAAAATTGGCTAGTAAAATCACAAACAGCCAACAGATACAGGGGTTTGGTTCTGTAAAGGATACACAAGTAACTTATATCATAGTATGTTACAATCAATATTAATGTAATGTATTTTCTTACCTACCGCAATAAGCTAAATATATACTGGTTTTTTTTGTTATGTCCTGAAGATGAAATGTAACTAACTATTTTTTTCTTAATGCTTAACTGGACTCACAAAAAGTACAGAAGTATATACAGACATGGGTAACATCCAACGGAAGATGTTTTACCGAGATAAAGAACAGGACAGGCCAAAACTGTATTTTATCAAATGAAGAACATTTGTGCAATAAATCCATGTTACTGGAGGTTAGGAAGTTATCACATGCTATAAAGAGCCACTTTTAACAAATGGCTGTGAATCCTGGACGGTTAATAAACAGGCCCAATAATTTCTTGAGATGTGGTGTTTACAGAAAAATCCTTAGATGTTGATGTTGGGAATGAAGCGAGAGTTCGAACACAGCTTATCACAATCATCAGAAAGAGACAATCATCATTTTTGGTCATGTTATGAGAAGAGGGAAACTGAAAAGGTCTGGGGAAAGACAGACATAGGAAGACTGCTCGAGAAGATTTTTGACAGCCTTCTGTCATGGCATAGAGGAGTGTCAACACACGAAATGATACATGCAGCTGCAGACTGTGGAGAGGCATGATCGCTCACACCAATTGGCAAGACACTTGATGATGATGGACACAAAAGGTGTAATGTCCATAGCATTATAATTGATCTGCACATCTTAACTTAATTGTTTTAATTTGAGGAATAGTCATCATAATATGTGACAAACAGTGTTGTTTTAGTGACAAAAGGTACACTATCGATATGATCTGTAATGGATAGTTACATCATAATTTGGTAGCATAGTGGCTAGATCGGATGTAGTTTTACAGAAGCATACTTAGAATTCCTTGGATAGCCAAAAAGAGCAACCCATATGTTTTGAAAAAGGTGAGGGCTCGAAGACAACTTATCACAAACATCAGAAAGAGACAGTCATCATTTTTTTGGTCATGTTATGAGAAGACAGAAAGTGGAACATGTTGTGACCACTGAAAATATTTATGGAAAGAGAGACAGAGAGAGACAACAGGAACAGATTCTTGACAGCCTTGTGTCATAGCATCAAGGGGTATCAACACACAAACTGATACACTCAGTTGCAGATTGTGGAGAGGTATGATTGCCCAAGCCACTCGGTAAGGCACTTTATGATGATGTTGAGTGGCTAGATGCTCACTTGCCAGTCCAAAGATCTTGGGATCAAATCCACAGCTGATGACCTTGGCTCCCAGACCGACCCACCAAGCAATATCCTGGGAATTAAGGGCAGCAAGCATGATACAGACAATGCTAGTGTATAAAAATGTGACACTAGCACCATATACCTGATGCAGCCCTGACCTGAAAAGGGTCCGTCATTTACCGACATCATATCATGATTGTCTGAACTAGAGATCATCATGAGTACCTCAGGCATACCTATGGACACTAACAAGTAAGTAAATTTTACCCCACCAGAACATCACACAGAGCGATAAACACCCGGTGACACAAAGTGCCACCATGTGGATGAGGATCACCTGTGGAAAGGTCCCTGAAACCCCGTTCAACAGTTAGAACATATTTATGGTCCAACTATATTTAGGGTAGCCTCGCAAAAGCCAAGGTGAGGCTTCAAAATAAAAAAAATTGCATACCACAAGGGGACGACTTGGATAGACAACATATACACTAATAAGACAATGGGAACAGCTGACTGAGTGAAACAATTGGTTTAAATAAACGTCTTCATGAGAAGTGATGGTTTTTATTTAAAAAAATTTAGATGTTTTGTTACATTTGTGGAGCAGATGGTCGCTGTAAGTAAAGGGGCCTTTTTCATGCCAAATGTGCTTGTGATATATGATGCTTGATTCATATTTTTTAGACCAATCAGCACTTGATCAGTGATGTCAACATAGTCAAATTTTTTAGACCAATCAGCACTTGATGAGTGATGTCAACATAGTCATATTTTTTAGACCAATCAGCACTTGATGAGTGATGTCAACATTGTCATATTTTTTAGACCAATCAGCACTTGATCAGTGATGTCCACATTGTCATATTTTTTAGACCAATCAGCACTTGATCAGTGATGTCCACATTGTCATATTTTTTAGATCAATCAGCACTAGATGAGTGATGTCAACATTGTCATATTTTTTAGATCAATCAGCACTAGATGAGTGATGTCAACATTGTCATATTTTTTAGACCAATCAGCACTTGATGAGTGATGTCAACATTGTCATATTTTTTAGACCAATCAGCACTTGATGAGTGATGTCAACATTGTCATATTTTTTAGACCAATCAGCACTTGATGAGTGATGTCAACATTGTCATATTTTTTAGACCAATCAGCACTTGATGAGTGATGTCAACATTGTCATATTTTTTAGACCAATCAGCACTTGATGAGTGATGTCAACATTGTCATATTTTTTAGACCAATCAGCACTTGATCAGTGATGTCCACATTGTCATATTTTTTAGACCATTTAGTATGTAGTCAGTACTATACTGGCTGCCTTTTTTTCCTTGGATATATTCTGGTAACTATTTTTCCTGGGTTAAATTGGGAGCAATGGTACATGTGTTTTTATTTTTTTAATCTGTCTTTATAGAGACTGGAAAGTAATGGTTACATTATTTTGTATATTCACTTCAATATCACAGTTCACAAATATGATATGATTTATCACACAATCTCAAACATCACATCATATGACTTTTAATTAGTGACAAGGCAAATTATTTGTATTAATTGGCTTTTACGTAAAAATTACTATTTACCATTAAATTGATTGATCAAAACATTCAAGATTTATACAGAAATATCTCTACTACAACGGTTTTAGATATTATACAAGCACAGCTGATTCCCGTCCCCATATGGGACACAACTTTTTCATAGTTTTAAAGCACCATCCTGGCTGTAGCTGGGAGCCCTTATATAATCTAACAGTTTAATGGATTTTCTTGGTCTTGTGCCCAGGTGATTTTCATCTGAATGTGGCACTTTGTGTCACCACCGGGTGTTAGTCACTCGTTCTACGGTCCTGGTGGCGTTGAATGACATCACACAAGCACATCATGGATCTGTGAGTCAACTAAGTGATCCTTTATATGTCAGTGACACACAAGGTATATGATGCTAGCCTCATGTTTGTATAGACATTTGGCATGTTGAAGGTGGGAGGTGGGGGGGGTAGGGGGGGGGGTATGTAAACATCACAGTTGTTACCGTTAGGCTTCCTATGACATTTTTGTTCTTCTGCATTAATCCCCCAATGAAGCATACACCATCAACCAACTCACACCAAGTCATCATATTACATGCAGCTCACCACTTGTACTCCCCTCCATTTTAACTTCAATTTCTAGCTCCCTACCCCATGTATTTTGTGTGAGTGTGTGTGTTTGTGTCTTTATTGGTCTGTCTTTATTTCTAACCCAGCACATTACTTGGTACCCAATTGGGGGCCAGGCTGACCCGTGAGTCAATGTCAATTTTGAATAGACAAAATATGCCACAGTGTGGATTTGAAATCAAGGTCTGTAAGCTGGTAGGTGAGCATTTAGCCACTATATTACTGCAGTTCCCACAGCATGAAACTTATGTCTACAGTTTACTGGTGACCTGCTCCATTAATTGCACAAATGCAAGCTCATCTGGCATATCCCACAGATATTTCAAAACTGGCCAAACTCTTTCTGCATGTGTAAGAGTGTATTCATTCCCAGGGTCACTGGTTATTGAAAAATAGCCAAGGACTAAAGATTGTGCAAACCTGGCGCACACACATAATTTCAAATGTTTGATCTCAAAATCAGTTAAACTGATATGCTGCAGGTATCCTGACAGAAAAAAACTGGCTGCCTCCATCGCTGGAACCCCATGCTTATTAAGCATTATATAGACAATTGCAATTGCAACTTCAAATATGTAGAGAGAAAACGTTGTGTCACCAAAGTCGATGATACCACTGACATGCCATGGTTTAGTGTCCAAAGAGTGAGCATTGTCGCTAGTTAATATCCTGCACTTAAACTTTGCAGCAACATTTTTCTGCATTTGGTCAAGACAGAAGTTCTGTTCGGTGGCACCAACATCATTGTTGTCTACTGAAGTTGTGTGTTCTAGTTCTCTGCAAACCTCACTTGGTTTAACTGGCACACTTGAAAAATTCTGGCTGACCAAGATGTTGCATTCATTGAAATCGCTATGAATGAGACCTGGAATATAGATAATATATAAATAAAAAATTTAAATGACTGATTTATTCAAAAATGCCTTTTAAAAACAGTGAAACCAATATTATGGTGTTTTGAGTCAGAAATAACATCGAATCAGATTTAAAAAAAAATGTTATTTGTCCATAGGTTAAGCCTAAAATGGGTACCAGGGGTGAAGTCCTGGGAAGTAAAGGTTTGACACTATCACCCATCATACAAAAATTATGTCAGTACAAATCTGTGCCTTCAGTCCCCCCCCCCCCCCCCCACCCCCCTCCTTCCATAATTATAGTAACCTTTTTTTATAACTGACTTTCAAACATCTTTCCAGCATATACAATTAATTCGAGTATTCCTTAATTACTGTATTCTGTCATGCCAGAGTTCATCTTATCTTAAAATAACAACAGTTACATAACCCATTGAGTGTTGATTGGTCTATCAAAATATGAGTGTGGCAACATATACTTGACACACCACTGGTGTTGTAAAAATGTACCTACTCCTACTTTACTGTCAACTCCAGTTGTTTGCCTCCTGTGAAACCAACTCATGCTTGTTATCTAAACTAAAAACAGGTGACAAAAATTGTGACAGATGTCAGTACATGATGCAAGGTGCAAGAGAATGAGGCTTGGGAAGAGACATGATCATTTGTGACAGTTGGGAGAAACTTGGTCATGATGATGATTTTGGCAGCTAATTCCTAAGCATAGGTACAATTATTTGTTCAAAGCAATGTGTGAACAGACCTTTAGAAAACTTGTCTTGAGCAGATAAGACTGATGTCTCAAACTTATCAATTATTTCTCCAATGATCCTTCGTTGTTCTGGACATCTTACAATGTGCAGTTTACCTCTCAGTTCAGGTATATGGGACATATTCCAGCCACGTGACATTGAAGCTATCACAGAATTTTCTGCTTTTGAAAAATCCTAAAAAAATTAAAATAATTGTTAACACAGATGTACACATGCATATGCATTAATACTTACATGTATATGCTATAATATGCAAATAAAATGAATGATCAGATATTGATTGGCACATTAACGGTAGTTAAATTCCCTGGTAGAATTGTGGATAGACATAAAATGTTTGTCCTAAGGTATTCAGTTTGAATCTGTATCAAGGTATATTTTGTTATAACTGGTCTCGAGCTCCCAGGTTGATCCAGGCTAAAATTGATATTAGGAAATGTCATGGGAAGTAAAGTTGGTTGGCATGATGTTGACCGTAACTCTCAGTGAGCTCTAACTGGTCAATAAATCATGGGTTTGGCACCATATACCTGATGTGCCAAAGGAAGAAGGGTCTCTTACCTTACAAGTAAAAGGTAAAGGACCCTTTTCCACGCCTGCATGCAAATTGGGCACCTAAGGCTAGACCTCTATTTTACAGACCAATCAGCACTTGGTTGGTGATGTGGTCAACATCACACGGCCGCCTTTACTTCCCTTGTACCCGTTTGAGGCTGCGTTGACCTGGAAGCCAAAATCATTTTTAAAAAGAGTCCAGCTTCATCAGAACCTGACCCCACGACCTTCTGATCTGTCTAGTCACTATAGTACAGCAGCTCCTATAGATACAAGAAGTGGTGAATAAAAGAAGGGAAGTTGTGTGTTTGTGTGTGAGGGTTCACCATCTGTAAACCCCAACAGAAAGTCCTGCTTGCTTGTCCATTTCTAGACCCGAGTTTCACATGTGCATCCATTTGACAGATCTGGCCTAATTGCATGCACACTGTTGGTTCCTTACATCTCGGACAAATGAACTCTGACTTTGAAGGAAATCCCCTCATTATTCGACTGCTTGTTAGGGAGACAGTGGGTCTATTGTCTACCCCCTTCGCCATGCTCCATCACCTCCCTTAATGGTACCCTGGAACCCAGATGGAGGGGGAGGGATTTGAGGGCACACTAGACAATACAAGTCTGAAGTTGTTGTGATTGGTGACCATATCAGGATTTGAACCTGCCACCTTCAGATTATTGCCTCATCTTGCTGTAGAAACAAGTTAACTTAAATGTAAATCTTTATAGAAAGTAACCACAAGGCAAACATATTTACGGAAACAGGAATCTATCTTGAACCATAAGATATGTGGGTAAATTTTATCTCACCAGGACATCACATAGAGTGATTAACACCCGGTGACACAAAGTGCCACCATGCAGATGAGGATCACCCACAGAAAGGTCCTGGAAACAGCATTTAAACAGTTGGGTTATAATGCGCGCCCCTTACAACAGCCATGGTGGGGCTTCAAAATAATGAAAAATTGCATCGAACAAGGGGGATGACAACACATTAAAAACTGAAGTTAAATATAATAGTATGAACTGATAAATTAAATTGTACAATCGTAAGGAAACATAGTTCAGGACTTGTTTTACTATAAACGAATACTATGAAACCAAATGATGTTCTGAAAATATGGAACAGTGAAAATAATAAATAATAAAATTGGTTGTGTGAAAAATTTCAAAAGTTGAATATCACCTGTAAAACAGAATCTAGCTTTCCAGCCAACCAGCCAACTTCATAACAGAGCTGATGGCTCAAAGCTACCTGGTCTAGGGTTTCATCTGGCATGAAAACAAAAAGACGAACAACGTATTTCTCCATCTCGGCATCTGTAAAGAAAACATGGAAGTCAATATGACTTAAACTAAAAATCACTGCCAGAGTAACAAAGCTGATATAAAGTTTTAATTATATTCAATAGCTGACTAATTCTGCAGTCCAAATTCTGCGTGGTCGATCTCTGGATCTGTTAGCCTTGTATCAGTATAACATTGCTCTGTCGGATGGCAATCTTGTTACATGGCCAAACCATTTGATTTGTTGTCAACCTATAAATTTCAGTATTTGTTCTGTGCTGACTCTCCTCCTGATATCATCGTTCCAAAGTCAATCTTTCCTTATTACACCTAGCATAGTATGTAAACATTTCATTTCCATCATGACTATTTTCCTTCTGTCTTCTGAACACAGTGTCCATGTTGGACACTCATAGCATACCATTGGTAAGAATAGTCAATAGTCGACTTAAAAAAGACTAAATTGTCTAATTTTTTCTCTTCTGTGACGGGGTACAAAAGACACAGAACAAAAGTTGAAGGCATTCAAAAACAGATGCCTAAGGAAATTGATGAACATAGTCACTAAAAAGGCACTCAAATGAGGAACAAATGGACTGAGGAACGAGGACGTCCAAGAAAACCCTGAAGAGCAACACTGTTGAAAGAAGACAATGGTGCTGGCTGAGCTAGATTCCATCCTGGATATTGACAAATTGCACAGGATAGCATAGAATGTAGGACTAGACTGCAAGCCCAGTGAAGCATATAATGGTACAACAGGATGATGATGATGATAAGTATACAGGCAAGCAGTACCATGACAGGGATGGACATCTGCAAAACTTTTTTTTTAAACTGAAAAGCCAAGCTCCTAGAGTAATTAGTTTTTCACATCCGAGCAGTGTGTACTGATGGGAAGGTACACTGAGTTTAAAAATTTATAAAATCTTACCTTCAAATCCTGATTTGGGCAGGCTCAGCAGTAACTGATAATTACCATTTGTTGTTGGAATAACATCCGGTGTAGGAATGTCAGCTCTTTTAGCATGCAAGATGACTTCAGTCTGGATTTCTGTTTAATTATAAATATATATATGTGTTTCTGCATGTGTATACTCACATATATAGATACATACACTGAGAGGGAGAGAGAGAAAGAGCACCACAAAGATTATATTTAGCTTTATCACATGTTACGCCTATATCTGGTTGTCTTCCACTTTCCATTGCCATTTTGTCAGCCTCCTCATTTCTGGGCATGTTGTAATTGGATGACATCCATTGTTTTAGTCTTTCTGAATTTAAGACACAGTACATAGAGTGATGCCCTGAGGTCTGCTAGTTCTTTATTTATTATTTATTTTGCTTTTCACTGCTGATACAACTGAATTTGAATCTGTAAAGGTAGTTTTTCAGGCTGAATTTGCATCTGTAAAAGTAGTTTTTCAGTACTATAGGAATACTGACTTTCTCATTACATTTTCCTGCCTTGATGTAGAACATACATGTGTGTAAGTATATATGTGTGCATACGTGCTGTTCCCCCCCCCTCCTCACAAACCCCGTTTCTCTCAAGCTGCTATTTGAGGGTTTGACACCCAGAGGTCATCCACCTTCCTTAATCCCGCCCCCCCCCCTCCCACGAACCCCGTTTCTCTCAAGCTGCTATCTGAAGGTTTGACACCCAGAGGTCATCCACCTTCTTTAATCCCACCCCCCCCCCACCCCCACGAACCCCGTTTCTCTCAAGCTGCTATCTGAAGGTTTGACACCCAGAGGTCATCCACCTTCCTTAAACCCCCCCCCCCCCCCCCACGAACCCCGTTTCTCTCAAGCTGCTATCTGAAGGTTTGACACCCAGAGGTCATCCACCTTCCTTAATCTCCCCCGCCCCCCCCCCCCAATTTTTTTTTTTAAATGTAGGCGTCCAGGAGACAATAGGAAACTGTGACTGAAGATGTAACTGATAGGGATTTTTTTTTTTTTTTAAAGTCAGCACGTGGTTACTCAAATTTGTTTATAAACACCAAAGAGCCAGCAGCTTAGAAAACGGTAATGCTCATAAGGTATTCGTTGATAGTAATTATAATAAACAACGTGTTTCGTTTCTTCATGGATTATATTTGAAACTGTTTCCTTCATAACTTTTATATCAAAATAATTTTGCAAAACGAAATCGTGAAAGTAAATTTAAATTTCAACCACGCATACAATTTGCAGGGCGGCAACATTCTCCTTGGATGGCGTTTACGTAACAACAAAACATGAACTTTCAGCAACCTAAGTAGGAAATGTCCGAATCATACTTACAGTCATGACACGTTAAAATGTTATAAATATTACCTGCAACTGCTGGCTTTCTCGAGTCGAACGCGTTGAGAATTTTCAAGACATAGCGATGTGAACTTGCAAATTGACTATCTGAAGGCAGAGACGAGCCTGGCACTTCTTCGACGAGAAAGTTTTGGTCATCATAACTTTTCAACTCTTGTACAACAATTACTGAAAGACCATATACTTTCTGGACGAGCATAGGAACACTGCTAGCGCTGAGATTTGGTTTGTAGTTGCCACCCATCTGTGCATTTGAAACAACATCACTGGGTAACTTTAAAACTGGAACAATAAAGAATATACCCGCTTTCCATAGCACATTACAACAAACAAAGAACGTTGTGTCGACAAGTCTTTATCATCAGATAGTGACAAGAAACAAAACACAACACACGCGCGCGCACACACACAAACACACACAGAATGAAGAGAAAATAAAATAACATTGAAATAGCTACTTTAAGGTGTTCAACTATTATATGGGGGAAAAAAATACATAAAATAGAGGTAAAAGACAGAAAGAAATAAAATACACTTTGCCTGGATCGCTCCGAATGTTACAGAGGTATCCGATATCGCTCTATATAGGTAGGTCAGATAACCGAGAGGCACACTGCTAATGAGTCGCGTCCAAGTGTCGGCACAAAGTTGAAATCCCAGTACTGAGGGCTAGAAATGTAAGAGAGTAGTTCCCAGCTGTGGGGTGAAGAAGAAAGGGAGAAAGAGGTCAGAGAGAGGAACTGGACTAATTCTGTCGGTACAAAATCGGTTCCTTCAGTTCTGACAGTTAAAGTCTAGGCCCAGAATGTATGCACGAATCTGTTATACATACGTGTATAGGTATTTGCATGAGTGTGTTTATTATGTGTATCTATGATTGTGTGTGTATGTGTGAATATATATATATGTGTGTGTGTGTGTGTGTGTGCTTATGAGTGTATGGATATGTGTGCGTATGTGTATATGCTTGTGTGAGTGTGCGTGTGTATGATAGTTGAGGCATGGGTATGTATAAATGTGTGTATATATACATTTGTGTGTACGTACGTGTCACGTCCGGCTGCACATTCAGTCCTGACAACTGAATCACGGTACATTTTGGAGGAGTCCCCCTCGAAAATGGGTTACTGGGAGCGTTTCCATGTTGCATTGTGTGACATATTAATATGCTTACAAAGTCCTGTGTTCTAAACGTATTCGTATTACAAATCTACAAATTGATATTGTGAAGTGGATATACAGCAATTTTAATTTTAATTCACAGAAGACAGTCGTGTTGTGATGTGTGTGTCAGTGTCACTGTTTCTAGTCAGTAGTATGGATTTTTTGGAAACTGGCTGTTTATTAATTTTCTACTTTAAATGTAGAAATCTTACTTTTAGGGATAATACAAACAGGTAATTTAGAAGCCATATCTGGAGAATATCGACAGTTGTCAGGTGCAAACTATCTTGTGTTTAAAGAAAACTATTGCTTTCATATTGACTGTGCATAAATAGTGCAACCACACTGTGAATAAATTGTGTCAAGATATTTCGGAGCTCTAGGTAAGTGGATGAAAATAATATTTAATTTACTAACTAACCTCTCACAGCAAGTCACTCTTTGCCTCTTTGCTAATTGTTGACTAACAGTATAATTATATGTTGTAGCAGTACACTAATAATATTAATCCTTAACCATTTGACTTATGCTTCGCAGACACTGGCTGTAAACTCTTGCTGAAACTTCTGGTTGCTCATCGACTTCTTTTGCATATTTGCAGTTGTACGGCCTGTGTTAATTTTTGTAAACTGGCTTTTGCTTTGCTTCGCGAACACTGGCTGTAAACTCTTGCGGAAACTTTTGGTTGCTCATCGACTTCTTTTGCATATTTGCAGTTGTATGGCCTGTGTTAATTTTTGTAAACTGGCTTTTGCTTTGCTTCGCGAACACTTTCTGTAAACTCTTGCGGAAACTTCTGGTTGCTTATCCACTTCCTATGCATATTTGTTACCAAAAAATTTGCAATAGTAAGGAATTGATTTCATCCAACAAGATGAAACTGGACAAATTTGTTTGCGCTGTTTGTACCTTGAGGATACATATTTAGTAGTGCTATAAGTACTGTTAAGAAAACTACTCTGGGTGAAAAAAGTACTGCACATATCAATTTCATACTGATTGTGCTTGTTTACTAATTATTAAATAACAGTCTAATTATATGTTGTGTAGTTTACTAATAATAATAATAACAACCATCAATTATTTTATTTATGTTCTGTATGATATGTGTATGTTTCATAGCAGTATTTTTATGCGCTGAATTTTATAAAGTACAAATGTCACCCCTCCCCTCCCCCTCCCGCTCTTCTGATGCAACAATACCCTCTCAGAATCAAAGAGTTAGCACTGATATTTCTTTACTTTTGCTGGAACAACTTTTAGTGAACATCTAAACGTTATTGATGTTTATGTTCATGTTGACTGTAGTAAAAGCATTTTTGTTTGTCTGTAAGAGCCTTTATTGTTATTTTTATTCGGCACACTTATTTACCTTAAAAATGACGTATAGTTCTAAAAAAAATATGCCGAAAATTAATGAAACTAGTTTAATTTGTGTATAAATCTCCTCAATAAAATCTGTGGACGCAGAGGGACTCAATTCTTGCACAAGAACGGGAATTCCCGTTCGAGCTGTACGGTCTTATAAATCTGGAGCTGGCCGTGGTACGTGTGTGTGTGTGTGTGTGTGTGTGTGTGTGTGTGTGTGTGTGTGTGTGTATATAATATATATATATATATATATATATATATATATATATTATATATTATATATATATATATATATATATATATATATATATATATATATATATATATATATATATATATATATATATATATATATATATATATATATTCGTGCATATAAAAACTACCCTTGCTTTGTGTATTTTACTTGTTTACTTGACATCCGTAAGGTGGGGGTTGGGGGGGTTTCCGTAGTGATTTAGTCAAGCCGTTTGCCTCGCGCTCTAAAGGTCATGAGTTCGTTTTACGGCGGCGCCGTTCAGTTCAGAGTACAATTTTTATGGAGATCCCTGGAAATCGTCGCCGGAGCAAACGGAGGTCGTGCTCCGTGTCACGCATTCGGCAGGCGGTTTGCTGTTCTGCGGCCAGAGACTGAGCCATATGGGACAAAACCCGATGAAACGAAGTCGATCCTCTCACCTTTACTTTACCTTTAATTGATACCCATATTGTTTGCTGAACATAACATGCTTTATAAATTTAAAAAAAAAATAGTACTGTTAAAAATGAGTGCTTGGGGGGCTGAATATACGACGCACCTGGGTGCTCAGTTTGTGACCCTTTGAAAATAAAGTTTGTCCGTTGGTTCTGTGATTGGCACTCTCAATCCAGCTAGCGACTCCAAACGTATGTAGGTCTGTGGATTTCTTTGTTCTCCACCGTCTTCTTGGTCTGCGACGTGGTCCATGGCAAAACAACTCCCTTGTGTACACGTTATTTGCGTGTCTTATAATATTAAGTTTTACCCCTCCATATTTTCATTCTCTACGATTAACATCTCAAGGTTGAGATACAAATCCTGGAAACTCCCTTTAACCCGTATGAGTACATTTATCCTGGGACACAACAAAAGGGTTAGTAAGTGACCTGTAGTTCAGTGCTCTCTGCCATTCTCTCTATATGCCCAGCCATGACAGTCGATTGCCCCCCCCCCCCCCCTCCCCCATAACACAAACTACTGTCGTCCCCATGTGGGATGCAATTTTTAGTTATTCTGAAGCCCTACCATAGCTTTTGCCGGAGCCCTAAATATAACCAGGCTTAAATGTGGCCTAACGGCTGAACGAGGTTTCCGGGATCTCTCCACGGGTGATCCTCATCCGCATAGTGGCACTTTATGTTATCGGCTGTTTGTCGCTTGTTAGATGTCTTGGTGGGGTGCAACTTACCTACTAACCTAGGCTCCATAATGCCAGTGATCAGTTGTGATTTTATTTTTCTTCTTGGCGTTCACAGGCTGTAAACACGTGTGACACGTTGTGGTTTCTCGTCTCCTTCTGGACTTTGCTCTTGTTCTAGAAGCTTTGCGTGTCTTTTGTTTTGCGGATTTTGCTTATTTGTGTGCAGGTTTCTGGTTCCATGCCTCTCATGCAGATGCACTCCAAATTTGAAAGAAACACCCCTTATCAATCACCTCCTACGACATGCTTATTAGACAGCAGTGGACCCCACAGGGGGTATCAGTCGTGATTTAAACAGATTATGAATTTCTTTGTTACTTCTCAATCCCCATTACCCCATGTTTGCATCTTCGACATATCCCAAAAATAAGTCGCAAGACTGTTTTCCAAAATTGGTAATAGGGTTTCGTCTCTTTTAGTTCAAATGCAAATTTCAGAACCACATCAGACACCTTGACTTATCAACTTATGTATATGTGTGTGTACACACACACACACACACACACACATATATATATATATATATATATATATAGATATATATATATATATATATATACACACACACACATATATATATATATATATATATGTATTATATATACACACATATATATACACACACATATATACAAATATACATATACAATGTTGAAGAAGTTGAAATTTGGGTTCTTTCCTAATATCATACCCCCAGATGACGTTACAGGACAGTCCAATATTTTAAAGGGTGGTAAGACTGAGTGTCCCGGCTTTCTGATGCTTTTAACCACCACAAAACCTCTAGAACTGGCCCTAATCCAAACCCACCTACGTCCCACGAGAGAGTGCAGTCTAGGTTCGAGGACTGCATGCAGCCTAGGTCCCACGACTGCATTTTTTAGCTTCATCCATTAAGAGAAGATGGTGTTTTTACTATCTCTGGTTTATCTTCTCCAACTATACCAATGCCATCTGCATAACTAAACATTCTTCCTCCACTTTCTTTTGTAATTTTCTATAGGATCGTGTTGAGTAGAAGCGGGGTTAAGGCATCACCTTGCTTAAAGCAAGATGTTATTTCAAAAAGGCCTGATTTTCTGACTTTATATGTTACTATTGTGTCTTCCAGTTTTGGTCTGATCACGTTGATTAAATACTTTGATTGGCCAGATAGAAATATGGTTTCTATCGGAGATACATCATTTAAGCTGTTAAAGTAGTAGCAGTAATGTTTCAAAAGTATCCTGTTCAACGCTCAAAGTTATAATTCTAATATATAGTGTTGAGTTCTCAAAGTTTATATATGTTATTTTAAATTTATGTCTCATGTAATCATTTGTATGACAAAAATGTAATCTGAATAGCTTCACATTTTGCTTTGATCTAGGCTGTGATTATGATAGAAATTATATTATGAATAATTGGACAATATTACTAACATGTGTCAATAAATACCAAACATGCGTTACGACAGTTGCCTTCTATGGAACAGAAACGCGGAAAAACAGAAAGTTAGAGAGCATGCTCAGAGGTTCTGAGGGAAGACTTGATGGAAGACCTGGGGGAAGACTTGAGGGAAGATTGTTGGGGTTAACAGTGAAGATAAAATCTGCAATTCTAGATTACAATAAATGACAGACTTAAAAGATGTACATTTAGAAGGAAAAAAAAAACGAAGATAGTAGTGGACTGGATACGTCTTCAGAATGAAGAAGGAGAGAGAACCGAGACAGGCAATGCAATCGACACCACAAGGACAGCGAGGAAGAGGCAGGCCCAGAGGCACTTAAAGGCGAACCTTTGAGGCTGAACTCAAGGCTACGCGAAGGTCGAAACTGGAGATAGAGAGGACGGGCTCGGGATCGAAATGAGTGGCGACAGTTGGTCTCTGCCCTATGTGCCTCTGGGCTCGATAAGGACTGATTGATTGTGCCATTAACATGGTTGCTCTGTGAATTTTTTTTAGTACTTGTGGTATTGTCTATAAATGTAATATGCTATTGAAGGTTCTCAAACAGCAACGTTCACGTGTCGCTTGTGTTTATGATATTGTGAAGCCGACTGCTTCTACTTTCCGGTTAATTTGATATCTTTTCATGATATTCTTTGGCATTTCAGAGTCCTGCATAGCATTTTCTAGAAACTGGTTTGTATGTACACTATCAAATTACCTTTTGAAATCCACAAAAACATGGATGATAGGTGAATACCCATTCTCCTGTTAATCTGTTCTGGTAGTACCCTGATATATCTTCTACGTATGGTTTAGCAGTACTACTGACAGTATCTTATAGCAAAGTAGGCAACATTGATATTCCTCTATAATTTTCTCATTTGCATTCAACTATTTTCTCAAAGATAGTTATTAATAACGACTCTTTCGCTAGTAATATTAATTCACCCAGGTTTAGATATCATGCACTGCCATCTTATTTTGTAAGTTCAGCAGCAATTATATCAGCACTAGCAGTCTTCTTATTTTTCAGCTGTGCTTTGACACACAGTACTTCTTCAAAATCATGCTACTCCGTATTTGGTTTACATGCTGGTATCTCTTCCTGTGGGGAAGTACATTAATGGAGTTTCGCAATTTAACAACTCAGAAAAATATTCCTTCCATCTGCTACACATTTCCATTTCGTTCTTATTTGTTACCCTTTAATTAAACCATTTGTGATATGTTGATGCCCTCGTTTTATCGCGACAGTAAATTCATTTTCGTCAGGTAAAATCAAATGCTTTCAGTTTATTGTACAAGTTCTTGAAACTAGTCTCTAATAAATAAAGTAACTTCACACAGTCCGAATATCTGACATGTTTGTTATCTTACCCAAGCTGCTGATTATGATCACTCATGTAAAAGTATGTACGCATTTACACATGAGTGTTAATAGAATGTAATAGTTTAGACCAGGGTCAGAAGTCAAGACCTTGACCTGATAAGTAAACGTGTCGGCCTCTGTAGATTTAGGTTATGAGTTATGAAATCAGTTTTATAATTATGACATACCGTGCCAGGTCTGAAGAATCCTTCTTCTTCGTCATCTGTGTCTGGTCATGGTCGCTTTGGGCCTAAGCTGGCATATCAGCTCAAGGTCTATTACTTTTTCCTAATGGAAATCTACTGGATGTGACACGTTTTTTTTTTTTTTCACAGCTCCTTCAGGAAAGGACAGTCTTGTAAGACATGTTCTGGTGGCAGTGGTTATCAACATTCCTAATGCCGCGACCCTTTATTAGCCTTCCTCATGTTGTGGTGACTTCCCACCGTAACATTATTTTTGTTGCTTCTTTATAACTTCATTGGAAATGTGTTTTCTGATGGTCTTAGGCGACCCCTGTGAAGGAGTCCTTCGAACCCCCCCCCCCCCCCCCCCCCCCCCCCGCTGTTCTGGCGTCTGATCCGCACAAAGACACGAGAAGAGAGCTGCTGGCTGTTGAGCTAAGAAATGAAATCGCAGCACTCGGTACATTCCAATAAGCACTCAGTCCTCATCTTCAACTGACAGCAGTTACAATTCCGATAGTTCTAGTAGCAGTTTGATTATATGTCCGTTGTGCCTTTCCTCTAAGTGTGGAGTGTCGACCAGATCGCCTGGTCACTCCTGGTCAGCTGTGTGATTCTCTACAGACCATAATGATTTATACGTGCCTCTGCATTGTTCACTTGCTCCCAAAGGCCATTGACCACATCTAGCTTGGCATAGATAACTTCACCACCCATTGGCGCAGAACCAGCCAGTCCGTCTGCCTATTTATTCCTCAACATTCCTACATTCCCTGGAGAAAATATCAAAAGATCGTTAACTACCCAAGATCTCAGAAGCGATATTTGTCACTCTGCACGCAGCGCGTCTGTCTCCTGAGTCGGTTACAGTCATGACATATGTGTGCAGCTGGTTCTCAGGCCAATGGAAAGCTGTTGTCATTGCCTCCACCTCCATTCACAAACTAGATGGTGTAGTATCATACGCCATACTTTGCTATGTTAAACTAAGTGTCATCCATTCGCTTTAGCAATGAGATCCATGCACTTCTTTTGCCTCTCAGCACAGAGCCATTTGTATTGATAATCGCATGACTTAGGCGAGAATTATCATGAATCACTACTAGGGTGTTTCTTGTACATTCTAGAATCACCAGTAGGGCTTCAATTTGTATGCATTCAAGCTTCACTATCTGACTTTTCAGTAGCGGCTAGTATCTAATTGATAATAGTGTTTGTTGAATCTGTAATGTCAAGTACCTAGGAAAAGTGTTAGTGACGGGTTCAATTTAGCTGCAGGGGATCTAGCAGTAGCCGTTTGTTTGCATGTATCCAATACTATGAGCACTGACCACTGAGTACGCAATGAAAAACTAATGCAGGTAAAATTGACTGGTAAAGCTACAAATAGGCAAAACATGCCAGGGTTGGTTTGCGATGTCTTGTAAAGCAGTGATTCCCAACTATGATTCATAGAGCCCTTTTTAGAATCAGGTGTTGTTGTCGTTTTTTGTGTGTGGCCGGCAAAGCCCCTTAGGCTAACTGCACTCGTTTGTTTTACCAGTTAATGGTCTTTATAAGTAATGTGATGCAGTGGAGGGGTAGATAGTAAGGAAAGTTAAAGTGAAGAGACATCCAAACAATCGGGCAATGTCCATGTAGCGAATTTTCGTATTAAAAAACTTGAGATTTACCACAACAGAATGTATTCTAAAGTACAATCAATATACATGATACTGTCAAAACCTAATAATTCATACAAGTTGAATAAATCAAACCATTTGTATTAGAATAGAATGTACACCGTTGGTGAGAGCAGTAATAAGGTCTACATACTAAAGACAAATATTTTATGTTGTTTGCGTTCACCGGCTGTAAGCCCCGGGGGAAAGACCCGGTTGTTAGTCTATATCTGGATTTTGGCTGTTTTCCAGGACCTGGGTTTTGCGTGTGCATCCGTTTTACAGATCTTTCTTACTTGTATTCAGACTGTTGGTTCCTTGCATGTCATGCAGATGCACTCCCACTGAAGGAAGCGCCCATTTAGTCAACTCTTACTAGCGAGCCGAGCTTGGTAACTGTATAAGTGGAGAATCCCGTTTCCCAAAGAAAGAGAGTTGAGAAAGGCAGCAATGCTATAATTTTGCTTTCTCTGTCAAGATTTGAGTTCCTCTTGTAAATGCAGCCCAAACTCCGGTAGACTTTGAAAGGCGGTTTTTAGTACTCTGTGAGATGTAACATCTATGAGGACCACATATTCTTCTTCTAGTCGTTTAGCTGATTGTCGTCCCCATGTGGGATGCAATTGTTCGTTATTTGAAGCCCCACCCTGGCTTTTGCCGGGGGCCCTGAATATAACCTAAGGGCTAAACAGGGTTTCTGGGACTTTTCCATGGGTGATCCTCATCCGCATGGTGGCACTTTGTGTTCCCGGGTGTTTATGGTTTTGTGTGATGTCCTGGTGGGGTACAACTTACATACATACATACATTCTTATTATTATTATTGTGACCGCTTCCTTATTTACACCGACAGACAAGTTTTTGTGATACACCTGACCAAGTCCACACTAAACACAAAAGTATATGGAACTAAAAGGGAGATCGCCCCCCCCCCCCCCCCCCTTTTTCCACCCCAAAGGTTATTGAGTAAAACAAAAAATTGTATTTTTTGTTATTGACCATGCACATGTTTTTATTGTGAAAAAATGTTGTCCCAGGAATTCCCACAGGGTCATGACAACCCCTCCCCCTTTTTTAAGCCTTCATGGGGCAAGGATAAAGAAATAAAGACAGAAACCTAGAGAGGATAGAATTACAAAAGAATTCTTTCAAACCTGACAATAAGAGTCTAACACTTTGAAGTCACTCAGTGAAAAGTGCTAGTTGTGAAAGCGGAAATAACAAGATAACATAACCATCACAATATGAAATAGCAAAAGTATATGACTCTATTCTTTTTAAGAAGTACTATAGACGACACAGAAAAACAAATATGAAATCCATTATTTGAAATAATGAGACAATATATGTGTCAATTCAGAAGTGAAGACCAAGATGTTACATTTTTTCTACTTCTGCGTTTACCCTTAATAAAGGCAGTTGGCCTGTTGTGTTGTGGTTGACAGCGATATCTGTGTCATTTAACCTAACACATCTCATTTCAGCAAATTCTTCCTCATGTTTAACGAAATGCTTGTTGAGCAGTCCCCCCCTGCCCCCCCCCCCCCCACCCCCCCCCCCCCCCCCCCCCCCCCACCCCCCCCCCCCCCCCCCCCCCCCCCCCCCACGGTGCCCCAGAAGCCACACCGGGAGATTTTACCTTGAGAAACATGTCTCTTTGAATTCACAATCTAAATGACGTGAACTTTATCCATGGTCAGGTAATTATCTGATTTTTTACATCTACCAAGGAATAACTACACCATTAATGGAAGTAATCAGCCAGTCTGATTATATTAAATACTACTAAAGCGCAGACCGTTTAAGGTGATCTCGGATGTGGTGAATTTCTGTGTGAAGAACAATTTGTTTATTCCTGGCAATTTTGCTTGTTTTTACTCTTTTCTGGATAAGAGGAATTTTCTGATGAGAACAATTTCTAGGGTTCTCGGCAAGTTCCCCTGATCAGGGCATGCATTGTAAAAGTTTTGAAGCAATGACAAAAGGCCTTAGTTCAAACGCATAAATATAGATATATTTCTTTTAATTCTCCACAAACCCAGTACAGGGAATATACATTAACACCATCAGTAATGAAAACATAGTCAGTTACTTCAACTTGTCAATTACTTATAAGAATCATTACAAAACCCTTATATTTTCTCAGCAAACAATATACTGACACCTGTTTATGTCTCTTCTTACTCTTTCTAACTAGTTACACTATCCATCTCCTAATCAATACTTGATCTTCTCCTTTGCTTTTACTGGCTGTTACCTCTGGTGGAAAGAACTACTTATTCTTTCACTTCTGGACTGTAGTCTTGTTCCACAACCTGAATGCTGTGTGCTCATTCATTTGACATATCTGGCTTATTTTTGTACAGTCTGTTGGTTCCTTGCCTTACAGCCTTGCAATCCAACTTTGAAGGAGTCAGTACTGAAAGATATTACATTTTAAATTCCAGATTCAGCAAAACTTATTTTTAAAGCACAGTTATGCTACTAATATACTTCTATTGCGATATAAATATAGATTATTTTAACCAGTCATACTGAGTCCATGACAAAATGTCAGGCTGTATTAACATTCCAGCCTTCAGAAAGTTGTCATTATAGGCAGAGATTTGGTCAGTTAATTTCACCACGTAAATACCCTGATACATTAAGCAGACCATCAAATAAAAAAATCCCCCCTCTGGTTAGCATTCAGGCAATATATATATATATATATATATATATATATATATATATATATATATATAGAGAGAAAGACAGAGAGAGAGAGAGAGAGAGAGAGAGAGAGAGAGAGAGAGAGAGAGAGAGAGAGAGAGAGAGAGAGAGAGAGAAAGAGAGAGAGAGAAGAGAGAGAGAGAGAGAGAGAGAGAGAGAGAGAGAGAGAGAGAGAGAGAGAGAGAGAGAGAGAGAGTCCATTAGGCTGTATATTCTGCAGTTTCTGGTTACAGTCATCTGAAATATTCTTGTCAAGAATGAACACCAGAATAAACAGCATGTATTACATTTAGGGACAACTAAGCTAATGAACCAACAATAATACCCACATTATTTCATGTTTAAACCATGATAATTCCCACATTATTTACAGGTTATGTCATGAATACATTTTGTGTGTGTGTCTGTTGAGTGAGTCATGAGAAAAAAATGTGGAAAAACATAATGTAAATGTCAGCTTTGCAAAACACATTACAATAAACAAAACAAAAGTGAGCAATCAAAAGAGCATCAGGTGGCTGAGAGATTCCCAGTGTCAAAGAAGATTAGTAAGCCAGCACAGAACTGGTGTCATCAGCCGCTACACCCTGAAGGATATACTCATGAGAGGGTCTGAGCATTTATGAATGGTTCCATGAGCAGTGAAGATGATCTGTTGACTTACTAACCAACTGCCCAACATATCATGATTTATGTTTCCCGTGTGGGTTCTGGGGCTCCCACTGTGGGGAAAACAAGAACACACATACTGCCTTGCCAACAAGCATATCCTAGGAATTGACTAATTGGGAACTTTCTTTGAAGTCAGAGTGCATCTGCCTGAGTGGCAAGGAACAACCAACAGCACACAAATAAGCCATTAAAATGGATGTACCCACAAAACTCAGGTCCTGGCACAAAGCAAAAGTCCAAATGGATGAACAACTAGGACTTTTCACTGAAGCTTACAGCCAGTGAATAAATAAGAAGATGGAGTGTTTGTGCTACTCCTGAGCAGGGCAAGGAAATTCTATTTATCGTAAGTGATATTTAAACCCTAGTTAGTCAGCATTAAACAGCCTTAAAAGTCTATCATTAAGCACCAGCAAGCAGATCACAATCAGAATTTTGAGAGCATGCATCTTCCCTGTAGCAGCATACGGATGTGAGTCGTGGACTATCTCCCAGTCCTAAAGGCGGAGAATAGCTGAAATGCTATAGAAAGATTCTCAGAATATCTTGGACAAAGAAGAGGAGAAATACTGACATCTTGAAAGATCTGAACAAGGAAGATTGGCTAATAAACAGCATCCTGTTTTGGAAGCTGAAATAATTTGGTCATATCAAGCACCACGACAGATTGGCAAAAAATAATAGCAGAATGCATGGTATCAGGAAGGAGGGGCAGGTGCCGACCAACATGAAGATGGGCACAGGATATGACTCCTTGAGTATGAAAGTGCAAGAGGCGGGAGAGCTAGCAAGAGAATGAGTTTCTTTCAGGCAGACCGTGATGAGAGCGACGTTTTGCAAAGGACCTGCTACATGATGATGATGAGTTAGTCTTCACTGTGTTTGCTTCAGCATGTGACCTTTATGTTTCTTCAGCCCTCAGAATCTCTGAGCTATCCATAGGAAATTGTGCACACATATCAGTTATGAAACACTGCAATCACAAATTCTGAATTTGGCAAACACACATAAAAAAAAAGAGAGAAGCACAATTGTGGACACCATAAAAAAGGTTCCTATTACAAACTGTCCAGCAATGTATTCAATGCTATGTGCATTGCAAATATGTGTGTGTAAAGATTATGATGTTTCAAGTATTACAAGTAGGTTGCATTTGGAACACTATCTTATACTATTATATCACAATCTTTTGAAATAAAATGTTGTTGTACGACTTTTAAAGGTAGTGAAGGATGAAGTGGGTGGAGGGGGAGGGGGGGGGGGGGGTAATTGAGCCTGAGAATTTAGGGCTGCATGGCTAGTGCAGTAGCCACAAACTGTGCAGGTTACAATTGTTCATGTATGCCCCTTACAGTAAAAAACTTCTATCCCCTTATCGGGGATTCAAACCCTTGTCTCCTGCATGAAAGCCCAACATTCAGCCAGCCACTCTCTTTATAATCTTTGCATTCACTTTTATCACAGACTAGAGCTACTGCTATCTACATTGTCAGTTTGCCTGACTAACTTTATGTGTTTACTGAAATTATGCACAGAAAACTCACGATTCTCTATTAATAAAAGTATTATCATATGAAAACTTAAAAACACGTTGAGAAACTCCATTTCTCAGTGAAGGCTTGCTATTTGCTACCTCATGGTAAGTCAATTTCAGTTACACTTTTCATTTCAAAGAGAATATTTATAAATAAAACTGATCAAAATTCAAAAGCTGACTAAGTGAAAGTTGCTGAACTATTCAGCCACTGCAGTGTAACATATATAACATAACCCTTCACTGATTAGGGTCATGGAGGTGTATTGATGGAAGCACTAGCACATAAAACCGTCCATCTTTCTTTGTCTTCTGCTTGATAAATAAGTGTATGATAACTTAGTCCTGTCCATTTCTTGATGTTGTCAACAAATTATGTCTCACCACGTGCCCAAACTAAGATAGCTTGCGATGTTTCACCACTGCCAAGAAAGGCTGCAGTTTACAAACAATTATATGACTATGAAGAAGGATCAACATAAACTGTAAATAATCAGCTAACTTAATTTGCTCCTCTAAGCCCGCAGAGAAAAATTACCTAAAATATATTTGTAAAACAAGAGGAAATAGCTTTAAAATATCTGTTAATCATAAATGAAATTTTAAAACTATTTGTGTAGGTACAGTTTTCATTTACAAAAATAAATCAATGCAAATTTTGGCAGAGTCAGGTTGATACAAACACCAGTATTATAAAAAGAATTGTGGGCTTATTTTGTGTGTGTCTTGTAATGAAAGACAAAATAAACTTACGGGCAGTAGGGTATACTAGGTAGTTCTTCCTCTTCTGCATTCGCTCTTAAAAGAACGATTTTCACAAGTGTGCCGTGGTTTACAGAAAGGCTGCAATATTTGCTTGCTTCGACCCAACACATTGGTCACTTTTAGGACATGCTTGTTAAGAAGTAGGTTTTTCTTATTTCTGAAAACAGAGCCCTGTAACCCACATGAAGACCCAGAGTAACAATTGGTGTAACCATAATGGGTGCACAAATTATAAGTTCTTGGGAGGTTTAACAAGGTATCTGGGATTTGTACTGTTTGGACTGACATCAAGTATGTGATTCTTTGAGTCACAGTGCGGCCAAACCTTCAGGAAGCAGCCCAGTCAAAAACATGAATGAATGTAAAAAAAATCACAAACCACAATGTTTTAAATGCATGGAAATCCAAAAGTCAGTCAAATCAAGTGCCACCAGCACAATGAAAGTTGGCAGAAACAGATCTCCAACATCCCTAAATGTGTTCTGGGGTCCCATTGTAAGGAAGAAACAGAAAAAAGGACAGATTCATGCTCCCTAACATCCTTGTCGTAAGAGTTGACTAATTAGGGGTTTCCTTCAAAGTCAGAGTGCATCCACCTAAGAAGCAAGGAAGCAACAGTCTGCATACAAATAAGGAAGATCTGCATGTAAGACTCAAGTTCTGCAACAAGACCAAAGTCCAAAAGAGGACAAACAACCAGTACTTTCTGCCAGAGTTTACAGTTGGTCAGCATGAAGAAGATCAACATTTTCTGTCTCTAGCTTTTGGTGATACTCAGACACATTCTTGCTCATCCATCTATCGATGTCATTAAAAAATGTGTAAACGTTATAGCATCAACTTCACTGTGTTGGGTTTTATTCCATGTGGCTCAGTCTCTCTCTGCAGACTGACTGCCTGCACGACAGTGTCACACAAAGCACAAACCCTACAGCTCCAGCAATGAACCACACAGATATCCAGAACACTTGCACACATGCCTAAAGGATGGATTCCTATATTGAACCCACCTCCTTCAGAGCAAGAGGCGTCAGTTAAACCACTCTGCCACTGCGACCCACTCAGACAACATCAATGCTCCCCAGCCTATGTTTTCCCTACAAATACATAAATGCATCTGGTAATCTCAGTTTCAGCTTCATAGCAAACGGGTTGCCCCATAGTTGCTCCGCTTCTGTGCCAACGAAAAACACAAAATGTTTATCACAGTTCAAATGAAATCTGCAGCTCACAGTGTCACGCCATGTACTCAACTCAGAAGCTGGGCAACATAAATGCATGATGTCTCTTTCATGTGACCATACTATACAAATGACATATTGAAAGTCGTTATCATGTAGCAGGTCCTTTGCAGGACATTGCACTCATCACAGTCTGCCTGAAAGAAACTCAGTCTTGTGCCATCTCTCACACCTCGTGCACTTTCCCACCTAAGGTGTCACTAATATCCTGTGCCCATTTTCTTGATAGCTGGCGCCTGCCCCACTTTCTGGTATCTCGAATTCTGTTATTATTCTTTTAAATCTGCTGTGGCACTTGATATAGCCAAAAAAGTTTAGTTTCCGAGACAAAATGCTGTTCACTAGTTGCTCTTCCTGATGTTCAGACTTTTTAGGCAGTCAGTATCTCTTTCCTTCCTGTTCCATGGTATTCAGAGAATCTTTCTATAGCATTTCAGCTTCAAAGCCCTATTTCCTTCATTTAAAGACTGAGATAGTTTATCACTCACATCTGTATGTCGCTACTATACCAAAAGCATATTTCCAGAGTAATAAAAATACATAAAATAAACTATGTAATAAAATTATGCTTTAAAACAAATCATATTTATAAATATGTAAATAAGTGGGAAAATTGCATTACAACTTACAGTAGGATAAATACTAGTCAGATTACGTTTCATCAGTTCCCAAATGTAATAATATGTACAGCAGTAACATCTTTACGAACTGAAACACATTTTATGTTATCACAGTCAGTATAAACATATTTAATTGATTATCTTCTTCTTCTGTATTCATCCGAAGATGTAAATGCACTGTGCCTGTTTACAACATGACTGCAATGTTTGCACCTTCTGGTCGAAACATCAAACTTCTGCAGGCATTGTTGCCCAGGTGAGCATTCCCGGTTTAACTGACTCAATCTCACATGACATCAATTACAGCTTCCAGGTCACTTTCTGACGTCCACAACCTGCAGAATGCTGCTTTACATCTTCTTCTTCTGCAAGTCCACAACCAACTCATGCCAATTATTTTATTGGCTATCCTCCGAATAACGGTCCCAAATTATTGAGGCCGAAAATATACCCTAACAGGGTCTCAGTCACATGTAAATTGCAGACTTCCGGCGACTACCGCCACCGCCGAGAGCATCTCTCGTGCCGCTTAGCTAAACTAGATGGCTGGGACTCATGAGCAGCAGCTACCGCATCTCCTGCAGCTTCCTTCATTTTATATGCTCATGAGTCCCAGCCATCTAGTTTAGCCCCACTACGCAAGCGCGGGAGGTATTCTCGGCGGGGGCAGTAGTTACAGGAAGTCCGCAATGTACATGTGACTGAGGCCCTGTTATTGTATATTTTCGGCCTTGATAATTTGGGACCGTTATTCTGAGGATAGCCATCTTATTTTATCAGGTATAGCTTATCCCACATCCTCCCCATCTGTTTTATTGAATTCTCTAATTACCTTTGCCATGTCAGCCTATCAGACATGGTTTCAGTTTCACCACAGTCACCCCATATTGGCTCCATTGCTAGGCCAGCAAAAACCATCAAAATGCTAATAATCACTGCTCCATGTGAAAAGTCAGACAGCAGTCCAGGCAAAAGCCAACAGCTCGCACTATCAAATTCATTAGGCAGCTGCCAAAGGTACCAACACCTACAGTTTGTCACTAGAATCGCTACTCATAGTCGACAGAAGTAGCTTCACGACACACCAGCAGGTGCATACGCATTACTGTTTAAGGTTAGTTGCGTATCCTTTACAGGAGGTTGCAGAACCAACCCCAACAGCCCCTGGCTGTTGTGTGGTTTTTCTAGGCAAATTTACGTCCAGTAGTTTGTCACTGCTTTCTGGAGGGTCGGCTTTCTTGATACCACTGTCGAAACCAATGCCCGGCATCCCAGCATTACGAAGCATTCGCATCTACTTAGCCACAGAGCTGACTTACTGTATAAGGCACACTGCAAATTCTGTGGCAACCAGCCATGTTCTGAACATGCAATTGACAACAAACTCTCCAAGAGCACAGACAATAAGCACTCCCTCAACTCAGCAACAAGACAATTGAATTTTGCCTTTACCTCTTCTGTTGTCGTCTTATCCGGTTTCTTCTTGGGGTTGAAACCCAAATCCTTTACTGGGTTATTTGGGAGAACAAAGTCCACCACATGATAATGGGGTAGGCTTGAGCTTTCAATATGTCAGCTTTAAGACTTTCCATCTGTTGGTGTTTGTGCTTTATATGTTAGCATATTAAAATCTTGTATTTCTTTTCAATTCTTTCACAAATTGAAAAAGACCCTTTTCACAGCACATTTAGCATATGGTGCTAATAATAATGCTCATAATTAAACAGATCTGGCACTCAATGGCTGATGTGATTAACATCAATACTGCCTTGTTTATTTCCCAACTATTTCCTGATGCCCATATTAAGCTGGGTTGACCAAGAAAAACTAGGTCATTATAAAAATCCACTTCGATTTGGTGTATATGGAATATAATAATAATCTGGGCCTTAACTCTTTGAGTCCCAGGGGGTTTAGCATCAGAGGCCCAAGGGGTAGTCACAAGAGACATGAAAGCGGCACATCTTGCATCTAGTTAGGAACATATGAATGTACGATACGTTCCTTGGGACTCAAAGAGTTAATGAGGACAAAACATGTCTTGCAATGTGTGACACGCAAATTCTATCTTTTTGCCATCCATTCCTCAAATGCAAATTTATAAAGGTCAGTCATGCTTCCTTTAGTTAAATTTTCTAAGTTTCAGAAATGGAGACAAAAATCAATAGGAACAGGATCAGTTAAAATTCAGTTCATGTATCTGTAAACAAGAAAATATAAAAATCACAGATAAACAGGTCCCACAAAATCAGAAGCACCAACAATGATATTCCACCTCATTTCCAACTGTACAGTTAATATGAAAAATAATCTGTGGCATAATGAACCCTTTATTAACAGTCCCAGGTGTCTGAAACAATTTTCTAACGCACTTTCACACTAGGTCTGGTGACTTTACGAAAAAGTGCCTTTCAATATCTTCAAGAGATTTTCCTTTAGTTTCTGGTATGTATTTATACACAAACCAAACAGAGACCGTGCAGCATGCACTGAAAAGATAAAACACGCCAGAACTACCAAGTGCATTCTGAAGAGTGCTGAACTGACTTGTGACCAGAAATGCCGATCCCCAAGAGGCAACAGATGCTGCAGAACCAGCTATTCCTTTGCACTGAGTTGGGATAAGTTCAGACATCAGAAGCATTGGAATTGGTCCCCACCCTAAGGAAAAGCCCAGGATGTAAATAGTAAGACACGCCACAGGAACCCAAGTGTTAAGGAAACTGCCAAAATACCCACCAGCGGACAATTTGTAATATAGACCAAAACTCAACAAAGTGATAGACAAAATCACACCACCAATATTTAGAAGTTTGCGCCTGCCTGCCCTATCCATTAGAAAAACAGCTAAAAGGGTGCCCAACACTTGAACTATGCCAACAATAATAGTTGCTACATATGCAAATTCTCCAACAGCTTTTTCCAAAATTGACACTGTAAAAAACATGACTACATTGATGCCTGAGAGCTGTTGAAAGATCAGGACTGCCATAATTAGTAATAATGGATGAAAAAGTTCTTTTCTCTTCAGTATCTCGCTTATAGATGTCAGTTCTGCTGTGTCTGATTTCTCCTCGATTTCTCTACACTCTTCATTCACGTCTGTGTGTGGATCTCTCAGAGTCTTTAGAGCAAATAGAGCTTCTGTTTTTCGATTTTTCTTTAGCAGCCACCTGGGTGTTTCTGGAATGAAGAAAGTTAAGGCCCCTCCCACAACACCGGGTATAATGCACAGATTGGCCAGCCATCTCCACTCAAACTGTGCGCCCAGAATGTAAGTTGCAGCTATCCCTATGGTGACAAAGAGCTGAACGCAGGAACCAAGGATACCTCTCATTGACGACGTTGCAACTTCTGCAATGTACACAGGAACACACACAGTCACCATTCCACTTCCTATTCCAGTCAGAAAACGTCCAAAGAAACAGTGAAAACTTGTAGTTGCCGATGCTATAATAAAGAAACCAGCAGCAAAAGGTATTGATAAAAATGTCAGGGACAGTTTTCTGCCAACTTTTTCAATAAGCCAGCCACCGATGGGTCCGCCTATTAGTGCACCAAGTGTGAGCAAGGATGCAAACCAGTCACTTTCTCCTTCTTTCAGAATGCCTCTTTTGATCATGCTTGGAATAGATGGTGAACTATAACCGATCGCTATTCCAAAATTTAATGCGCCTATTAAAGCGCACAGAGAAATGAGTATCAACTTCTTCTGAGAACCCTCATATTTGGAGTGGATGACGCGTCTCATCCCTTCTGTACCAACAAGCAATTGTGCGTCCGCCATGTTTGTGTCGTTGGCGTCAGGGCTGCCAATGGGATTTTTATGAAAAACCCAGCTTAGCTGAACAAAAACCTAAGCAATACTAAGACAAAGAACAAAAAAACAAAATAAAAAACCCAGATTGTTAAAATTTACACAATTTATATTTACGAAACGAAACATTTACCACTTTTATATAAGGATATATTAAAAAAAAAAAACAAATCCCCCCCCCCGCGTGAAATAAAAACCCAGATCTGGGGGAAAAACCCAGCATTGGAAGCCCTGGTTGGCGTTTGTTTAGTTTGTTTTAGATTAGACAAGGGTTGCCAGATTAAAAAAAACTTCATTTTATGCCAAACCATTACCCAAAATATAACAGAAATGCCAAATACAGTTAGTAAGTTAGTTAGTTGGGTTATCATCATTGCACTCCGGACATGTCCATAGGTGCTCAGATCCTCCCCTCAGTATGAACCCCAACGTCCGATGGCTAATAGTACCAGTTCTATGTTGATTAACAAGTCTTCTGGGGTGCCTGGTGTGCGTCTCGTTTTTTGCTATGCCGATCTTAATTCCTAAGTCTGCTATTCTAGCGAGTGATGTGGATTCACTGCCACTAAAGTCCTCTATCCTTCCCATTTCTCTCAGGGCATTGATAATATATCAGCATGATCCATAGGCTGACCGTCGGTAGTGATAGCGGATCCAGATAACCTGTCAGCTCTTTCATTTCCATCGACGCCTGCGTGTCCCGGAACAAAAATAAAGGTGACGCCACGCACAGTGGACTTCTGTAATGATTCAAGCCATTGTCTTCGCACTGAACCTGCCTGAACCCTCCGGATCATACTCATTGAATCACTGAGTATACAAATGCGGGTGTATTTTTGTGTTTCAAGCCAGGCAAACGCTTGCGTCACTGCCATCACCTCCATCGTCATGCTGCTGGTTGTCATGGAGAAGGCGCTGTTGGCTTCTTTGACTGTTCTGCCAAATACAGTATAGCATTGTACTCGCTTCACATCAAAAGCTATAGATTGAGTTCTTCACAGTCATCCTCACAGGAACCAGTGGAAGATACAGCGTAAATCTTTTCGGATGTATAATCTTTAAGCATTTTCTCAGATGGGATGACGTCTTTGCAACTTATAAACAATGATGGCATATTTCTTGTTCGAAAATCAAAGTGCAGCGATATAATATTTTTTATGAGGCATAAACATTTAGTTACATGCCACTCTATGTGCTCCAATGTACTTCCCCGACCATGCGCTCTCATGATTTCACTTAGATGATGCATTGTGCGTGTTTCACAATGGCAGTTCAGGCCTACAGCAAATTGCAACTCTGCTGCTTTTAACTTTATCATTACTTTGCCTAGGAGTCATTGTTGGTTTAGTAAATCTGCGTGTTTCTAACGGAGAAAACATAAAGAAAAAGCGAGCACATCTTGATAAGAAAAGCCAAGAAAACCCCGAATGTGCCAAAATATGCCAGTTCGTTATCTTATGCCAGTTCATGATGATTATTTCAAGGCAAACACTTTGCGTATTCAATCGGTTTTCATCGCTTAAATTAAACCTCTTACCAGTTCAAACACATGACGGCAATGTTTTCCACGGCTGGATACTCGGGGATATCAGGTTTCTTTACTTGTTGCCTCGTTGGTTACACTGGCTGTGGTAGAAACAACAGGCGAGCTGGAGTTTGTAGCTATCCTTGCGGCGTTATCAGTGATTCCTGGGGTGGAGCCTTTTAATAAATCAGCTAGTGTATTTAACTTCAGGGAGAGTCTTGTCAGCAAGGGCTTCACAGTGCAGCAGATGTTTAAGACTGCAGAAAGCTTCGTAACGTCCATGTGATTTAGCAGAATGTTGCCTTCTTTCTGGGAGAAGTCCGTTCTTGAGAGGCCTTACAGACGGGTAATGGACTGTCAGCCATCTGCCTGGGGCTTCTATGACGGCAAGAACTACAGGATCAAGATGAGTAGTGAAGTCAAAGAGAGAGACTTTGGGACCGCCCATCATGAGATGGCTTATGTAGCCTGCTTCATGGCATACAAAAACTGGCCACTCGTCGACAGGGATAGTGCTGACACATGAAGCTATTGGAGATCGCAATGGGTTGTCAGTGTTGACCCCAGAACACCTAAAGAAACTAGAATTGATCTCCGAGGTTCCAACAGACAGGGGGTCGAATCTCAACATTCTGATGTACAAAACTTTGCACACGGTCGTCTATATTCCAATTGCAAACTTCGTTGACGCATGGCGGTGGTCAGTCTTTAATGGCAGCACCACTGACGATACATGCATGAAAGACTGGTACCGCCTTCGATGTGAGTTGACTGGGATATCTGCACTTTCCATGTGGACAGAAAACGAGTTTTATCCTGGCATACTTCATCAAATACCAGCTAACGTGACACTTATGAGATATTTATTCTTTTTTTCCCCCCTCCAATTTCAATTTTAAAAAGTTGCGTGTGCTCAGGCAAAGCATAAGGGCCCTATACATCGATGTGATATATACAAAAGAACCGCAGCTGGTAGAAAACTCAATTTTACTATGTAATCACAAGATAACATTTGCCAATGGGATGTAGCTGTGTCTCGGCTTGATGGTCCTAACGGTCATCGCTCTGGCAGCTGTTTACGGCCTATGTGTTGACATCAGTGGGGAATATGTCAACAGTGTTGGGACGCCTACATTTTACAACGCTGTGGAATCTGTGGAAGCTGGGTCGTCGTTGCCTGTGTCTCGGGTAGCGGAGACTTCATCAACAGTATCTTGTCATGATCGCCGTTTGTTGTACCTTCTGTACATACACTACGAGATCGGAGGCGACTCTACTACATCAAAGATGCCAGCATTGCTGTCCCATTCTGTGAAATCGTAATCCTGACTAACATGACTGCCTTCATCCTGATGCTGGCTTTTGAATATCACTGGATCGGCCTGGAGAAGATCTTCCTTAATAAGAAACTGAAGACACGGAACAGTTAGACAGGAAAATGCAATATTGCTTTTAACTCCTTGTGTCTTCTTGTGCTGTCTTTTGTCCATGTTAGAACATACACCCCCAGTCTACTTTTGCGGGGTTGTTTAGTTAACTGTCGTCACCTGCAGATCCGTCCACTCTGCCCCAATATTATTATTAATCTCTTTAATTATTTCCTTCTTCAATTCACTGATAGCTCACTTCACTTCGGGGCGCTATAACTATATTATTAGTAATCTCTTTCAATATTTCCTTCTTCACTTCACTGATAACTCACTTCACTTCGGGGCGGTATAACCCTTTTCTCCGGGTAGATGGAACTCGTTAGCTTTGGACAGCAGTCAATATAGGAGACGGCAAACTCCGAATTTAAACCCTCAAGTTCAAGGTGGGCCAACGTGCTGAGGAGCTGGATGGCCACGGGTGAGCTGGTCGTGAACGTTGGACGTTTGGCGGGCGTGCGGGGCGGCACCAGGCGTATGGACTCCTACGGGACATCCATTGCCCCTTCCCTAGCAGGCAGGCAATACTAGGGTGACTGGTCATTTTCTGCAGTACTCTATTTTTCATATGGATTTTAAAAATATTCATAAGAATCGTCGCCGGAGCTACAGGGCACGAGCTCTGCGCTTGACACATTATTCAGCAGTTAGTGAAGAGGGAGTGAGGAGGAGACGACGAGGGAATGCGGAGAGAAGAAGGCTTAGAAATAGGAGGGCGGGTGCTAGGAGAACAAAACGAAAAGCGGAGAGATTGAGCTTTAATCGTGTAAGAGTAATTTACTGGAACTGTCGGAGTGCTAGGCAGAGAGGTCCTGTAATGGAGAGGTTGATTTTTTATTTTGATGTCATCATGCTCCAGGAGCTAAATACAGACAGATATCATTGCCCGGGGTACGTCAGTTATACAAACTATGTTGGACCTGGGAGACATGGACAAGGTATGGTGGTAAAGGAGGGAATGAAGCATGTGGTGCTTGACTTGAGCCAGTGGAACCACAGTGGACGAGAGGTTCAAGGGGTACAGGTAGAGATTGGTGGCTTAAGTTGGAACCTCATAAATATATATGTCACGGTAGACTGTTTTGTCAGAAGTGAACAATGGAGCTGGCTTAAGGAATTGGAGGAGTTACCATGTGATAGGTTACTCATATGTGGGGATTTCAACGCGAGGGACGGAGAATGGGACAGCAGTGGAGAAAACCGACAGGGAATTGCTCTTGCAGAGGCCATGGTTGACTCCGATATGGTCTGCATAAATGATGGGAGGCCGACTAGAATGGCAATGAGGTCTGAAGATGCAGACACAGCTATTGACTTGGCATTTGCCTCACAGCCGTCGGTTTTAGATGTTAAATGGACTATCCTGAATGACCATGTGAGTGATCAACTACCATGTTCAGTCTTGATTTCTAAACTCAGTAAGGGTAAGGCTAGGAGAGCACGCAAGACCCTCCAGTATAAGTGGACCAACAACCTACGCCTCAGACGGGGAGCATGCAACAGAACTGCCAGAACTAATTTTCTACAGCTCCCATGGTGAACTCCATAAGTAGAACAGGCGTGGAAGGCAAAGAGAGTATCAGTGAAGCAGCTAAAGAAAATACGACAGACACCCTCAAGCTCACGAGAGGAAGTGGAGATGGCGGAGAATGTGAAAAAAGATAAGGTGGAGGTTTTCAAGCGCTGTGCTGCAGAGGCCAAAAGAGCAAAGTGGGAAACTTTTGTGAATGATATGGGAGGCGATAAAACATTTGGGAAACTGCAAAGGCAGATGCAAAGAAAAGATCGGCCTATGACAGTCGGAACAAATTGTAGAGACGACTTTTTGCGTGTGACAACAGACAAGGAGAAAGGGGAGGCTTTTCTCCATAGTTTTAAAGCTCAGACAGATCATAATGATGTAGACATTAGGGATGCAGTTAGAAAGGAGTTAGCTGGAACCTTGAAGGATATGCATTATGAAGACATGATACAAGTGGAAGATATCGAACAAATTTTGAAAAAAGCAAAAGACACTGCACCAGAGCCTGATGGAGTCAGGTATGGTCACATGAAGGCTTTGAACGATGTAGACCTGACAGAGATGGCCGACTGTTTTAACCAGAGTATTAAGACAACATCAATACCGCAGGACTGGGTGCACAGCTATCTAATCCCACTACCAAAACCTTTTAAAGATCATTCTAAGCTAAGTGGCTTTAGAATCATCACCTTACAAAACATATTTTGGAAGGTCTTGGAGAAGATAGTTGCTGTAAAGGTACAAGCATTTTTATAAGCGGGAAGCTTCTCCCACGAGGTCTGGGAAGCTACAGGCCAGGAAAGGACACTTGGGAAAATGCGGCCACTTTTGCTTTTGACGTCTATGAAGGGTTCCAGAACAGACTGTGGTCTAGGACTTAATCTCGATGATGCTTATAAAAGAATGAGATATGACATCTTAATGACTGCACTAAAGGAGAAGGAGGTCAGTCCGTGGCTGGTGAATTGAGTTGCAGCTGTCCTGCATTCACGTCGGGTTGCTCTCCGACTGGGCTCATGGATCTCAGAACCATGCACTTTGGCCCCAGGACTGCCACAGGGATCCGCCATCTCCCCTGTGCTTTTTAACGTGTATACGAGCAAGATTGCAAGCCCAGAAGCATCAGGAGTTGGAAGGATACTGACTTTTGCGGATGATTTACTTGCATATAGGTAGGTGGAAGAGAGGGAACAAACAGCCCGGGAGCTACAAGCGACAGTAGACAATGTGACTAAGTGGTGTACAGAAATGAGGGCTGTCGTCCACCGGGAAAAGGCATCCGTTTTGTGGTGTTCTCTGGACAACAGAATCGTTAAAACTAATGTCCCAGGTCTCACGATAGATGGTAGGAACGTCAACAGAGAGAGAAAACTGAAGTATCTGGGAATTACATTTGACAGGAGCCTGTCATTTAAGGACCATGTGGAGAGTGTTGTGACGAGATGCCAAAAAGGACTTAGTGCATTAAGACCATGGCTGCAACTGACATAGAGCAGAGAATGCTTTTCACACTATATCAGCACCTGATCCTGTCAGTGGTAGATGATGGCCTGGGACTGCTTACTGTCTCAAAGAGTCAGATGGACAAACTAGAGCGCATACAGAACGCGGCTATGCGGGTCATTTTGGGTTGCACCAGAGACACCCCAGTGGTGTTTATGCGATACATCCTTGATTTACCGACGGTTGCAGGTAGGCACAAGGTGTAACGCTGAGCCGGAATGCAGAGACTGGCCAGCAGGTGCCACAGAGGTGGAAATTCAGCAATTAATTCAAGATAATGTTCGCTCAGATGGCTTGATCATTTACACAGACGGTTCAGTATCAAGAGGCAAAAGAAGTGCTTGGGGCTTCTTAGCAAAAGTTAATGTTTGACGTTTGGTGCAGGAGAGCCTAGCATATGATACCACAACATCCAGCTTAAGAATGGAGGTGGAGGCGGTCACTGAAGCTTTGCGCTGGCTAGTGAACACGACACTCACACACACACACACACACACACACACACACACACACACACACACACACAGACACGTCGTGATTGTAACTGATTCAGAAAGCATGCTCAGGAAGATCAGAACATGTATGCTTCGTGCAGAGTGGCATGCTTCGATGCGGAGGACACGAGTGAGGAGTATTGTCTGGATTTTTTCACCGGGTTCCGCCGGTGTGTTTGGAAACGAACAGGCGGACAGACTGGCTGGTTCTGCACAACTTGGTAGAATACTGATACATGATAGGGCAGACGTGGTTAGTGCCTTGTGGGAGAACGTTTACAATTCGGAGGAGCAGATGGATCATCACAGTCTGGTGAGATTAATGCAGTTGGAGGTGACGAGAGGTTCTGGCAGATGCTCGAGGCTCAGAGGAAAGGCAAGACTGACGTTTAATCAGAATGCTACTGGCACCATTAGTATCGGAACTCTTCGCTGGCTGCTGAAAATGGGGACGGAGCGCTTATGGGAATGCCCCGAGTGCTGTGATGTCGGTTCTTGAATCAAATCAAATCAAATCATGCCAGATCAATTTCAAATATGCCAAATTTGAGGAATCTGGCATCAAAAATGCCAATATGGCAACCCAGGATTAAACTGGTCAGGCTGGAGATTAATGTTAGGGTGGCCTGCCAGATGGGTTTTTTTTGTTTTTTTTGTTGTTGCTATATTACTCTTGAAATTTAGTTTAAATACGGTCGGAAAAAAATATGTGTATGTCTGACTTCTACCCCTCCCCCCCCCCCCTCTTTCTCTCTCTCCCTCTCTCTCTCTCTCTCTCTCTCTCTCTCTCTCTCTCTCTCTCTGACTTCTACCCCTCCCCCCTCTTTCTCTCTCTCTCCCTCCCTCTCTCTCTCTCTCTCTCTCTCTCTCTCTCTCTCTCTCTCCCCCCCCCCCCCCTGAAAAGGGTGAGTTTAAAAACAAAAGTGTTCATAACCTGGCTGTATAATTTACTTTAATCAGCTTTCATTTTTTTTAAAGCAACGAAAACATAATTAAATTTTGTTTGCGTCGTAATCTCCTTGCTTTTAAATACACTTTGTTTTTGTTAACACGCTCGCCTGTGGGTCCCAAGGTAGCCTGACACACACACACACACAAAACCCAACAGACCTTATTTCTTAGGTAGATCCAGTTTTGAGTGGGTACAATGTACAATCCTTGGAAGTACAGTCATCGGTGTAATGTTGATCACATTTCCCCCCCCCCCCCCACCCACCCATCTTTCCAGGATTGCAACCTGGCTCAAGGAGAAATCACTATGCGGATGCGAATACAACTGAAGCAAGTCCTAGCAAAACAGTTATATTTACTCCATCATTGTATATTGGGCCACACGACGGGTACAAAGTACACTCCTCTTTACAGCATTAAAACTTGGGCCAGTTATTAATAGCAGGAGAAACGGTTAAATAGCCTTCATCTGTGATGCCTACCACGGATACTTGTCATTAAGTGACAAGATAAGATCACAGACAAAAAGCAGGCATATCTCAATAAACAGTCTGCTAGGACACCCTTGGAGATGGAAAATAGCAGTCCCTAATGACATCCAAAATGGTGAATTACAGATGTCGAGGCCGACATCTTTTACGATTTAAATATGTATACAAGCGGATCATAAATGATACCGGTATTGAGGTGCATTTGTGGGGACATAATGCTCTGGGCCGTGTTGCATCAAAGGGGAAAATTTGGAAGGGAATCGGGATAAAAGAGAAAATGGTTGCAGTAACATTAAGGGCTGAGTGTATTAATAGTAATTTAATCAACAATATCCTGTTCAAGCCATCTGGGTTATAAATGGGATATACGTAATGTTTTTCTATTTCGGTAATGGATATATCTAGATATTTATGCTTTTCAATTGTTTTGGTTATTGAATATTACATAGCTTTATGTTCTAAAAGGCAACTAGTACTATTAGCTTGACGGCTCTTCTTTGACTACTGAAGAAGGGAACGGAGCACGTTCAACCAACATCCCTGAAAGTTATAATTGTGCCTAGGTTATGTGCGCCATAAAAAATGGCTTAGCATTGCACGTTAACAAGAGTCATGAAAAGGACTCCTGCAGTCGTTAGTGCGATCAAGCAGACAGACCCAAATACGGTCGTGACGAAGTCGTCTGCCACCGAACAAATGGGCGACCCCGTCACCGATGTGTTCTAGTTGGGAATATCGGTTCTTTGTTACCGATTTTTAGAATTGGTCGTAAATAATTTTGAAAAGGCGAGGGATAGGAGAGATTGGAAATAAAAAGAGGGCTGTTGAAAGAAAAAAAAATTGACAAGTGACATTATTTCGGTCACATTAAAAAGCCATAGCACTTTTGTAATAGTCCTAAAGGAAGGACGATTTGAAGGTGGGCGAACAGTGAGTGGAGACTGTACGGAAGATAACATCATAGAGTTCAGCGGGCAACAACAACAAAAAACATTACAAATAAGACAGACGTTAGCTGCGTTAGCGCAGTCGATAAGAAGCTCGCTTTCAAATCCAGCTACGACTCGTTGTAGCCCACGGTCGGTGTTCGAAACCGGTCGGCTCCCATCCTCTAGGAAATGGGTACTAGAGTGATTATCTGGGGTAAATGGAAGAACGTCACTGTAGCTACAGAGTTACGTGCGAACGGCGACACAGGCGGACAATTCTTATCAGCTGTCCGTACTGGTGGCAGAGCACTTATCGTTTATAACCGTGTGCAATAACGCTGGTTGACATCTTCCGACTTTACCTTTACCTTTACGCACGTTAGTCTAAGTGTTCCTCGTGTGAGTTCCGGGGCCCGATTTTTGGGAAAACAAGAATAGACCCACCGTCTCCCCAACAAGCATGTCGTAAGAGTAGACTAAGTGGGGGTTTCTTTCAAAGTCAGAGTGCATCTGCCTGAGCGGCAAGGAACCAACAATCTGCATATAAAATCAGATCTGTAAAACGCATGTGCACACAACTCCCATGTTCTAGAACAAGTCTAAATTCCGGAGGTGGAAGAACAACCAGAACTTTCCGCCGGAGTTTACAGCCAGTGAACATGAAGAAGAAGAAGAAATCTGAGTGTGTATATTTTGTTAATTATTTTGTCACAATCGACGTCACCACACACTGGGTATTCCCAGGCGTGCCAGGTCACTCGGTGCAACAGCCAACTCAAAATACTCATTCTGGCTGTATCCATGAGAAATGAGTTAAAACATCCCTTATCTTAACATCGAAAACGGCACACACATGATTCACCAGGTTATGTAATCGTGCTAATTTGACAGTATCCACCAACCTAGTTGATGATGATGAAGCGGGACATGAATGATACAGGTGCTGAGGTGGACTCTTAGGAGCAAAATGCCACCCACCGTGTTATGTGGAGGGGACACATCAAGAAGGGAATGAGAATGAAGGAATAAACGATAGCAGAAAGAATGAGAGCTGAGCGCCTGAGAAGAAACAGACTAAACACAAATATTGACAACAACGGTCCTAAAATTCCTTGCTGTAATTGTGAACGACTTTACTTAACGCAGGCAGGTCTTGTTAGTCACCTTCGCCATCGCCATCGGCTGTGAGTCCCATGTCCCCTCATATCACAATATAACACTAGCGTCTGAAAAGACGAAAAGGTGGTAATCAGCTGATGATGTCAGCCCACTCACGTATTGGCTTTTAGTATGTTGTGTAAATCAAAGTGTGACTTCGGAATGCTGTTTACTCATTGAGAGCTGAAAATATGATAAAGTGTTTTGAAGTGTTTAATCACTGCAAGTGACAGACGTATTGGCATTAAGAGATTATTTAAAAAAAAGAAAAGTTTCATCCATGAACCGAATGACGTACCTCGAAAACATAGAACAAATCTCTCTACGCCAGGAAAACGACTTGACACCACTGAGGCCCATGACAAAAATGCGTTCGACTCTGATGGGACTCGAACCCACAATCTCCGGCTCCGGAGGCCGACGCCTTATCCATTAGGCCACAGAGCCCTTAACAAGGTACAAACAATCTAGTCCAACTGTTATCTATAATCGACACGTAGCAGTAGTTTTAGTTTGCATTTTAGAATCCTGGAGTCAAACTGCACCGCAGCAAAGTGATTAGTATTAGTGATTCAGGACTATAATCGCAAACTTCTTGACAAATTCATAGGTTCTGCAATCTCTTCACTGTTAGCCCCACAAACGTAGAAGAAAATCTGATAATACCTGTTCTCAGTGAACTTTATTGATTGAACATCGTGTCCCTTAGCGAAATACGAGTACTCATATAGGACAGCTGGGCGTTGCAGAGGCGTTAAAAGGGGCGTGCTGATCGCACCCGGTGTCATCGCTTTCAACAAAATATGTTTCAACAATAAAAATCTCTCTCTCTCTCTCTCTCTCTCTCTCTCTCTCTCTCTCTCTCTCTCTCTCTCTCCCTCTGTATCTCTCTCTCTCTCTCTCTCTCTCTCTCTCTCTCTCTGCCATGGTATCAGACCTACTGTGTCTGTTCTGGCATGGTGTCAGAACCTCTGGTTCTATTGGTCTGCCAAGCTGTCAGACCTTTTGGTTCTGTTAGTTTGCCATGATGTCAGACCTTCTGGTTCTGTTGGTCTGTCATGGTGTCAGACCTTCTGGTTCTGTTGGTCTGTCATGGTGTCAGACCTTCTGGTTCTGTTGGTCTGTCATGGTGTCAGACCTTCTGGTTCTGTTGGTCTGCCATGATGTCAGACCTTCTGGTTCTGTTGGTCTGCCATGGTGTCAGACCTTCTGGTTCTGTTGGTCTGCCATGGTGTCAGACCTTCTGGTTCTGTTGGTCTGCCATGATGTCAGACCTTCTGGTTCTGTTGGTCTGCCATGATGTCAAACCTTCTGGTTCTGTTGGTCTGCCATGATGTCAGACCTTCTGGTTCTGTTGGTCTGCCATGATGTCAGACCTTCTGGTTCTGTTGGTCTGTCATGGTGTCAGACCTTCTGGTTCTGTTGGTCTGCCATGGTGTCAGACCTTCTGGTTCTGTTGGTCTGCCATGATGTCAGACCTTCTGGTTCTGTTGGTCTGCCATGATGTCAAACCTTCTGGTTCTGTTGGTCTGCCATGATGTCAGACCTTCTGGTTCTGTTGGTCTGCCATGATGTCAGACCTTCTGGTTCTGTTGGTCTGCCATGATGTCAGACCTTCTGGGGTCTGTTGGTCTGCCATGGATGTC